>JBAMJR010000005.1:145000-312500 GCA_038501785.1 Myoxocephalus aenaeus | reverse complement strand
TTGTGCAGAAAACCATAAAGCTGCAATGATAAACACAGTTATGATATCAATATATCATGTTTGATGGCAATATAAATTCATAACTGTCTCTCTGCACACATTTAACAACCATCTACAGCAGTGTTTTACAAACAATGCTTGTTTTGTTCACTTAGAATAAAAACAAACCAAAAAACTAAATATTCTCAACATTTAATTAAACAAAAAAAATAAAAAGAGAAAGACGTAAAAAAATAAAATAAATATATATATATATATATATATATATATATATATATATATATATATATATATATATATATATATATATAAATTAATAAAGAAAAATACCTAATTAAATTAAATAACTATAATAAGAGAAATACCGGCCACCGGTAAGTGGAAAGGTAACAGGTGGATGTTTGAACTGTCCTCTTAAAAGTGTAGATTATTTCCCCCAGTTATTACATCTGTTGAAGGCAGCTTCATTGTCTTTGTCAGTGAAGGCAGCTTCATTGTCTTTGTTTTCAGTTTTCACCAGCATGTTGAATGGGAAAGAGTGACAGTAAATGGTGAAAATGAGTATGACTCGGTCTTCATTGACTGCGGTTTAGCTCAGTGTTTAGTCAGAGTTTCGACACTGCATGAGAACACTACAGTCAGTGTTTCAGGCTGATGTGAAAACTCTGCCATCAGACTGACAGGCATGTTGTAACCGGTTGTGTACTGGTTGTGTACTGGCAGCACTACAATGTGACTGTCAAACATAGACCCTTCTTCCCCGTCCTTCCTTTTCAACTACGACTCAGTCCCAGTTCAGAAAAAGACCACGAAATGGGCACACACACACTAACGTGAGGAGGACACGGAGGTAAGTTGACATCATATTGCTCTGTTCGTCAACATTATTTTAAATGTAGCAGCACTTCTCTTTGTTTTCATGTTGTTAATGTCGTGGAGTCTCTTTCTTTAAAGAACGACATGGAGGCTGCTGTGTTGACATGAAGCCCCACGTTCTGCCTGCATGTAACGTTAGCCCCCAGTGAGCTAACGTTACATGCACCTGATGCATGACTACGTTAGCTAAGGTTAGCTACCCACGTTTTACCCACAATTTAAAATAAATCCTGCAGGAGGTAGTGTGTATTATAGAACAAAGACATGCAATTTAAAGTATGGTATTCATTAATGTGTTATATCAGTCTGACCTAAATGAACAAATATTATCATTAGATCGTCTACAGTATGTGAACAAAACAAGGCAATGGCTATAATTGTAATTAATGTATGTGTTTGGTCCATCTCAGATCCTGCAAGCTGAACACAAGAAGAGGAACCTGATGGTGCTGATCCAGAGCATGGGGTCATGGGGTCACTGTATGCCCCTTGTCAGCTGAAGGTCTTCCTGCAGTGCAGCAAGTAAACCCCACCCTCGATTCCTCTTCTTTTGGACGGGACGTCTATATGCATGTCCTTCAACAGACCTCATTTTTTGGAAGAAGTTTCCCATTGATAAACTTGATGCAAATCTAATGTGCTTATTCTAAAACAAGTATGCACTTTTAAATAATTACAAATAAAGCACAGTAAAGAAATACGTATGTGTGTTTATTTTGCTCACTAACATTATAACAAGATGGCATAAATAGCTGCAGTATAAAATTATTCTGGAACATTTTGTTTGTTTTGTTTGCCGATCTTCCATCAGCAGATGTCTGTGAGCTTGACCATCATCAAAGTCAAAGTCAAAGTCAGTTTTATTTGTCACTTCTTCCATATTGTGCAAACATACAGAGGACCTGAAATTATGTTTCTCTACTGTCTGAAAAAAAAGTGAATAGTGCAACATTTAAAAAAGTAAAAAATAGACAACATATAACATATAAACATATAAACAACATCTAAACTAGACAACATATAACATATAAACAACATATAAACAACATATAAACAACATATAAACATATAAACATAGTGCAGAAACATAAAGTGAATAGTGCACATTTAAAAAAAAAGTAAAAAATAGACAACATATAACATATAAACATAGTGCAAAGACATATAAACATAGTGCAAAAACATATAACATATAGTGCAAAAACAGATTAGGAAACTATTTAAGTGTGCGTTAATAGCAGCGGTCAGTTTAGCAGCAGAGTCTAGATGTGGGAGTGGTGAGGATGCAGTCAAAGCCTCCTGCCGTGTTGCCATCAGGTTGTGCATCTTGAGAAATACAAAGTGCAGACCAGAATAAATCTCCAGTCATTTTATATGCAAACAGTTAAATATAATGCTCATTAAGATTATTTAAGATAATTTGTTGACAGCTTTTAAAGATGATATACAAAAAAGGTGACTTGCTCCTAAAATTACAATTTGTACTTATTTTGATCATCCTTAGCCCCAAACTGTAAGGTAAAGGTAATTCACCTGTTTCAGGGCGCGAGTGAAGACCGTCATTGATAGGGAGTGCCAGCATTTGCAGAGGCATCTCTGTTTTGCAGCTGGCTTTCGGCATCAGTGCAAACTCTGGTGCTCTTGCAGGAAGGTGTTAGCTCTAGTTCATCTTGGAGAGGAGCAATATAGAGCATGGTTGTTCCTGCACTTGAGGAACCTCTCAGTATGGACCCAGTGTAGCCCTCAGCCTCCAGAGGAACAGCAGATTTTGGGGATGACCCCAAACCATGATGTATTCCTCCTCTTTTGGTTGTATTAGCAGGCACAATAAACATAACATATATTTCAATTTAAGTACAGTAATTATGAACCTGCTGCTTTTGCAAAGTTGGCTTTTGGATTGTTTCTGTTCAGTCCAGTTCAGTACAGTCAGCAGTCAGCGATAATCTGGACAGACGTCACTTCCGGTAAGCGTATTACGTCACCTCCGGTTTCACCGTGTGTGTTGATAACGTACTTGTCTCAGCTCCAGCTAAACCGAGCTAATTGTGTGATATTCTCCAGTACAAGCGCCTGATCACCTGCTGTACATCTTTCACATCTAAACACTCGACTCTCTTCTTCTTTTAGCGACTCAACGCTTAAATCTAACTGTCCTGTTTTCACTTTGTTTGTTCTGCTGATCGTTAGCTACCTCTCTTAGCCTAGCAGCTAGCGATGTCAGAATCAGAATCAGAAACTGTTTATTAGCCAAGAATGTTTTCACAAACGAGGAATTTTTCGAGGCGGAAGGTGCATACATTGGACATGGACATGGGACGTTAGACGAGACAAACAACAATCAACAATCAACGAAATAAGTCCGCTGGGGTTGTTACCCTGATGTTCATGAGCTCATCTCTGGTGAAAGAGCTCTGGGAATCGCAGCAGAAAGCAGCATTTAAGACAAAAAGAACAATAAACAATGAGCACCTACATACCGAGGCAGCCATCGTCGGCGCCATCTTGAACACATTTTCCTCCCCTTCCTCTCCTGCTCTCTCCTGCTCAGCGTGTCACATGTTTAGCTATTCCCCTGCCTTCTTTAATGATAACGATACATGTAAGAAGTGTAGTTTATTTGCTAGGTTGGAGGCAGGTCTCAGTGGGTTAGATGCACGGCTCCGCACCATTGAAGCTCAGACGTTAGCTACGATAGCCAGCCCAACTCACATAGTCGGTGCGGACCAACTAGCTTTAGCTTCTGATAACGTTAACTGTTCCCCGGCAGCCCCCGAGCAGCCGAGGGACTGGGTGACTGTACGAGGGAGGCAGAAGCCGGGATCTAAGCAGTCCTCTGGACACCGCCACCCTCTCTCCGTTTCTAGCCTCTCGCCACTCAGCGGCACTGAGAAACCAACCTTGGTTGTCGGGAGCTCAATTGTTAGAAACGTGAAGATCGCGAAACCAGGGACCACAGTCAAATGTATTTCTGGGGCCAGAGCGGGCGACGTTGAGTCCTATTTAAAACTGTTGGCTAAAGACAAACGTAAATACAGTGAGATTGTAATACACGTCGGCGGTAATGACTCCCGACTTCGACAGTCGGAGGTCACTAAAATCAACGTGGAGTCGGTGTGTGCTTACGCCAAAACAATGGCGGACTCCGTAGTCTTCTCTGGCCCGCTCCCAAACACGGTGACTGATGAGATGTATAGCCGCATGTCAACTTTCCACCGTTGGTTGTCACGGTGGTGTCCAGCAAACAATGTGGGCTTCGTAGATAACTGGCGGT
Organism: Myoxocephalus aenaeus; assembly: GCA_038501785.1. Lineage (NCBI taxonomy): Eukaryota > Metazoa > Chordata > Actinopteri > Perciformes > Cottidae > Myoxocephalus > Myoxocephalus aenaeus. The sequence continues at coordinate 308,350 of JBAMJR010000005.1, read as the reverse complement.
CTTTCCGGGGAAACCCAGGTCTGATTAGGGGTGACGGCATCCATCCCACTTCGGATGAAGCGGATCTCCTTTCTGCAAACATGACCAAGCTTATTGGTCGACCTCGTGCATGACAGACCAGGAAGCAGAAGCAGAGTTGTAGTCTTACACCCTTCTCTGCACTTCCTGCATTTTCTTTAGGGCAGCTGCCCACCTTTAACTCTATAGAGACTGTGTCTGTCCCACGGCCACTTAAACTAATTAAATTAAAAGTAACCAAAAGAGGAGTTATAGAAAACAACCTCATAAAGGTTAACACCACTACTGCAATAGTGCAACACGATAGGAGAATTAAATGTGGACTCCTAAATATTAGATCTTTGTCTTCTAAAGCTGTATTAGTAAATGAATTAATATCTAACAATCATATTGATGTGTTCTGTCTTACTGAAACCTGGCTTAGACATGAGGAATATGTCAGCCTAAATGAATCTACTCCTCCAAGTCATGTTAATATGCACATTCCTCGAGACACCGGCCGAGGAGGTGGAGTAGCTGCCATCTTTGACTCGGGTCTGTTGATGGGTCCTAAACCTGGATTGAACTGCAACTCATTTGAAAGCCTTGTTCTTAGTATTTCACATCCAACCTGGAAAACAGTACAGCCGATTCTGTTTGTGGTGGTATACCGGGCATCAGGTACGTACTCAGAATTTATTTCAGAATTTTCTGAGTTTTTGTCAAGTTTGGTCCTTAACTCACTGGACACTGGAGGTAATTTTCAGTCGATTTTCTCGATTTGACATAATTTTCTTAGATTCACCTTTTAAGGCACTTCCATATAAGATATATACCCATGTTTTACATCATAAATTGCAGAACAATCTCAGCTATCTATATAATGAGACACCATTGTCATAAGGCAAAAGTGTAAAGAGAAAAACTTTATAATATGACACTAAAGCTGAAAAATGGAATCTCGATTTTTGGAAATTCTTCATATCGCTTGAAAAAACCTAACTTTACTCAGGTGGTGACTCTGTTTAGGTGATGGAAATTGGTTTACCAAAGGTTTTAGGTTCACAAAAGCAGTGAAATATATGAATAAAATGGTAGATACATGTAAATAAATGCACGCACGCGCCCTGTTTGCCGGCGATGGTGTCTTTAGTCGTCGGGAAATGCGCTGCCTCTTTGCTGGCCAGGCTGGTGGGGGCGGCTGGTGCTCCTCTCTGTAAAATAAATGAAGACTAGTCAGTTGAAAGAAAGATGACGTAATGATTGAGCAGAGTGCTCCGCATGCCATGTGTAAATATTATTCAGATCATAACTGTGGTAGTAACGTGAACAGAGTATTGTACAAATATTATTCAGATCATGACTGTGGTAGTAACGTGAACAGAGTATTGTACAAATATTATTCAGATCATGACTGTGGTAGTAACGTGAACAGAGTATTGTACAAATATTATTCAGATCATGACTGTGGTAGTAACGTGAACAGAGTGTTGTACAAAGCAGACTGTGTATAAACATTACTCAGATTATGACTGTATAACGTGAAGCAGTGTGCACCGCGTGGCTGGCTCTCGTGCTCTCCTGCACAGTGTACACATTACTAGTTTGCACCATGCAGCCTTACAGACACGTAACAAAGTTTAGTAACTACACTTACCTATCTTCCTCAGAAGAACTAAAGCCTTCGAGCTCTAACGACGACGCGTCGTCCTCCTCGCTGCTCTCCAGAATCATGCGTTTTGCTTCCTCCGTGTTGAATCATGATGTCGCTTTTCTCTGACTGAAAACTGTAGCGTGTGTACATGCTCAAGTGGGTAGTCCTTTTGAGATTTTCCTGAGTGTACATTGGTTATTTAGTTCACGAAATGGCGACGGACATATGACTCAACTAATCACAGAGAAGGATTATTATTTTTTTTTTTCCAGCGTCAGATGACACACTGCTGCCCTTTCGCTTGCCTGATGATGTTAAAATTATGCTGGGCTCTGCCTGGGCAGGCACCCGGAAGCAGGAAGTCTTCTCTTTCCGCCAGACGTAAAATTATATTTCTGCGATGTATTATCGGGGTGCTGTGAATATTTTAGAAACTTTTCAAGTGTCACCACGCGAAACCGCGGGCTCAGTGGACGAAGGGTTAAGACTGATAAGGTTATTATTGTAGGTGATTTTAATATTCATGTGGATGTTAGCAATGATAGCCTTAGTGTTGCATTTAGCTCATTATTGGATTTGATTGGCTTCTGTCAAAGAGTACAGGAACCTACACACTGCTTTAACCACACCCTCCACCTTGTTCTTACATATGGTATTGACGTGGAGCATTTAGTAGTGTTTCCACAGAACTCTCTTTTATCAGACCATTGCCTTATAACTTTTGAGTTTATACTACCGGATTGTACAGCGTTAGGCAAGAGTTTTTACACCAGATGTCTAACTGACGGTGCTGTTGCTAGATTTAAGGAAGTGATTCCTTCTGTATTTGATTCATTACCATGTCTCAATATAACAGAGGAGTCCTGTGCTAACTCTACTCCTTCCCAGACTGATCTGCTCGTCGATGGTGCTACTGGTTCATTGAGAGTGACGCTGGACTCGATAGCCCCTCTAAAAAAGAGGATCATTAAGCAAAGGAGGCTCGCTCCATGGTACAACCCTCAGACCCGCATATTGAAGCAAGCATCACGGAAGCTTGAGGGCATATGGCGCTCCAACGGTCTGGAGGAGTCCCGGTTGGTTTGGCGGGATAGTCTGAGAACATATAAGAAGGCCCTCCGTAATGCCAGAGGAGCCTACTACTCATCACTAATAGAGAAAAACAAGAGCAACCCTAGGTTTCTCTTTAGCACTGTGGCCAGGCTGGCTGAGAGTCATAGCTCGGTGGATCCATATATTCCTATAGACTCAGTAGTAATGACTTCATGAACTTCTTCAATGGTAAGATTCTGGCTATTAGAGACAGGATCGGTGATCTCCTGCCCTCGACTACTGCCGGTCCATCCTCAGGTGGGATGACCATGGAGGAGGCTGTGGGCCCTGTTGTGTGTCTGGATGGATTTTTTACCATCAACCTCGACCAACTGTCTTCAATGGTTTCTACTTCTAAATCTTCTACCTGTCTCCTAGACCCTGTCCCGACAAAGCTGTTTAAGGAAGTTTTACCTTTAATTAGTGCCTCTCTACTAGATATTATAAATGGGTCTTTACTAATGGGTCATGTACCACAGTCTTTTAAAGTAGCTGTAATTAAACCTCTTCTTAAAAAGCCCACCCTGGATCCAGAGGTGTTGGCTAACTACAGACCTATCTCTAACCTTCCCTTCCTCTCTAAGATACTGGAGAAGGTAGTCGCAGATCAGTTGTGTGACTTTTTACATAACAATAGCTTATTTGAGGAGTTTCAGTCAGGCTTTAGAAAGCATCATAGCACAGAGACAGCACTAGTGACAATTACTAATGACCTTCTAGTTGCATCAGATAGGGGACTTGTCTCTGTACTTGTCTTGTTAGACCTTAGTGCAGCATTCGACACCATTGACCATGACATCTTATTACAGAGACTAGACCAGTCGATTGGTATTAAAGGTACAGCACTAAGCTGGTTTAAGTCGTATTTATCAGATCGATCTCAGTTTGTATTTGTAAACGATGAGGCCTCGATGACCACTGCCGTTCGCCATGGAGTTCCACAAGGTTCTGTGCTTGGACCAATTTTATTCACCTTGTATATGCTTCCTTTAGGCAATATTATGAGAAAACAATCCATAAACTTTCACTGTTATGCCGATGATACTCAACTACACTCACCTAAAGGATTATTAGGAACACCTGTTCAATTTCTCATTAATGCAATTATCTAATCAACCAATCACATGGCAGTTGCTTCAATGCATTTAGGGGTGTGGTCCTGGTCAAGACAATCTCCTGAACTCCAAACTGAATGTCATAATGGGAAAGAAAGGTGATTTAAGCAATTTTGAGCGTGGCATGGTTGTTGGTGCCAGACGGGCCGGTCTAAGTATTTCACAATCTGCTCAGTTACTGGGATTTTCACGCACAACCATTTCTAGGGTTTACAAAGAATGGTGTGAAAAGGGAAAAACATCCAGTATGCGGCAGTCCTGTGGGCGAAAATGCCTCGTTGATGCTAGAGGTCAGAGGAGAATGGGCCGACTGATTCAAGCTGATAGAAGAGCAACTTTGACTGAAATAACCACTCGTTACAACCGAGGTATGCAGCAAAGCATTTGTGAAGCCACAACACGCACAACCTTGAGGCGGATGGGCTACAACAGCAGAAGACCCCACCGGGTACCACTCATCTCCACTACAAATAGGAAAAAGAGGCTACAATTTGCAAGAGCTCACCAAAATTGGACATGAAGACTGGAAAAATGTTGCCTGGTCTAATGAGTCTCGATTTCTGTTGAGACATTCAGATGGTAGAGTCAGAATTTGGCGTAAACAGAATGAGAACATGGATCCATCATGCCTTGTTACCACTGTGCAGGCTGGTGGTGGTGGTGTAATGGTGTGGGGGATGTTTTCTTGGCACACTTTAGGCCCCTTAGTGCCAATTGGGCATGGTTTAAATGCCACGGCCTATCTGAGCATTGTTTCTGACCATGTCCATCCCTTTATGGCCACCATGTACCCATCCTCTGATGGCTACTTCCAGCAGGATAATGCACCATGTCACAAAGCTCCAATCATTTCAAATTGGTTTCTTGAACATGACAATGAGTTCACTGTACTAAAATGGACCCCACAGTCACCAGATCTCAACCCAATAGAGCATCTTTGGGATGTGGTGGAATGGGAGCTTCGTGCCCTGGATGTGCATCCCACAAATCTCCATCAACTGCAAGATGCTATCCTATCAATATGGGCCAACATTTCTAAAGAATGCTTTCAGCACCTTGTTGAATCAATGCCACGTAGAATTAAGGCAGTTCTGAAGGCGAAAGGGGGTCAAACACAGTATTAGTAAGGTGTTCCTAATAATCCTTTAGGTGAGTGTATATCTGTCGATCAAGCCTGATGAAATCCACCAAGTCGCTAAACTTCAAGCGTGTCTTAAAGACATCAAAACCTGGATGACCTGGACAAGACTGCAGTTATTTTACTCGGCCTAGAACACCTCAGAAATCAAGTATCTGATGACATGGTTTCTCTGGATGTCATCGCTCTGGCATCCACCACCACCGTAAGGAATCTCAGAGTTATTTTTGACCAGGACCTGTCCTTTGGCTCCCACGTGAAACAGATCTCAAGGACTGCCTTTTTTCACCTACGGAACATCTCAAAGATCCGGCACATCCTGTCTCAAAGCGATGCAGAAACATTGATCCACGCATTTGTTACTTCAAGACTGGATTACTGTAACTCCGTATTATCAGGCTGCTCCGGTAAATCCCTTGGATCTCTCCAGTTGATCCAGAATGCTGCAGCTCGTGTACTAACAAGGACGCGGAAGAGAGATCACATTACTCTTGTACTAGCTGCTCTCCACTGGCTTCCTGTAAGATCGAGAATCATATTTAAAATCCTCCTCCTCACCTATAAAGCCTTAGCTGGTGATGCACCATTATATCTTAAAGAGCTTATAGTGCCATATTACCCCACTAGAGCATTACGCTCACTGAATGCAGGGTTACTTGTGGTTCCCAGAGTCTTAAAAAGTAGGTTGGGGGCTAGAGCTTTCAGTTATCGTGCTCCTCTTCTGTGGAATCAGCTTCCACTTTCAGTCCGGGGGGCAGGTACGGTCACCCCATTTAAGAGTAGACTTAAGACTTTCCTCTTTGATAGCGCTTATAGTTAGGGCTGTTTCAGGCTTATAGTTAGGGCTGGCTCAGGTTTGCCCTGATCCAGCCCCTAGATATGCTGCTATAGGCCTAGACTGCTGGGGGACATCTTATGATACACTGAGCTCCTCCTCTCTTCTTCTCTTCCTCGTTCGCTCCTCCTCTCCTCTTCTTTCTCTCCTTCTGGATAAGTTATTGTCTCTTCAATGCACATTACTAACTCTACTTTCTTTTTCCATGGATCGTGGCTGGCTGGAACCAGTCCTGCCTGCAGCCATGGCCCTGCTGATGCCCCTCCTCTCTACCTCCTTCTGCTTAATGGATCGTGGTTATCTGGATCATGGACCATGCCTACTACTCATTATATGAATAAGTTCTGTCATATTCATGTAATGTGCTGTAACTCTGTTACGTTATTCATTCTGGCCACATGACATCTATTGCTTCTGTCCATCCGGGGAGAGGGATCCTCCTCTGTTGCTCTCCTGAAGGTTTCTTCCCCTTTTTCCCTGTGAAAGGGTTTTTACTATCTTTTTAGGGGAGTTTTTCCTGATCCGATGTGAGGTCCCGGGACAGGATGTTATGTGTACAGATTGTAAAGCCCTCCGAGGCAAACTTGTATTTGTGATGTTGGGCTATATAAAATAAACTGAATTGAATTGAATTGAATTTTCGTAGACTGGAGAATTAGATTAAAATTGGCCTTAACCAGATAACTTTCTAAAAAGCTTAAATAAAGGCATGATTAATGTTATATGACAGTTGCGTAATTGTACTGCTGCCATCATGGTAAAAACCAGATTAATGACACATTTGTCTGGCTCATTGACAGTGCATGCCTGTCTACCTGGCAATTTCAGTTTGCACTGAAGATCTCTCCATAACCTGCCTTCGTCCCTGGGGTTTCTCAGGCATGGCACTTGACATCAGGGACAGGAGCTGTCGTGCAGCCTCCGTGGCTTCATGTTCATCATACTGGAAAAGGGCTTTTAGATGTATGAATACAGTTACAGTGTAATGCATTACTGTCACACAGGCTGTATCGAAACAAATGAAGCAATTACCTGAGGTGTTTGTTGTTGGTTTCCATTCTGACATTAAGAGAAAAAAGTAAGTATTACTATGACAGTATAATGTACTGTTTGAGTGTAATTATTTCATCAAAAACACCAAGCAAACTACATGATGTCACTAACTAAGCTAACATAAGTTGTCTATGACCCAGCAGAGACCAGTCCACCATGGACAGACCCAGCAGAGACCAGTCCACCGTGGACAGACCCAGACCTCCTCCTGCGGGGCCCCCCCCCCCCATACCTCCCCTCGTCCAGTGCAGCGGGCCTCTTCACAGGAGAAGAGTCTGCCACAAGGACCCCTGCATCGCACCTTTGAACCTTTTTCTCAACCTGTAAATATTCTTTCTTGCTCAAAATGTGTTTTTATACATGAAATGTGAACGAGAGAAAGCCACCAGAGATCTCATCATTTCCTTTATTCATGTGTTTTTTAACAGCTGCAGACGACTCAAACATTTATCTTTTAAAATCTTTACATGCCGTCATATTCAAATCTCTTTTTTGAGGGAGACGTTACAAGGTTCCAAGAAATATGAAATGTAGAAAGTTACAAACAGACCAGGAACAACAGACACATCAGAGAAAACCCAGAGCAGGAATGTACTTTGATGTGTTGGTGCGTGACGTCAACATAAGAGAACATCTTATACCTATACAAAATTTAAAAAATCAAGAAACACAAATACAGAAAGGTACTTAAAAGAAAGAGCGGTGCAGTTCTTTGGTTTGTCCTCTCTGAGCTCCTGTAGAAACATGCTGACTACTGTATGTAGATTTATAGAGCTCATTCTAGAGGAACGAAGCACAACGATTCTTATCTTCAAGTGATGATGAAAACATACTTATTAATATTATATCCATCCATCCAAAAGCCTACAACGGATCTTTAAGTTAAAGTAGTAAAACCCAGTGTAGAAATACTCACAAGTTAAAGTCCTGCATTCAAAATGTAAGTAAAAGTATGAAAGTATTAATTTCTGAATTTCACCAAGGCATCAATAAAGGTTTATGTTTGTCAGTAATAATATATAAAACTGATTTATTTGATGATGATATTTTGTTTTATGAATCTGAATGTGTTTGTCAGCAGTGTGAGTGTTTACAGAGGAGGAGACTCTTAAACCTCCAGAGAACACAGAGACACTGAGGAAGCAGGAATGAGACTGAACCCAAACCTGAACCCAGGATACAGAGGTTTAGTGAATGTGGTGTTGAAGGTGTGGAGGTGGATCAGTGTGTCAGAGAAGACTCTGTAGAAGGACAGAGAGCCAGCAGGACAGTCCAGATACACTGCTACTCTACCAGAGGAAGAGGAGAAGGAGGAGAGTTGTGTTGTTATGTCATTGTGCCAGACAGAGTAACCATTATCAGAGCAGTACAGACACCAGGACTGATTGTTCCTTCCAAACCAACAGTCTGGACCGTCTCCTCTCCTCCTGATTCCTCTGTAGCTCACTGCTATAGCAACTGCTCCTCTCCACTCAACCTCCCAGTAACAGCGACCAGTCAGACCAGTTCTACACAGCAGCTGAGCCCAGTAGCTAAACCTGTCTGGATGATCAGGATATGTCTGCTCCTTCATCACACACGTCACCTTCCTGTTGTTGTCAGACAGTTCCAGCTTTCTGTTCACTGTGTTTGTGTCGATTGTGAGTTCACAGGAATCTGAGAGAACGAGACAGGAAACAGCAGCAGTTTGTCATCGAACACAGCTGACGGCTTTATTTGAGATTCCATGAATCAAAGTGAACACTCACATTTCCTCAGACCAGCTTCCAGCCTCTGATCTCCAGCAGGTTCAACCCTGGAGGAAGAAGCAGAGTCAGAATGTAACGGTGTGGTTAGGACCCTGAAGCAGTACGACGGACACAGACCTGACATCTAATAAAGCTGAGTTTAATGTCTTCAAAGCTCTATTTGAACCATTTATTTGGACAGGCTGACGAGGAATGAATGTTAAATTTGATAAGTTTTCAGATTTACTAATGTTTCTTCACAGCCTCACTGTTCCTTCTCTATAAGTGAGGACAGGAAGTGAGAAGGCTAACTTCATACAGGGCCCGACTGTTCCTGGAGAGAATCAGTGGTGTCATTAGCCTTGTAGTCCGGACCCAGAAGATATAAATCAATGCCTTTATCAGGTAGGGGACTTAACCCCAAGAAAAGATATATTAGTCACCAAGAGAGATCATAAGAAGCAACTAGCTTCACGAGGAACTCTATGTGACACTTCACAGAGTCGTAGAGACTGCTGAGGTTAAAAAGGAGCTCAGTCTCCACAAAACTCTTGAGAAACATGTCTGTCTCTTTCCACTTTCTCCAGCAGCTACAGTCTCTACATGTGTCTGTCTGCTGTTTGCATGTGTCTGTCTGCTGTGAGCTGGAAGGTGATGGTCTCTCTTGTGATAGACATTAACTTGTATATCAAGCAGCATTGAAATGGTTATCAGTGAAACATCTCACTTTTCTTGATGAGATGAGACGGGTACTCCCAGAACCATCACGTCTGTATGGAAGACAAATATGAAGAAAATATATTATCAGGTTGTTTGTCTACAGTTGCAGGAGCAGAACACAAAAGGTCTTTTGCTGAAGGACTGTCTTCCTCAGGTGAATAACAAACTTGTCTTTGTCTTTCGTCTGGTCTGATTAGAAGAGAAGACATTCATTCAACTTTGGATGGATTAGATCAGGGGTCTCAAACTCAATCTGGCTTGGGGCCACCGCTGGTATTGTGATCTCATAGCAGGGCCACATAAAAAGGGCAATATATTTGAAAGTTTACTCGTTTATTTACTTTTACATTAATAACATAGTTTCGTCATACTTAACAAAAAACGGCAACCAGACATTTCTATACCTTTTTATATTAGCTTTTAACAGTGTAAACATATGATTTTTAAAAATAATTATTATATTATATTGAAACATTGCACCGGACCAACAAATGCAATCCCTGAATACATTTGTATTTGATGTGGCCCGCGACAGCTTGAAAGGCATATGATCGTCTTAAAATTAAAGTCTATGCTGCTTTACAGTGTACAGTCACCATAGACTACATCTCCCACAATGCATAGTGATATTATGACCCACAAATGAACGGCATCCTACCACAAGAAAGCAGTGTTTCCATTTCAGCGTTTATTTAAAGACAAGTGAGTAAATTGAAAAAGATCGACAAATAATCCCAAAATGTCCGAGCAGAGAAAGATTGACGCAGAGGGAAGAACATTTAAAGAAGATGAGAAAGTACATGTTTGTCCTTAAAGGAGACAAACCGGTAAGCCTTCTGTGTTATGAGGCAGTGTCGGTGATGAGGTGTGCCACATACCACATACAGGTATGTGAACAGGTGTGCCCTATGCCACACCTCTTCTTAGCAGCTCACAATTATTTGTTGTACCAGTTATTTCCGTCTCAACTGTGACAAAACATTTTGATCTTTGATAGAGTAATGTGTATTTCTTAACCCTAAATTAAATGGATTCATGTTGTAATAACAGAGAAATTTGCTTATTAATATTAATATATAAATGCATGTAGAATATGTTTACACTTGAATAATCAATAATCAAATGCAAAGGCAGTTATTTAACAATATGTTAGGAAGTTGTTTGTACAGTGTTACAGTTACAACCGGCCCTTTGTTCTTTGTTTGTTTCTTTGAGAGAACTGAATTTACCCTCTAACCCCAATACATAAACTCTCCACCAATAACATGCAGGATGCTACTGCTTTATTCAATCTCCATCAACACATCAACCTCATGTGCATGACACCAGTATTTCATCTCATTACGTAGCTATTGGAAATCATTCCATATGTTATCCATGTAATCATGAACGAGGAAGTATAAAGATAAATACCCTTTACAAAGTCGGATTTCCCTAACAAACACATCTCAGTAACCGTACGGGCTTGTGGGAGTCTAACAAAGCAATCAACATCCTTACAAACTCCATATTAGTACCTGTACAATCACAAGTTTATTTTTTTCTTCTCTGTCTCACATATTCGCTTCCTGTGACTTACAAACCCCCACATTTCTAGAATCACGTCACACAGCAAGGGGGAAGGCTTATAGGCTAATACCCAGCAGCCTCTAGTGAGACAATGTATTGTATAAAACAAGTAACCTTTCTATCTTTTAACCGAACGACACGTTCTTTTGACTAAAACACCTTCCCAATATGTCCAAGCTTGGTTTTGCAGTGATTTTAGTTGCAGATTCAGATTATTTAGGTCATAATCTTTCCAAAAAGGTGTCCTATTAGTATGTGGGATGTTGGTCAGGGCCTGAACCATGGAGTTTGTAAAAGTCGGCGACCGCTTCAAAATAATTTTTGGGGAAATCTAGCTAACATCATGCTGGACATTAATAGTTATGATCAAAATATGTTATAAAAGTGATTTTTTTTGAAAATATACATTTTATTCACAACTAAATTCTGAAAGAAATGATATAAAATAATACAAGTAATATAACTCAATGCGGTTCATACGACTACTTACTAGTACAAAAAGAACCATATATGAGCCTCGGTTTTCAAAAGGTTAGTTGTCTCAACCTAACTGAGAACTTTCCTGTGAAAACTGAAGTTTATTTTGATAAACCTTTGTGTAAGGTATCGTTGTATGAGGATACGTTGATCACAATACTCACATTAATATCTCAGTGTCTCAAACCAAGGAGTACCTAAGAGATGAGTAAATCAGGTAGCCCCATCACCCTCTGACCAATAACAATGATACATCACCTGAACCTTTTCTCATGATTAAGAGATCAGACCTCCATTGTTTTCCTTTGGTGAAGACAATAAGCTTCTGTAAAGAGACCCTGTTCCATTACAAGCATTGTGTTGCACTATTTTCATGAGAATACAAAAGACTGACCTTCTGGTCTTGAGATGGTGTCTGGTAGACTCTTCACCAGATCATTCCTGGGTATCTGCTGTAAAACCTTCCTGGTCCCCTCCAGAGCTCCATCGCGGTTAAAGCTCTCCACCATCGGCTTCACAGTGTCCAGACTCTTTGCTTTCTCCAGAGCTGACTCGAGGAAGTATAAAGATAAATACCCTTTACAAAGTCGGATTTCCCTAACACACACATCTCAGTAACCGTACGGGCTTGTGGGAGTCTAACAAAGCAATCAACATCCTTACGAACTCCATATTAGTACCTGTACAATCACAAGTTTCTTTTTTTCTTCTCTGTCTCACATATTCGCTTCCTGTGACTTACAAACCCCCACATTTCTAGAATCACGTCACACAGCAAGGGGGAAGGCTTATAGGCTAATACCCAGCAGCCTCTAGTGAGACAATGTATTGTATAAAACAAGTAACCTTTCTATCTTTTAACCGAACGACACGTTCTTTTGACTAAAACACCTTCCCAATATGTCCAAGCTTGAATCAAAGTGAACACTCACATTTCCTCAGACCAGCTTCCAGCCTCTGATCTCCAGCAGGTTCAACCCTGGAGGAAGAAGCAGAGTCAGAATGTAACGGTGTGGTTAGGACCCTGAAGCAGTACGACGGACACAGACCTGACATCTAATAAAGCTGAGTTTAATGTCTTTAAAGCTCTATTTGAACCATTTATTTGGACAGGCTGACGAGGAATGAATGTTAAATTTGATAAGTTTGCAGATTTACTAATGTTTCTTCACAGCCTCACTGTTCCTTCTCTATAAGTGAGGACAGGAAGTGAGAAGGCTAACTTCATACAGGGCCCGACTGTTCCTGGAGAGAATCAGTGGTGTCATTAGCCTTGTAGTCCGGACCCAGAAGATATAAATCAATGCCTTTATCAGGTAGGGGACTTAACCCCAAGAAAAGATCTATTAGTCACCAAGAGAGATCATAAGAAGCAACCAGCTTCATGAGGAACTCTATGTGACACTTCACAGAGTCGTAGAGACTGCTGAGGTTAAAAAGGAGCTCAGTCTCCACAAAACTCTTGAGAAACATGTCTGTCTCTTTCCACTTTCTCCAGCAGCTACAGTCTCTACATGTGTCTGTCTGCTGTTTGCTGTGAGCAGGTCGTGTACCGTGAGGTCATCACAGCTTGTGTGATAAAAACAGCTGCTGCTGCTGATGAGAGCAGTGAGAGTGAATCAGTAGAGCTGAGGGTCTAACAACTACACAATGAGCTGAAGGTGATGGTCTCTCTTGTGATAGACATTAACTTGTATATCAAGCAGCATTGAAATGGTTATCAGTGAAACATCTCACTTTTCTTGGCGAGATGAGACGGGTACTCCCGGAACCATCACGTCTGTATGGAAGACAAATATGAAGAAAATATATTATCAGGTTGTTCGTCTACAGTTGCAGGAGCAGAACACAAAAGGTCTTTTGCTGAAGGACTGTCTTCCTCAGGTGAATAACAAACTTGTCTTTGTCTTTCGTCTGGTCTGATTAGAAGAGAAGACATTCATTCAACTTTGGATGGATTAGATCAGGGGTCTCAAACTCAATCTGTCTTGGGGCCACCGCTGGTATTGTGATCTCATAGCAGGGCCACATAAAAAGGCCAATATATTTGAAAGTTTACTCGTTTATTTACTTTTACATTAATAACATATTTTCGTCATACTTAACAAAAACGGCAACCAGACATTTCTATACCTTTTTATATTAGCTTTTAACAGTGCAAACATATGATTTTTAAAAATAATTATTATATTATATTGAAACATTGCACCGAACCAACAAATGCAATCCCTGAATACATTTGTATTTGATGTGGCCCGCGACAGCTTGAAAGGCATATGATCGTCTTAAAATTAAAGTCTATGCTGCTTTACAGTGTACAGTCACCATAGACTACATCTCCCACAATGCATAGTGATATTGTGACCCACAAATGAACGGCATCCTACCACAAGAAAGCAGTGTTTCCATTTCAGCGTTTATTTAAAGACAAGTGAGTAAATTGAAAAAGATCGACAAATAATCCCAAAATGTCCAAGCAGAGAAAGATTGACGCAGAGGGAAGAAGATTTAAAGAAGATGAGAAAGTACATGTTTGTCCTTAAAGGAGACAAACCGGTAAGCCTTCTGTGTTATGAGGCAGTGTCGGTGATGAGGTGTGCCACATACCACATACAGGTATGTGAACAGGTGTGCCCTATGCCACACCTCTTCTTAGCAGCTCACAATTATTTGTTGTACCAGTTATTTCCGTCTCAACTGTGACAAAACATTTTGATCTTTGATAGAGTAATGTGTATTTCTTAACCCTAAATTAAATGGATTTATGTTGTAATAACAGAGAAATTTGCTTATTAATATTAATATATAAATGCATGTAGAATATGTTTACACTTGAATAATCAATAATCAAATGCAAAGGCAGTTATTTAACAATATGTTAGGAAGATGTTTGTACAGTGTTACAGTTACAACCGGCCCTTTGTTCTTTGTTTGTTTCTTTGAGAGAACTGAATTTACCCTCTAACCCCAATACATAAACTCTCCACCAATAACGTGCAGGATGCTACTGCTTTATTCAATCTCCATCAACACATCAACCTCATGTGCATGACACCAGTATTTCATCTCATTACGTAGCTATTGGAAATCATTCCATATGTTATCCATGTAATCATGAACGAGGAAGTATAAAGATAAATACCCTTTACAAAGTCGGATTTCACTAACAAACACATCTCAGTAACCGTGGCGGCTTGTGGGAGTCTAACAAAGCAATCAACATCCTTACAAACTCCATATTAGTACCTGTACAATCACACGTTTCTTTTTTTCTTCTCTGTCTCACATATTCGCTTCCTGTGACTTACAAACCCTCCAACCCTGTCTCCTAAAAATTACGTTCCCCCAGAACTAATACACATTCCCAATTACGTTTGATCAGAAACGTATCTCCTCCCTGATTATGTTTGTGTTTGACGTATTACACATACGTTGATTATACACGTATAGGTTGATTAAACACGTATGTTGATTATACACGTATTTTTGTTTTATTGTTTTTATGTTTGTGTTTGACGTATTACAAATACGTTTATAATCGTGTGTTTGTGTTATTGTTTTCTTGCTTTATTTAAGCATATTTTAATTTTTAAACTCTGGGGAGAAAAAAGAAAGGAGGGGCGGGGTGAGGCCAGTGACGGCCGGCCGCGCCGGGCGCCGGTTGCTGGCCGCACCGGGAGCCCGAGAGTCGGCCGCACCGGGAGCCGAAGACCGTTTGCCCGCCGTTGTTAGGCCGGTAACGGGCCGGTCTTCAGACCGTTTGCACCGGGGCTCGGTCTTCAGACCGCTTGGCCGCCGCCGTTAGGCCGGCGGTAACAGCCTCCTTCGCGCCGGCTCCGGTCTTCTCTGAGTCGGGTTGTTTGTGAATGCAGCCCAAAGTGTGTGATGAACTCCATCTAGTGCAGTAAACCACTGTGATCATCAGCAGACACTCACTCAAAAAATATTCAAATGGGCGGAAGGAGTCACGGGACCCAACATCCGGTTTTCAAAATACTAACTGATATGAATGTGTTCAGAACATTTCTGACCACATCCACACATCTTAACTGTAACAGTCCGTTGTGTTTGACACACTACAACATTTATGTAAGACCAGTACAGTTAAGATGTGTGGATGTGGTCAGAAATGTTCTGAACACATTCATATCAGTTAGTATTTTGAAATCCGGATGTTGGGTCCCGTGACTCCTTCCGCCCATTTGAATATTTTTTGAGTGAGTGTCTGCTGATGATCACAGTGGTTTACTGCACTAGATGGAGTTCATCACACACTTTGGGCTGCATTCACAAACAACCCGACTCAGAGAAGACCGGAGCCGGCGCGAAGGAGGCTGTTACCGCCGGCCTAACGGCGGCGGCCAAGCGGTCTGAAGACCGAGCCCCGGTGCAAGCGGTCTGAAGACCGGCCCGTTACCGGCCTAACAACGGCGGGCAAACGGTCTTCGGCTCCCGGTGCGGCGGACTCTCGGGCTCCCGGTGCGGCCAGCAACCGGCGCCCGGCAACCGGCGCCCGGCGCGGCCGGCCGTCACTGGCCTCACCCCGCCCCTCCTTTCTTTTTTCTCCCCAGAGTTTAAAAATTAAAATGTGCTTAAATAAAGCAAGAAAACAATAACACAAACACACGATTATAAACGTATTTGTAATACGTCAAACACAAACATAAAAACAATAAAACTAAAATACGTGTATAATCAACATACGTGTTTAATCAACCTATACGTGTATAATCAACGTATGTGTAATACGTCAAACACAAACATAATCAGGGAGGAGATACGTTTCTGATCAAACGTAATTGGGAATGTGTATTAGTTCTGGGGGAACGTAATTTTTAGGAGACAGGGTTGAACCCTCACATTTCTAGAATCACGTCACACAGCAAGGGGGAAGGCTTATAGGCTAATACCCAGCAGCCTCTAGTGAGACAATGTATTGTATAAAACAAGTAACTTTTCTATCTTTTAACCGAACGACACGTTCTTTTGACTAAAACACCTTCCCAATATAACCAAGCTTGGTTTTGCAGTGATTTTTGTTGCAGATTCGGATTATTTAGGTTCTAATCTTTCCAAAAAGGTGTCCTAATTAGTATGTGGGATGTTGGATGTTTTTGGGGAAATCTAGCTTACATCATGCTGGACATTAATAGTTATGATCAAAATATGTTATAAAAGTGATTTCTTTTGAAAATATACATTTTATTCACAACTATATTCTGAAAAAAATGATATAAAATAATACAAGTAATATAACTCAATGCGGTTCATACGACTACTTACTAGTACAAAAAGAACCATATATGAGCCTCGGTTTTCAAAAGGTTAGTTGTCTCAACCTAACTGAGAACTTTCCTGTGAAAACTGAAGTTTATTTTGATAATCCTTTTTGTAAGGTATCGTTGAATGAGGATACTTTGATCACAATACTCACATTAATATCTCAGTGTCTCAAACCAAGGAGTACCTAAGAGATGAGTAAATCAGGTAGCCCCATCACCCTCTGACCAATAACAATGATACATCACCTGAACCTTTTCTCATGATTAAGAGATCAGACCTCCATTGTTTTCCTTTGGTGAAGACAATGAGCTTCTGTACAGAGACCTTGTTCCATTACAAGCATTGTGTTGCACTATTTTCATGAGAATACAAAAGACTGACCTTCTGGACTTGAGATGGTGTCTGGTAGACTCTGCACCTTGTCATTCCCGCGTATCTTCTGTAAAACCTTCCTGGTCCCCTCCAGAGCTCCATGAAGTTTAAAGGTCTTCACCATCAGCTTCACAGTGTCCAGACTCTTTGCTTTCTCCAGAGCTGACTCGAGGAAGTATAAAGATAAATACCCTTTACAAAGTCGGATTTCACTAACAAACACATCTCAGTAACCGTACGGGCTTGTGGGAGTCTAACAAAGCAATCAACATCCTTACGAACTCCATATTAGTACCTGTACAATCACAAGTTTCTTTTTTTCTTCTCTGTCTCACATATTCGCATCCTGTGACTTACAAACCCTCACATTTCTAGAATCACGTCACACAGCAAGGGGGAGGCTTATAGGCTAATACCCAGCAGCCTCTAGTGAGACAATGTATTGTATAAAACAAGTAACTTTTCTATCTTTTAACCGAACGACACGTTCTTTTGACTAAAACACCTTCCCAATATGTCCAAGCTTGGTTTTGCAGTGATTTTTGTTGCAGATTCGGATTATTTAGGTCCTAATCTTTCCAAAAAGGTGTCCTATTAGTATGTGGGATGTTGGTCAGGGCCTGAACCATGGAGTTTGTAAAAGTCGGCGACCGCTTCAAAATAATTTTTGGGGAAATCTAGCTAACATCATGCTGGACATTAATAGTTATGATCAAAATATGTTATAAAAGTGATTTTTTTTGAAAATATACATTTTATTCACAACTAAATTCTGAAAAAAATGATATAAAATAATACAAGTAATATAACTCAATGTGGTTCATACGACTACTTACTAGTACAAAAAGAACCATATATGAGCCTCGGTTTTCAAAAGGTTAGTTGCACTATTTTCATGAGAATACAAATGACTGACCTGAGATGGTGTCCTGTAGTCTCTTCACCAGATCATTCCTGGGTATCTCCTTTAAAATCTTCCTGGTCACCTCCAGAGCTCCATCAGGTTCAAAGGCCTTCACCATCAGATCCACAGTGTCCTGCCTATTTGCTTTCTCCAGAGCTGACTCTTTGAGAGCTGGGTAAGGTTCGATGAAGTCAGGCTGCTGCAGATGCCATTTGAATCTCTGAAATTCATCTTCTTTTAAATCATCTAGAATCTTCAAAAGGCCCACTGACGTCATCGTGGCTCCGGGCTAAAATCTGGATGTTTTGTCACCTGAAGGAAAAACTGTAATTGTAAATGACGTATCGAAACCACAGAAACAATGGCATGGAAAGTCAGGTAGGATTATTTGTCACACATTAAAAACATCCATGTGATTGCTCAGAGCTAGTGATGTACTTTATACAGTGACGGGAGGGGGATGGTTGAAACAAACACAGGACTTTCAAACAGGAGACTGGTATTCAAGACCGGTGTTCATGTCGGGTGTTGAAGTTACATAATGAACCTTTTAACTTTTTTTTTAATCATCAGAGGTAAAGATACCTGTGAGGCTACTCACCTGTTACAGTCACATCCAGAGGAGGTCCAAGAGACTTTCTACCTTCGTCTGCAGACACTGACGGACGCAGCCACCATGTCCTCACGCCTTCAAATACACACCCAGACTTGTTAGTGTGATGAGAGCAGAAGCCCGTTCAGTGCTGTAGTACTGCCAGTACACAACCAGTACATAACCAGTTACAACCAGTTAAAACATGTCTGTCAGTCGTCTAGCCCTGTTGAAAAAGCAATATTATTAAAACAAGTTAGTTCCTCATGAAATTGGATGAAATAACTCAGTAAGGTACTTTATTTTCACCTCATGACAACATCACAAACATCTGCCTCATTAATGTGCAGCACTTTAAAGACGTATATATATATATATATATATATATATATATATATATATATATATATATATTATCACCCCTCCCTTCTGTACTCATGTCTGATTCTGCAGTTATTGAGGAAGTGCACCAGAGCGTCTCTCCCTTTGAGACTCACACTTCTTCTTAAGTTGTAATTTTCACAATTGTTATGTTTTGTATATGTTGCATAGGTTTTTAATAGGAAATAATATCCAGAATGTAAATAAGTTTAATATTTTAATATTTAGAGTTTCTATGTAAATGTATGAATGAGTAGTTAAGAGTTCAAAATGCATGAAAAATGTCTTCCATTCATTTGATTGGATACATTTTGCCGGAAAATGTTTAATATTCCTGAAAGTATGAACGTTATGAATGATGAAAGTAATAGCATCCTGAACATTATTAGCTTTGAATTACATTTCTACATTGAGAAATGAGGAAGCAGTTGAAAGAGAAGAAAACAGGCTGAATAATAAAAGTAAAGACCTTTTGCAGTAAAAGAAGCAGAGAAAGTGTCCAGAGACACAGAAGTGTTCAACACTCACAGAAACAGGAGCTTCTCTTCTTGTTGACGCTGCAGACTGAGAGAGTTGAATCTCTTCCTGCTGAACACGTCTCTCTCTCTCTTTCTCTCTCTCTCTCTCTCTCTGGTGGAGACGCCCTAATGGGAAGCACCTGGCCCCGGTGCTCTGCAGGGTTAAAGCTCCGCCTCTGTCCTTATGAGGCCACCAGGCGACAGCGCCTTATTAGTTTAACCGGTCCCGTTTGTTTTGGGGTTTTGAACCCATCTTAGGTATGAATAAACCTTTGTGTGTTGTACCTTAAACACTGTGTCTCCCTCTCGTTCTTGTCATGCCGTTAGAGCCGGGTCGTGACAAAACCCAATCATGAAACGCATAATAGTCAAGCTTATTAATCAAGAATAAAACATTTATAACTGTTTATGAATTGCATATGTGGAAGGGAAACGTTTAACATAATCATGTTAATATAATCTTGTTAGTATAATCATGTGGTGTCACTGATAATGTGTACGAAGGTGAGGGCCCGTCTAGAGACCTCCAAGAACCAGGTGTGTGATACAAAGTGTTGGGTAAAATCTTTAGCTTACGAACCACTGCACGCACACAGAGTAGGGAGGAAGAAACATTTAGACTGGGTTGCACCAACAGGGATTAAAGTAATCCTGGTTTAGAGTTAATCTAGGGTTAGTAAATCTAGGTTTAAACTGGTCTATAATTAATCAGAGATGTGTTGCACATCTTAATTTTAACCCTGGATTAGTTAAACTAGTTTAAACAAGGGTTAAAACAGGATTGGTTTATGTTCAGTGTCCGCCATGATGGATTCCGACGATTACAATGTATGTTTAACAAATACGGAACTAAATAGCCCTAAATAAATGCATGCACTCTTTTTCCTAAACTAACTGCTTTTTGAATAAATGCCGTTACTGATACCGTTAGTTACCGTTCATAGCCGTTTATATAGTTACTCTAGCTAGCTATTATGGCACGTCAAAGAGAGTCAACCTTTTCAACATTTGAAAAGATGTTGCTGACCGAGTTAATGGAGGAGTGGGGTAACAATTGAGGATAAGAGGACTGACAGCAGTACACTAGAGAATAAGGAGAGGAACTGGTCCGGTTAGCTGAGCGCTTCAGCGGCTCTACCGGTATCAAGGAGACGAGGGACAGGGCACAACTGAACAGAAGTGTCATCATGGTTTACGGCCGCATAAAATACCAATTACACTGAAAATGGGAAGGTCCAAATATGGATGAATAGACGGATAACAGTTGTCCAACAGTCTGTTCCAATTGTATTCATAGACCACGTGACTGAGCTTCCAGCCAAAGGGAGGGAAGCCAAGCTCTCCCTGCTCCCAACCGCCCAGAACTTCATTGTTGTTGCTCATAAAAAAAACACCTGAAAAGATGCAATGACTCATTGACCCTCAAGAAAAAACCTGTTACATTCTCCAAACTAGCTCGTGGAAGAGGATATTTAACTTGTGCACAGAATCTCAGGAGATGAGATGCTGAAAGGATCGAAGCCTCGGCTGCAGGTGTGTTTATCTCGACAAGATGGAGGCATCGGTCACCTGACTGGACTCGCGTTGAACCACGCTAACGGTTTATTGGTTGGTCGGTTGGTCCTCTAGGTCCAAATTCTAATGTATGCAATACCTAAACACCGAAAATACCAAAAACCTGCAAAGCTAATGGCGTTTCCATCTACTGGGTGTAGTGTTGGACGAACAGTTGTCGTGGTCTGAGCACATTGATGGCATTGTCACTAAAATGGGAAGGAGCATAGCTATGACCAGAAAGTGCTTTACTTATTTAACACTCTCTATTGTTTGTCAGGTGTTACACTCCCTGGTCTTTTGTCACCTGCTATACTGTCCATCCATATGGTCAGTAGCTGCTAAGAAGGACTGTCGTGGAAAAAGTAATTCTATGTCTCGGGAGGAGAGTTCAAAGGTGTCAATCAGATCGGACAAACAAACAGAGTTCCTCTGGACAAGACAAAATGCCTCTGTCAATTTATTAAATGCTTGCAAGCAGGAAGAAATCCCAACAGCCAAGAATCGTCAATGTCTGTCAGGTTTTCCACAAAATCATCAATGTAACAGTCAGTTATATACTTTTTGAAAACGATCATCCCTTCCTTCCCATCTCATCTCTCATTGGTTCAAACACGTGTTATACATTAACTGTGCATACTTTGACCTGATCGAAACTACACGTTCAACCAATCTCCTGTCCCCACATACATTAACCATGCAGTTAAGAGAATGACTGTGCACTTCAGCGTTCTTATCGACAGGTCAGAATCAGAGTAGGCCCCTAACCCTAACAACCCATGTTATCAGTCCCTCCATCTTTACTTATGTTACTCATTAATCTGAACATACCTCAGTATTCAACCCACAGGTTTAACAGTGAATGATTCTTTAAAACAGACAGCATATGCATTTTTCCCATCACAGGACATAAATAAACTACAACTGGTTCAAAACCGAGCTGCCAGATTAGCACTCCAGTGTTCAACAAGAACTAATACAGCATATATGCATCTCGCCTGTCATGGTTCTCAGTGGAAACTCAACTTCACTATAGCCTTCTCACGTTTTTCAGAAAGGTCGTATTTAATCAGACACCTGAATATTTCTCAGTTACAATATACATTTAACAGACATAACCATCACACAAGGAATGCTAGCTTAGGTCACTTAATACCTCCAACCCCAAGAACAAACCTCCTCAAACAAACAGTTATTTTTCGTGCAATTACTGCTTGGAATTCACTTCCTCCTCATATAACTCACACTGGTAATAATCTGTCATTCAAAAAACAATTAAAGACAAAGACTCAGGACATTAACCACTTGACGTGTTCCTTTGCTTTTTAGTCATCGGATTTTCTTGTATAAATTATGGTTGAATTGCACTAGGTATCTGACTGCACTATTTTTATTTTTATTTTTATTCTGTTTGTATTATTTTTAACTGTTTGTTTCACGTTATGTTTTGCTCGTTTTTGTATGTATTTTGTCCTTTCTGTGGACCCCAGGAAGATTAGCGGCCGCTAAGGCGTCAGCTAATGGGGATCCAGTAAATAAACTAAACTAAACACATCGAGCCATCCCTGACATCCAAATAAACAAACATAACAAAATAAATAGCAAACAATCAAAACAGTAGTATTAGTATCAATAGTCCAAATGCGAGCACAAATGCCAACCCTTACATACGTGAACCTCCACACCAACAAATGCTCATCCATATACACAACCATCTGCATCCACATACACACCCACATGTACATGCACGAACTTCTACACATACACTCCACAAGGGGGGCTCAATGTCACTTCCGACGGTAAGCGTATTGCGTCACTACCGGTTCCACCGTGTGTGTTGATAACGTACTTGTCTCAGCTCCAGCTAAACCGAGCTAATTGTGTGATATTCTCCAGTACAAGCGCCCCTAACCCTAACAACCCATGTTATCAGTCCCTCCATCTTTACTTATGTTACTCATTAATCTGAACATACCTCAGTATTCAACCCACAGGTTTAACAGTGAATGATTCTTTAAAACAGACAGCATATGCATTTTTCCCATCACATTCCACTCTTTTGATTATATAGTAATCATGTATCAATACAAAAAAAAAAAATGTTTTACATTAGCATCACTTCTACTCATACCATTCAGGAGCATCGTCATTGTCGGTCGTTGAGTTGGTTTGGTCTGCGTTAGTCGGGTCGTTTCGTCTGTTCCTTATGTCCTGGAAGTGTAGCCATGCCCATGGAAAAACAACAAGAATAGAGATTATTAACAATAAAAACATAGTTACTCGTGTTCCACACACTCGATAAAGTGGATTCCATTGTCGTTGTTGCACCATTTTTGTGTGCGTGTTTTTCATCCAGTCAGTTTGCATGAAGTTCACTCAAGCAACTGATCTTGTGGGAATGATTTTACTTGTGTTAGCATCTGCCGTCCACTGACTCTTCTGGTCAAGATGTATGTGTGCGATTATATAATCCTATCCGTCTGTGGCGTCCGGTGAGTCGCTTCCTCGTTGGTAGTTGTCGCTGTCGTCGTTGCGTCGGCTCCACTGGTCAGCTCTACGTCGGATGGGGTCGGGACCTTCTTGCAGTGCGATGCATGAATCCAAGTAGCCCTCTCAGCAACTTTGAGTGCGGTGTGGGTGACGAGTAGGATCTGGAATGGGCCTTGCCACCGTTTCGCCTTCCAGCTTTTCCTCCTGAAGTCCTTCACGACCACGTAGTCACCGGGCTGTAGTTTGTGTAGCGGACCTGTGGCTTCCTTTGGAAGGGCTGCAGATACCTGCCTTCTTATGTCAGACAACGCAGAAGAGAGTTGCACACAGTACGTTAACATTTCATCCTCGCATAAGGCGGTGGATGGGAGAGGAGCCCTGGGTGCGTTCACCCCCACATGTGGTGCTGTTGCAAACAAAATGTCAAAAGGACTTAAATTGCTGCGTGTTCTTTTCCTCTAAATCCGTTCTCAGCTTTTCTATTTTAGCCGAGCTGAACGAACCCTCTACTGGAAAACCATATTTCTTATTCCAATTTTTTAAGCATCCAATGCTTTGGTCTCCATATTTCCGCGTCATTATGTCCACCATTGCTCCCTGAGGGGAGGGTTTAACATTCTTTCCACCCATTATTTCAGGCGTGGCGAGTACTCCTTAATAATAAAATACACTCGTCAGTATATTTTCTAGCTTCTTTTCTTTGGAAAAGCTAAAAACCTTATCTGTATCTCACAGTTCAGCTCACTTAACCTTGCTGATACTGATTTTATACAGAGCCCATATCTAGATACTGATCTAGATACCGTGGTCAAGTTATTGGATTACGATCTTCAAAATAAAGGTATTTTAAAGTTTCAAAACGTAAAGTAGGTCAAGGTCAAAGGTCTCTACCGTCTCCTTTCTTCCTCTTTACCACTTCGCAATCTCAATACTTTCCACCGTTAAACTCATGCATGGATTATGATGACACAGAAACCAAGAAGACCTTTATATTAATTTACAATTGACAAAACTAACAGACACACTCTGTCTCCAGTCTCTGCTTGTTCTGTTATTTTACGTAATTCAAACTTTTGTTTTCCCACTGGAAATAAAAATTTATGATTGAAATTCAAACCTCTCACCCGATATGAAGAAATTACTTCTTTGTCCAGATTGCTATGAAGCCCATCGGTCCTCCGTCGGCTGCTGGCCCCCGTCTCACTTTTAGCTGTCGTGGAATCGGGGCGAAATCTTTCTTTTGATCTCGGAGTGCCCTCTCCAGCCGTCGTCGAGAGTCCCGATGAAAGCCTCACGCAATCCTGCCGACAACGCCAAATTGTCGTGGAAAAAGTAATTCTATGTCTCGGGAGGAGAGTTCAAAGGTGTCAATCAGATCGGACAAACAAACAGAGTTCCTCTGGACAAGACAAAATGCCTCTGTCAATTTATTAAATGCTTGCAAGCAGGAAGAAATCCCAACAGCCAAGAATCGTCAATGTCTGTCAGGTTTTCCACAAAATCATCAATGTAACAGTCAGTTATATACTTTTTGAAAACGATCATCCCTTCCTTCCCATCTCATCTCTCATTGGTTCAAACACGTGTTATACATTAACTGTGCATACTTTGACCTGATCGAAACTACACGTTCAACCAATCTCCCGTCCCCACATACATCAGACCGTGCAGTTAGGAGAATGACTGTGCTTCAGCGTTCTTATCGACAGGTCAGAATCAGAGTAGACCCCTAACCCTAACAACCCATGTTATCAGTCCCTCCATCTTTACTTATGTTACTCATTAATCTGAACATACCTCAGTATTCAACCCACAGGTTTAACAGTGAATGATTCTTTAAAACAGACAGCATATGCATTTTTCCCATCACAGGACATAAATAAACTACAACTGGTTCAAAACCGAGCTGCCAGATTAGCACTCCAGTGTTCAACAAGAACTAATACAGCATATATGCATCTCGCCTGTCATGGTTCTCAGTGGAAACTCAACTTCACTATAGCCTTCTCACGTTTTTCAGAAAGGTCGTATTTAATCAGACACCTGAATATTTCTCAGTTACAATATACATTTAACAGACATAACCATCACACAAGGAATGCTAGCTTAGGTCACTTAATACCTCCAACCCCAAGAACAAACCTCCTCAAACAAACAGTTATTTTTCGTGCAATTACTGCTTGGAATTCACTTCCTCCTCATATAACTCACACTGGTAATAATCTGTCATTCAAAAAACAATTAAAGGCAAAGCCTCAGGACATTAACCACTTGACGTGTTCCTTTGCTTTTTAGTCATCGGATTTTCTTGTATAAATTATGGTTGAATTGCACTAGGTATCTGACTGCACTATTTTTATTTTTATTTTTATTCTGTTTGTATTATTTTTAACTGTTTGTTTCACGTTATGTTTTGCTCGTTTTTGTATGTATTTTGTCCTTTCTGTGGACCCCAGGAAGATTAGCGGCCGCTAAGGCGTCAGCTAATGGGGATCAAGTAAATAAACTAAACTAAACACATCGAGCCATCCCTGACATCCAAATAAACAAACATAACAAAATAAATAGCAAACAATCAAAACAGTAGTATTAGTATCAATAGTCCAAATGCGAGCACAAATGCCAACCCTTACATACGTGAACCTCCACACCAACAAATGCTCATCCATATACACAACCATCTGCATCCACATACACACCCACATGTACATGCACACACTTCTACACATACACTCCACAAGGGGGGCTCAATGTCACTTCCGACGGTAAGCGTATTGCGTCACTACCGGTTCCACCGTGTGTGTTGATAACGTACTTGTCTCAGCTCCAGCTAAACCGAGCTAATTGTGTGATATTCTCCAGTACAAGCGCCTGATCACCTGCTGTACATCTTTCACATCTAAACACTCAACTCTCTTCTTCTTTTAGCGGCTCACCGCTTGCATCTAACTGTCCTGTTTTCACTTTGTTTGTTCTGCTAACGTTAGCTACCTCACTAGCAGCTAGCGATGTCTTCCTCCTCTCCCTCTTCTGCTCTCTCCTGCTCAGCGTGTCACATGTTTAGCTATTCCCCTGCCTTCTTTAATGATAACGATACATGTAAGAAGTGTAGTTTATTTGCTAGGTTGGAGGCGGGTCTCAGTGGGTTAGATGCACTGCTCCGCACCATTGAAGCTCAGACGTTAGCTACGATAGCCATCCCAACTCCCATAGTCGGTGCGGACCAACTAGCTTTAGCTTCTGATAACGTTAACTGTTCCCCGGCAGCCCCCGAGCAGCCGAGGGACTGGGTGACTGTACGAAGGAGGCAGAAGCCGGGATCTAAGCAGTCCTCTGGACACCGCCACCCTCTCTCCGTTTCTAGCCTCTCGCCACTCAGCGGCACTGAGAAACCAACCTTGGTTGTCGGGAGCTCAATTGTTAGAAACGTGAAGATCGCGAAACCAGGGACCACAGTCAAATGTATTTCTGGGGCCAGGGCGGGCGACGTTGAGTCCTATTTAAAACTGTTGGCTAAAGACAAACGTAAATACAGTGAGATTGTAATACACGTCGGCTTTAATGACTCCCGGCTTCGCCACTCGGAAGTCACTAAAATCGGCGTGGAGTCGCTGTGTGCTTACGCCAAAACAATGGCGGACTCCGTAGTCTTCTCTGGCCCGCTCCCAAACACGGTGACTGATGAGATGTATAGCCGCATGTCAACTTTCCACCGTTGGTTGTCACGGTGGTGTCCAGCAAACAATGTGGGCTTCGTAGATAACTGGCGGTCTTTCCGGGGAAACCCAGGTCTGATTAGGGGTGACGGCATCCATCCCACTTCGGATGGAGCGGATCTCCTTTCTGCAAACATGACCAAGCTTATTGGTCGACTTCGTGCATGACAGACCAGGAAGCAGAATCAGAGTTGTAGTCTTACACCCTTCTCTGCACTTCCTGCATTTTCTTTAGGGCAGCTGCCCATCTTTAACTCTATAGAGACTGTGTCTGTCCCACGGCCACTTACATTAATTAAATCAAAAGTAACCAAAAGAGGAGTTATAGAAAACAACCTCATAAAGGTTAACACCACTACTGCAATAATTAAATGTGGACTCCTAAATATTAGATCTTTGTCTTCTAAAGCTGTATTAGTAAATGAATTAATATCAGACAACCATATTGATGTATTTTGTCTTACTGAAACCTGGCTGAGACATGAGGAATATGTCAGCCTAAATGAATCTACTCCTCCAAGTCATGTTAATATGCACATTCCTCGAGACACCGGCCGAGAAGGTGGAGTAGCTGCCATCTTTGACTCGGGTCTGTTGATGGGTCCTAAACCTGGATTGAACTGCAACTCATTTGAAAGCCTTGTTCTTAGTATTTCATATCCAACCTGGAAAACAGTACAGCCGATTCTGTTTGTGGTGGTATACCGAGCACCAGGTTTGTACTCCGAATTTATATATGTTTTTGTCAAGTTTGGTCCTTGAAACTCCCTGACCTTGGTCCAGGTCAGGGAGTTTCCCTCCCTGACCTGGACACTGTATATGCTGGCCGCCTCCAGAAGAAAGCCAGCAACATCTACAAGGACATCACACACCCGTGTCACTCTCTGTTTGTTCCACTGCCATCAGGGAGAAGATTCAGGACTATTAAAACTCGGACTAACAGGCTGAGGAACAGCTTTTTCCCCAGAGCGGTTTCCTCCATCACCCCCACACCCACCACCCCACCCAGCTCACACCGGACAGTGCTGCGGGGGGACACAAATAGACAATAACACTGTTAAGCCATTGATGCCCGTGTTTTATGTTTTATTTATTTTTAAATGTATTGTTCTGTCTAAATGTTTTTTATACATGTTTTTTACATGTTTTTACCTGGTACTGCTGTACTGACTGATGAGTCGCCAACTTAATTTCGTTGTGTTTTACAGTGACAATAAACTCCCTTACCCTTACCCTTACCCTTAAGACTGATAAGGTTATTATTGTAGGGGATTTCAATATTCATGTGGATGTTAGCAATGATAGCCTTAGTGTTGCATTTAGCTTATTGTTGGATTCGATTGGCTTCTGTCAAAGAGTACATGAACTGACTCACTGCTTTAACCACACCCTCGACCTTGTTCTTACATATGGCATTGATGTGGAGCATTTAGTAGTGTTTCCACAGAACCCTCTTTTATCAGACCATTGCCTTATAACTTTTGAGTTTATGCTACCAGATTGTACAGCGTTAGGCAAGAGTTTTTACACCAGATGTCTAACTGACGGTGCTGTTGCTAGATTTAAGGAAGCGATTCCTTCTGTATTTGATTCATTACCACGTCTCAATATAACAGAGGACTCCTGTGCTAACTTTACTCCCTCCCGGATTGATCAACTCGTTGATGTTGCTACTGGCTCACTGAGAGTGACACTGGACTCGATAGCCCCTCTAAAAAAGAGGATCATTAAGCAAAGGAGGCTCGCTCCATGGTACAACCCTCAGACCCGCATATTGAAGCAAGCATCACGGAAGCTTGAGGGCATATGGCGCTCCAACGGTCTGGAGGAGTCCCGGTCGGTTTGGCGGGATAGTCTGAGAACATATAAGAAGGCCCTCCGTAATGCCAGAGGAGCCTACTACTCATCACTAATAAAGAAAAACAAGAGCAACCCTAGGTTTCTCTTTAGCACTGTGGCCAGGCTGGCTGAGAGTCATAGCTCGGTGGATCCGTGTATTCCTATAGACCTCAGTAGTAATGACTTTATGAACTTCTTCAATGGTAAGATTCTGTCTATTAGAGACAGGATCGGTGATCTCCTGCCCTCGACTACTGCCGGTCCATACTCAGGTGGGATGACCATGGAGGAGGCTGTGGGCCCTGCTGTGCGTCTGGATGGATTTTTTACCATCAACCTCGACCAACTGTCTTCAATGGTTTCTACTTGTAAATCTTCTACCTGTCTCCTAGACCCTGTTCCGACTAAGCTGTTTAAGGAAGTTTTACCTTTAATTAGCACCTCTCTACTAGATATTATAAATGGGTCTTTACTAATGGGTTATGTACCACAGTCTTTTAAAGTAGCTGTAATTAAACCTCTTCTTAAAAAGCCCACCCTGGATCCAGAGGTGTTGGCTAACTACAGACCTATCTCTAACCTTCCCTTCCTCTCTAAGATACTGGAGAAGGTAGTCGCAAATCAGTTGTGTGACCTTTTACATAACAATAGTTTATTTGAGGAATTTCAGTCAGGATTTAGAAAGCATCATAGCACAGAGACAGCACTAGTGACAATTACTAATGACCTTCTAGTTGCATAAGATAGGGGACTTGTCTCTGTACTTGTCTTGTTAGACCTTAGTGCAGCATTCAACACCATTGACCATGACATCTTATTACAGAGACTAGACCAGTCGATTGGTATTAAAGGTACAGCATTAAGCTGGTTTAAGTCGTATTTATCAGATCGATCTCAGTTTGTATTTGTAAACGATGAGGCCTCGATGACCACCGCCGTTCGTCATGGAGTTCCACAAGGTTCTGTGCTTGGACCAATTTTATTCACCTTATATATGCTTCCTTTAGGCAATATTATCAGAAAACACTCCATAAACTTTCACTGTTATGCCGATGATACTCAACTATATCTGTCAATCAAGCCAGATGAAATCCACCAGGTCGCTAAACTTCAAGCGTGTCTTAAAGACATCAAGACCAAGATGACCTGCAACTTCCTGCTGCTGAACTCGGACAAGACTGAAGTTATTCTACTCGGCCCAGAACACCTCAGAAATCAACTATCTGACGATATGGTTTCCCTGGATGGCATCGCTCTGGCATCCACCACCACCGTAAGGAATCTCAGAGTTATTTTTGACCAGGACCTGTCCTTTGGCTCCCACGTGAAACAGATCTCAAGGACTGCCTTTTTTCACCTACGGAACATCTCAAAGATCCGGCACATCCTGTCTCAAAGTGATGCAGAAACATTGATCCACGCATTTGTTACTTCAAGACTGGATTACTGTAACTCTGTATTATCAGGCTGCTCCGGAAAGTCCCTTGGGTCTCTCCAGCTGATCCAGAATGCTGCAGCTCGTGTACTAACAAGGACTTGGAAGAGAGATCACATTACTCCTGTATTAGCTGCTCTCCACTGGCTTCCTGTAAGATCGAGAATTATATTTAAAATCCTCCTCCTCACCTATAAAGCCTTAGCTGGTGATGCACCATCATATCTTAAAGAGCTTATAGTGCCATATTACCCCACTAGAGCGTTACGCTCACTGAATGCAGGGTTACTTGTGGTTCCCAGAGTCTTAAAAAGTAGGTTGGGGGCTAGAGCTTTCAGTTATCGGGCTCCTCTTCTGTGGAATCAGCTTCTACTTTCAGTCCGGGGGGCAGACACAGTCACCTCATTTAAGAGTAGACTTAAGACTTTCCTCTTTGATAGCGCTTATACTTAGGGCTGTTTCAGGCTTATAGTTAGGGCTGGCTCAGGTTTGCCCTGGTCCAGCCCCTTGATATGCTGCTATAGGCCTAGACTGCTGGGGGACATCTTAGGATACACTGAGCTCCTCTTCTCTTCCTCTTTCGCTCCTCTTTTCTTCCTTTTTCACTCCTCCTCTCCTCTTTCTCTCCATCTGGATAAACTATTGTCCCTTCAATGCACACTACTAACTCTACTTTCCTTTTCCATGGATTCATGGCTGCCTGGACCCGGGTCCTGCCCCCCGGTCCTGCCCCCCGGTCCTGCCCCCCGGTCCTGCCATGGATCCATGGCTGCCTGGAACTGGTCCTGCCTGCTACCATGGCCCTGCTGATGGAACCGGCCTGGAACCGGTCCTACTTGCTGCCATGGCCCTGCTGATGGAACCGGCCAGGAACCGGTCTTACCCGCTGCCATGGCCCTTCTGATGCCCCCCTCCTCTCTACCGCCTTCTGCTTCATGGATTATCAGGATCATGGACCATGCCTAATACTCATTATATGAATAATTTCTGTCATATTCATGTAATGTGCTGTAACTACGCTATTCATTCTGGCCACATGACATCTATTGCTTCTGTCCATCAGGAGAGGGATCCTCCTCTGTTGCTCTCCCTCAGGTTTCTTCCCTTTTTTCCCTGTGAAAGGGTTTTTACTATCTCTTTAGGGGAGTTTTTCCTGATCCAATCTGAGGTCCCGGGACAGGGATGTTATGTGTACAGATTGTAAAGCCCTCCGAGGCAAACTTGTATTTGTGATGTTGGGCTATATAAAATAAACTGAATTGAATTGAATTGAATGAGGAGGACTGAATCGCTAAATTAAGTACAATGAAATGAAATGAAATGATATATGCAGTAAATATATAAAATGAAATAAATAAAATGAAATAAATAACTGGAGTAAAATATAGTAAAATTATTCTTGTGAGGGTATCTATTGTCATTTATAACTTTGCGGTCATGTTTTCCATTGTATGAACCTGTTTTAATCTCTGTCTCCACTGAGTTATGGTTGGTGGTTTTGCATCCTTCCAGTTCACAGTTGTCATTTTCCTGGCAATCATTAAAAGTATACGCAAAATATACCTCAGGTCGGTGACACCGATCATTCTGCTTCTTGTTGTAATTTAATATTCACTTCCAGCGAAACATGTAAACAAACACAGTTCATTACAAACTTGATGACAAAACAGAAATATGCTTTTTTTAAGGAGAAAAAGGCTTCAAAAGTTCAATATCTTTAAAACAGAGATTCTGGAAGAGTATTCATGATTTTCTTTTCAAAGTCAAACAATTACATTTCTCAAAATCACAAAGAATATACTTTATTTGAGTCCTATTCTTTAAAAAAAAATATTTTCACAATTTTTGACAGGTTTCTTTTCACTGCATGCTGGATAAACAGGTCAGAATATCAGTCGTGAGAGATACTGCATAAATAAGGTTGATTATATTAATAGCTCTATTACTTCATGACTTTGGATTAAAGCCTTTATCCTAACGTGGTTTCTCTGTTATATGAGGATATATATATATATATATATATATATATATATATATATATATATATATATATATATATATAGAGAGAGAGAGAGAGAGAGAGAGAGAGAGAGAGAGAGAGAGAGAGAGAGAGATGGTGAGCCGATTTCTCAGGGGCTGCTGATGACCTGCTGGATCCAGTCGGTGAGCCGGGTGACGCGGGTGTAGACGCCGTAGTAGTCTGGACGCCCGCAGCCTTTCCCCCAGCTCACCACGCCGGCGAGGAACCAGCGACCCGACGGCTCCTGGCACACCAAGGGGCCGCCAGAGTCTCCCTGCCAGAGACGGGCGGCGGGAAAGAGGCAGCGGTGAGATGTTACTGTCTCTGCAGCACAACATGACCACAAAAGGCTGATGACAATCCTGGTGCCTCAACCATGATATCTCCCGGCCTTTAAAACACATGTAATGGCCTGTAGGAACACACACACTCCACCCTGAAACCAGGATGGACCCAACATGCACAGGATGATTCTGCCCAAATAAAATGTGTTATATAACTATAAAATATGACAGGAAGCATACTGGACATGAGCTAGCTGTATTTAGTAGCACATGTAATGCCTCCAGCAGCTCCTGAGGGAAATATCTGTCTATCTTCACTGAAAACAGCTTCCTGCAGCTGAAGGACAGGCTGATTGAGAGCGGTGAGACTGCACCACAACAGTAAAGGTGCCTGAAGCCCAAACAATTAGTTTAAGGATCCATAAAGCTGAGAGGAACAACACAGATACATCTCTGTGTTGGCATTGTGCGCCTCTGAAAACCACGAACACGTTGAATCTTCAGTAAGAGACGTATGACGTAGCATCTCAAAAGTTACGTGGTATGAAAGTTACGTGTTATGAAAGTTACGTAGTATTAAAGTTATATAGTATGAAAGTTATATAGTATGAAAGTTACGTTTTATGAAAGTTACGTGTTATGAAAGTTACGTAGTATTAAAGTTATATAGTATGAAAGTTATATAGTATGAAAGTTACGTGGTATGAAAGTTACGTGGAATGAAAGTTACGTTGTATTAAAGTTACGTGGTATTAAAGTTACGTGGAATGAAAGTTACGTGGAATGAAAGTTATATAGTATGAAAGTTACGTTTTATGAAAGTTACGTTTTATGAAAGTTACGTTGTATTAAAGTTACGTTTTATGAAAGTTACGTGGAATGAAAGTTACGTGGAATGAAAGTTACGTTGTATTAAAGTTACGTGGTATGAAAGTTACGTGGTATGAAAGTTACGTGGTATGAAAGTTACGTTGTATTAAAGTTACGTGGTATGAAAGTTACGTGGTATTAAAGTTACGTGGTATGAAAGTTACGTGGTATGAAAGTAACACTGTGAGGTTACCTTGTTACGTTTTTATTGTAACACAAACCATGATCTTTTTACTTGTCTTCACTTTCTTCTTTCTTACTTTAAACCAAGTAGTTTTTTCCTGACAACGTACAAATCATCTCACGAGCCACATGGCATTGTTTCTGGAACGTGATATGAAGCTGATATGAAATGTATTCTTGGTCTGCAGAATACATTTCAACCCCATTTCCAAACGATAAACATCTCTAGGTTGGAGTGTCCCTTTGTATTATTATTGATTTATAACTGATCATAGTGCAGCTTTAAACTGCATTGTATATATTATACATACAGGTTTAGTTTGCACGTGTTTCTCTGTACCTGACAGGCGTCTTTGTCTCCGCTGCGGTAGCCGGCGCAAAGCATTCTGGGAGTGACCATGTGACCGTAGGATTGAACGCAGGCTTCCTCGCTGACCAGGAGAACGTCCACCTTCTGAAGCACATTACTGACGCTGCCTGAGGAGGAGAGGGGTCAAAGGTCAACGGGTGGCAAACACAAGATTTAACAATGGTGCTGCACCTCACTCCACACGCTGCTCCTCTCAAGGGATACGAAGACATCTTGAAACATCTGTGAAACTGTGTGTGTGAAGATGGTTTCCAACTCCTTCTGCCTGTTCATTGGTTCATCAGAAAGCCCCGCCCACATCCCTCCACCTCCTCCTGCGTCTTTACTTTGAAAGAGCTTGTTTCATGTGTTTTTGCTCTGTTATCATCATGGCGTATACTTTCCATCAAACTACAAAGACTCCCCCACGCAAACCCTCCACAGCTTGCTCCGCTAATTCAAAGTGCTACTGGGGATTTGGGCTTTTCTTTTTACAGGCTGCTCATAAAATCCCTTCCTGTGAAAATACTGCATTATTCTGCATAATACCAGAAGTTTTACTGCTCATCCTGTAAGAGATATAAAACATCAGCCTGTATGACATCGACCTACGAGTCAAAAGCACCAAATTCATCTTAAAACGGTTCCCCATTGTAAACCTGCAGAGTTTCATTTAAAAGGCTTGATGACGATCACGAGGGTCTCTGACACCAAAGCATGAGCTGCACTGGAAACTATAATGGGATGAAAAACAACTCATTTTCATGTTGCTGTGAGGATGTCAGACTTAAAGCATTTAAAGTGTTGGTTCTTATGAATTAACCCTTTAATGAGGCAACTAACCCCGCGTACACAACTTACATGTCAAACATACTTATTTTGACCCGAAGACGATCTTTTTCCAAAACCTAACCAATTTATTTTGTGGCTTAAAAACAAACAAAAAACCTACGTTGGAAGTTTATTTTCGAAAAGATAGGATGCATATACGTGTTGCTGCATGCTTCCTTCAGACCTCCTCATTCGGGATTACGGGAAATTTCATGAAATTTCATGGACGATCTACAAATTACGGCACATTATTTTTCGTATGTTCTGCATTTCCTTAATCAGCCCGGCGGTATATTTAGCAGCACATCCAGCGTTTTGTACTGATTCCGGTTTAACTTTTTAAACCCGACGCCGCTTTTTTCCTGTCTCCCGAAAATGAGAATTGTGTTTTTTCAAAACTAAAACTGAGCTATCTCCTCATCCACAGTTCCGATTGAATTCATTTAAATTGCTGAATTTAAATGAGATCCTGCGATCTCATTGGTCCTCAGACTCTTCTGGATATGTGTCAGACGGCACATGAACAAGTAAACGGTAATTTACATACCCTGTTAGTCATGGTGCGAGCAAGGAAAAGCTCAAAGTATGTCATTTTTTAATTTCTGAACCGAAAAACACGGATGTTGGACTGAATATGCTTCCTAACATGTCAATGCTTGTCTTTATTGTGATTATTATTGCATTATTATTTGGATGCGTTAGGTCGTAATCTTTCTAAAGATGTGCAGTATTACTCTGTGGGATGATGGGAAAGCACCGAACAATACAATTAAAAGAGCAATCGAGGAGCCATTTTTGGGGAATCTTGCTCAGACTCATATTTATGCAGAAAATATATATATATGTATTTTTTTTTTTTTAAAGGTAAGGAGTTGCGGACTCGTTAGAGACCAAGGACAATAGGGTCTGGTGTTCATATCGTGGTCATATGAGCTGTAGAACTGGGGTCCTCACCCCCCTCCCGGAGAGCCCCCCAGCCGGTGACCCAGCAGAGCAGGCCCGGCTCCAGCCGGTGGGCGGGCGGCGGCAGGCAGGCGGGCCGGGCGTGGCCGGCCAGCAGCGCCTCGGCGGGTCGCTCCAGCTTCAGCAGGGCCAGGTCGTAGTCGTGGGACTCGGCGTCGTAGTACTGGTGCAGGTGGATCCGCTGGACCCGGGCCGCCTCCTCGGCGGGGCTGCCGGGGCGCAGCAGCAGCCTGCCCAGGTAGACGGTCCACACCGAGGGCGAGTACAGGCTGCAGGAGGAAGAGCTTCTTAAGGAACGCTGAGGGAAATACCTTTTGATATAGTTCTGTTTCCGTCCCTCAAAGCATCCTTTCTCTGTCCTTACGTCTGAAATAACAACGCACTGAAGGCACCAGCTTTTAATCACAAACATTGGGAACATTAAGAGATTAGACGTGTTAATCCTCTCCAGGACGCTGCTGCTGTAGTTTTGGTCGTGGTCCAATAACATAAACACGCTGCTTTAAAGCCTGTTGTGAAGTGCTTCACAACTTTCACTCACTTACCGGTCGTCGTAGAAACAGTGGGCGGCGGACACCACCCATTGGCTGGAGATCAAGGCGCCGCCGCAGATGTGGGTTCCCCGCACCTGCAGGCTGGCCTGCCATGGCCACTCCCCCTCCGTGGCATTGGTCCCGCCCACTATGCGACTGGAGAACTGCCTCAGGCCGCAGTCTGGATGCACACGGGAGTATGAAAACACGGCATATACATGCTTGATATAACAATATTAGAACAATATTATTATTTTTTTCTCATAATTTTCTCTCAAGAAATCAGTCCAAGAAAGATTCACCCATTTTGGTTAACACAACCATCCTGGTCTGACTCGAGAGTGGACTTTTCTTTATTATTATTAGGGCCCGAGCACTGACGTAGTCAGAGTCGAGGACCTATTGAAATTCAAATGTTTATTCTTATTATTATTATTATTATTATTATTCTAGCACTTTACGCAGGGAAAAGAGGTGCTTGGGATAAACCTACATTCTTCAAAATTTGCACACCCATCCGACTCGGTGAAAATTTTCATCTGATTTGGGTGTCGTCCAAACGTCTGAGAAAATGTCTCTCTAGTTATTATTATTATTCTCACACTTCAGACGGGACAAATCTGCCCCTTCGCTGTGAAAAAGAAATCTTCGGGTTGAGGCTCGGTTGGGTTTAGTTCTGTAACGCTGTGTAACACGGGACAGGAAGAGCGGCCTCCTGGGTGAAAGTCCTGTGTTTGTGACCCATCCATGGATTCTTCATACTAGGCCACCTGACTTATAATCATGACTACAACCACTAGAGGTCGACGTCGTCTTCTTGTGGCGGTGACCAACCAATAGATGATCAGCGGCATTCTGACCGTATCCACTACACAGCTGTGTTGAATACTCTACTCTGATTGGCCGGTTTCCGTGTCTCCCATGTGACCGTACGTATAAAATGTATTAAAACAATTTATCCTGTTTGAATTGTGCCATGAATCAAAAACATGATGTTTGTCAATTAGACAGATGACTTTGCAAATAAAGAAAGTCACCAAATCCAACATGGCCGTTGCAAGCAAGCTAGCTAGCGAGCTAGCTAACTTGTGTTTTTGTTCACGCAGCTCTGATCTCCAGCGAGCGGTCAACATTTTCTAAATCCTTTTTTAATTTTTTTATCAATACTTTATGTCAAATTATTGATTTCTTCAGTCAGCAGCGGGTCATTATTGTGAAGTTTACCCTGAAAGGTCGATCAGGAAGTTAACGCCCATTCAATCAGAGCGTGTTCTTCTCACCACAATGCTTCTCGTCGGAGGCGTCGGGGCAGTCGGTGACAAAGTCACACTCTGGGTTCGGCTTCTTCAGACACGTTCCATCAGCGCACACGTAGGTCATATCTGTACACTGCACACCTGGACACACACACACACACACACACACACACACACACACACACACACACACACACACACACACACACACACACACACACGTTAGAGACAGTACACATCATATTTGATTCATCACGCACAATTTATTTAGAAATAATATAATGCCACAGAAAAAGAGTCCGGCTGCTGGTATTGTGTGTGTGTGTGTGCGCGTGTGTGTGTGTGTGTGTGTGTGTGTGTGTGTGTGTGTGTCGGTTTGAGTGTGTCACCATCGGTGCAGTTCATCTCGTCCGTGGCTTCGGGGCAGTCTGGGAGTTGGTCACACACCTTGTAGTAGTCCACACACTGACTGTCCTCTGGACACTGGTACTGAGCCACACACACTGAAGCACACACACACACACACAGACACACACACACACACACACACACACACACACATTGTATTGGTAATGTATTTTGGAACGTGAAACAGTAGTCAGAGGTAGTCGGCTGTACTTTTCATTTTCATTCAGTTTCTTGTTTTTTCACAACCAGAGAACAGGAAGTGACCATATAAGGACTGAGGAGTGAGTAGAGACGCTGTATACGTCTCTGGTGTCGACCTGTCAATCATCTTGTAGCCCCGCCCTAAAGCATCCCCTCTATTATGGTCTGTTTGACTCTAAATGACCATAATTTACTAAATGAACATCATGCTGTATTGAAGAAGACTTGAAACTAGAGATTGAGACATAAACTCATGTTTACAATGTTTACTGAGGGAATACATCAAGAGAAGTAGAGTCATTTATATAGACTTCTATACAACCAGAGGAGTCGCCCCCTGGTGGTCAGGAGAGAGAATGCAGCTTTAACACATGAAGCATATACTTATATACAACCAGAGGAGTCACCCCCTGGTGGTCAGGAGAGAGAATGCAGCTTTAAGACATGAAGCATAGACTTCTATACAACCAGAGGAGTCACCCCTGGTGGTCAGTAGAGAGAATGCAGCTTTAACACATGAAGCATATACTTCTATACAACCAGAGGAGTCGCCCCCTGGTGGTCAGGAGAGAGAATGCAGCTTTAACACATGAAGCATAGACTTCTATACAACCAGAGGAGTCGCCCCCTGGTGGTCAGGAGAGAGAATGCAGCTTTAACACATGAAGCATAGACTTCTATACAACCAGAGGAGTTGCCCCCTGGTGGTCAGGAGAGAGAATGCAGCTTTAACACATGAAGCATAGACTTCTATACAACCAGAGGAGTTGCCCCCTGGTGGTCAGGAGAGAGAATGCAGCTTTAACACATGAAGCATAGACTTCTATACAACCAGAGGAGTCACCCCCTGGTGGTCAGGAGAGAGAATGCAGCTTTAACACATGAAGCCTAGACTTCTATACAACCAGAGGAGTCGCCCCCTGGTGGTCAGGAGAGAGAATGCAGCTTTAACACATGAAGCATAGACTTCTATACAACCAGAGGAGTCGCCCCCTGGTGGTCAGGAGAGAGAATGCAGCTTTAACACATGAAGCATAGACTTCTATACAACCAGAGGAGTCACCCCCTGGTGGTCAGGAGAGAGAATGCAGCTTTAACACATGAGGCATAGACTTCTATACAACCAGAGGAGTCACCCCCTGGTGGTCAGGAGAGAGAATGCAGCTTCAACACATGAGGCCTAGACTTCTATACAACCAGACGAGTCGCCCCCTGGTGGTCAGGAGAGAGAATGCAGCTTCAACACATGAGGCCTAGACTTCTATACAACCAGAGGAGTCACCCCCTGGTGGTCAGGAGAGAGAATGCAGCTTCAACACATGAGGCCTAGACTTCTATACAACCAGAGGAGTCGCCCCCTCAATACAGTCTCCATCACACTATTGAAGAAGACTTGAAACTAGAGATCCATTTAAGACAATACATAATAAATACCACAGTTCCTCTCGTCCAGTCCGTTGGGACAGTCCTTGATTCCATCACAAGCAGGAACACACAGGCCGTTAACGGAGCACAGAAACTGACCTGGACACGCTGTAAAACACACACACACACACACATTACAAAAACCTGTTCATGAACACCAGCGACACACAACAGAGACGTCACACGGCGTACGATCTGATTGGTTGAAGACGCTGTAGCGCAGCTGAAGTCCCGGCCCGGTGAGCGACACCTCCGACGTCATGACGACGGTGGTGGCGGCGGCGAGCAGGAAGAGGCGCTCGCTGTACGGCTGCAGGCCTCTGGAGCCGCACAACCTGGGAGAGGACACACACACACTGAACCTTGAGAAAGACACAAACCTACGAACCACAAAGACAAACGCACAAGGGGCCTCTGGTCTGTGTGGAGGAGACGGCTCTCTGCTGCCCCCTGCTGGTCAGCCCTGAACAGAACGAGTTGCTGATGTGAAACTCACGTCTTTACTGTGTTATGAAACTAAAGAAAAGGTCTGCACATTAAGACCGGGATGGAAACTTCTACATGCACACACACACTTCCTGTTCGACACACAGGTGGCAGTTATAAATACACAATATTTTGACAAGCTGGCCAACTTTTTCTGATCTCTCTGCTCTCTGCTCTTATTGGTTCCAGGAGAGTCATTTCAGTTCTTCACCATGTGGTCTATTTATTGCTGCCACCTGGTGTCTGGTGGTTAGCGGGCGAAAGAGGAAGGAGGAACCGACCTGAAACACCTGCGCCGATGGAGACGTTGTTTTTGTTGGCGTGCAGACTTTTATGTTGAAGGTCTGGCCCATGAGATAGAAAAGAGTTTGAAAAAGCCTTGCAAGTGGCCATTTTGTGAAAGAAATAGCAAAATGACCACAAAGAGACACAGAACCACGTCAAAGAGACAC
This sequence comes from Myoxocephalus aenaeus, assembly GCA_038501785.1. Classification (NCBI taxonomy): domain Eukaryota; kingdom Metazoa; phylum Chordata; class Actinopteri; order Perciformes; family Cottidae; genus Myoxocephalus; species Myoxocephalus aenaeus. The sequence continues at coordinate 267,628 of JBAMJR010000005.1, read as the reverse complement.
AAAACAACTACAAAGAGATGCAAAACAGCAGGAAAGAGACTCACAACGACGATGAAAAGGGGCAGAACTACCGCAGACACAAAACCCCAAAGAAACTACAAAAAGACACAAAATGGCGGCTCGCGGGACCCCGGCCTACCGGCGGTTCTGGATGGTCCACTGGCCCTGGGTGCAGGCCCGGTTGTAGCTGGCTCTGCTCAGCTCGTAGCCCTCAAACTCCAGAGACAAGCCCAACCCTCCACTGGGCGCCTGAGATCACAGGAACACAAGAACACAAGAACGTTAGAACACAAGAACACTAGAACACAAGAACGTTAGAACACAAGAACGTTAGAACACTAGAACACAAGAACGTTAGAACACAAAAATGTTAGAACACAAGAACGTTAGAACACAAGAACACAAGAACGTTAGAACACTAGAACGTTAGAACACAAGAACGTTGGAACACAAGAACGTTAGAACACAAGAACGTTAGAACACAAGAACGTTAGAACACAAGAACACAAGAACGTTGGAACACAAGAACGTTAGAACACAAGAACACAAGAACGTTGGAACACAAGAACACAAGAACGTTGGAACACAAGAACGTTAGAACTCAGACACCTCACCAGGAAGAAGTAATCAATCACTCCATTAATCAATACGTTGGAGACATGGACAATGGATGGACGACTGAACAGGCCTACCAGGCAAAGAGTCAGGGGCCCAAAGAGTCGGGGGCCCAAAGGCCCAGGGGCCCCTGACTCTTTGGGCCCCTGGGCCTTTGGGCCCCTGACTCTTTGGGCCCCCGACTCTTTGGGCCCCTGACTCTTTGACTCACTTACAAAACAGCAGTCAGAGACACATGTACCAACGAGGAAGAGACTGAAAATGATCTCAAAGAAACATAAAACGACCACAAATAGATGCAAAATAGACACAAAGAGACCACGTATGAAAAGTGTCAAAACAACTACAAAGACACTAAATGACCAAAACGAGATACTAAAATACCACAAAGAGACACAAAACAACTACAGAGACACAAAACAAGAACAAAGAGACACGTAATGACCACAAAGACACGCAAAACCACCACAACCCCACAGCACAGAGAGATGCGTAAGCACAACAGAGGCCCGGTGGTCTCACGGTGAAGCTCCAGGTGCAGTTGGTGTCGGGGGGGTAGTAGCCGGGGAAGAACGGCGTCCTCAGCGTCCCCTGGACCCCCGAGACGGCCTTCAGCTCTATGGTGGCGCTACACTCTGACAAAGACACAGAGACAGGACTTCAGTCCACGATCACATGACACCATTCTGAGGGAGTGACACAGGGCATGGGGGGTCGGGGTCAGGGGGTCTGGGGGGTCAGGGGGGTCTCACCCTGGCGGTCCCAGGCCTGTGCAGACAGAGAGAAGGGGTCCTTGTAGGTGTACAGACCCTGTTTCCAGACCACCGTCATCCACTCTCCTGAAGACAGGACCCTCACCACCGGCTCATGTCTGCTGCAGCCGTCCACCCTGAGGGCGAGAGCAGGTAAGGGCCTTTAAGTCTTCTGGATCAACAGCTTCATCCTGGATTATAACTCCTGAAGTCCCTGAGTGACGCCTACTGAACATCTTGGTGGGTCATGTGACAGGTCATGTGATTTTGTGTTCCCATAACAACCTTTCCAACATGGCTGCTCCAGGTTGTGACAGATCTGACGGAAGTGCTGAATGTAAAAAGCTTGTTTTTCATTGTTAAAGGTAATATTTACCCGTTTAAGAATCATAATGCTGAATGAACATGTCCTTTAATGTGTTGAACCTGCTGTGAGAACAACAAAACAAATCAGATAAAAATCGTTGTGACACATACGTCACGTCGGGAATTTAACCCTTTAAGCCCACACCCTAACCCTAACCCCTAATCCTATGTATTGTTTGAGTTGTGTTTAGAGGTTGTACATGGGTATTATATATTATTGTAGCCCTGATTTTTATGTTTAATTTGATACCTAACTTGTTGTTCTTGTTGTTGTTGGGTTTTTTTTTGGGGGGGGGGGGGGTTATACCATGATTTTTTCTTGATTTTCCTGATATAAAAGCCCCTGATCAGGGGACCCAAAAATAAAAAATAAAAACGGTGTGACATATATGCACAATACAACAAATAATTATGATCTGATCAGTTAATTTGGCTTATTCAATGATATTTAACTAACATATTGTATATTGTTCAAGCCAAAGCATATTAACACAAATGTAAATAAAAAAAAAATCATGTTATAATTATGTAATTATTAGTACCATTGTTTTTCTATTAACATTTCAAAGATTTGACACTATTTTGACAATGTCATAAATGTGTTCTATGTGGTTTATTCAGTCTGTATTATGTCCCCCGTCATGTTCCTTGAAGGAGAAATGGGTCCGGGTTCTTATGGGTTAATAAGAATGAATAAAAGAATAAAAACATAAACCGTGGAGGAACTCACGACGTGATGAGGTGGGCGTCGGACGGGGTGAGGGAGTCGTACGCCACCAGCCGGTCCCGGCACTCCGGCAGCAGCCACTCCATGCGCAGCTCCAGCTGGGCCCCGGGGCCGGCCTGGAGGTGCCACATGCAGGAGGAGCGCTGCGTGTCGGGGCCCCTGAGGGCCGAGCGGCCGCCGGACGCCACCTGCTGGTAGCGGTAGCAGTCTGGTGGAGGAACAGACCGTGAGGAGGATGAGCTCTCAGTGGGTGGGGTGTTGTGATGCCGTAGATTCATGCCTTGATGGAATGGATTCACCGTATTGAATAAAACACTAAATCAATTTTCGTCAAAACTATTCACAGCAGCAACGATGCAAATGTGCATTTAAATTCATGTAAAGGTTTAGTTAGATTCTGCAAAGGCAGAGGAACAACACGTATCATGATGGAAAAGTTACGGTTTCCGCCCGTTAGGTGAATACAGACTTTTCCAAATAAACGTCCGTCTTCTCCGCTAAGATTAGGGAACAAAAATACTCAGTTAGGTTTCAGAAAAGATGGTCGTTGAGGTTAAAGGAACTACGGAAGCGCCATCACTGAAGTTACGCAACAAATAAATCTACGTTGACTCCTCGCTTTACACGAGGAACGAACTGATCTAAAGATCTCTTTCTTCAGTTGATGAGTCAACCTTAGTTCCCTTCTAGTTAACAGTTATGCACCGTATATGTCAATAGGATGCTTTTATTGTGAAAGGTAAAAGAAAGAACGCAAGGTTTTGTAAACAAATCCGAGTCCAAATGTTGGACTTAGAATGTCCTGTTCCCTCACGTGATGCCATGAAGCCCAAAGACACTTTTTCAGCACTGACTTACGTCGAGAAAGAGACGTCTGGTGATCATTTATCTTTGTGGTGAATCAGTTCAGACATGATGAACATCGCTCATTTAAATCATGGGGCCTTTTTAAAGTAAAATGCACTAAGAGCTGAGGAGGCGGGGCTAACGGAGACGCTAGTGATGAGCCTCCTTGTTGTTGTACCCTGGGGTTTCTATCCTGAACATGTGATTGGTCGGTATCTGTATTTGTGGTAAAAAAAAGTTACTTTTTCGCCGCGTAACATTGACCAAAACAGTTTGGGCTGCATGATGATCACACTTAAATCAAAGAGAACACATTGATACAAAAGAACAAATTAGGAGCAAGCAAAGGAACAAAAGGAGGGTGATACCAAACGAGGCTTTCAAAAGCTCTACAACGTTGGCGTCGGTGACTGTGGGGGAGCAGAACAAACAAAGAAGAGACATTCAAGTTTACAAAAACAATCAAACGCTCTTTCCCGCTTCTCTCCGCACTCGACCGGTCTGTCTTGCGCTCACCGCTGACGGACAGCGAGGGCAGGTGGAGGAGGTATCCGCTGCAGCCGGGCGCCCTCAGGCCCTCCTCCAGGCTCCTGGTCACCTCCTGCAGGGTCACCCTCCCAACATGGCTGCCCGGCACGGACATCACCATCCAGAAGTGAGCCACGACGCTGCCCTGCCTGCAGAAACCAAGACGAGAGGCAGAGTCTCTGGTGATGCTCCTGTAACCACGCCCCCAACTGTGATGTCACGGGGAACCACGCCCCAACTGTGATGTCACGGGGAACCACGCCCCAACTGTGATGTCACGGGGAACCACAGAGGATGGCCCTACGTCACTGTCAGTGTTAACTGTCTTCATAGTTTTAAACAACTAAACTACTAGTTAGGTTTAGGAAACAGGTCGTTGTTTGTGTTTAAATAACTTCAGATGTGCCGTTACTGAAGGACAGAAGTTACGTGACGGATAAATCAACATGGACTTCTTGTTTCCCAGGGAAACGTACGACAGTCTGCTTCCTCTTAATGAAATCATCCAGTACAAATTCTCAACGTATCCTCATACTGTCACAATCTTGTTTCCTGTTTTATTTTGAAGTGTCCTGTGTTTGTCTGACTTCCTGTCGCTCAGCTCCTTTGTGTTTCTTCCACCAGCTTTCAGCCCTGGTGCTGCCCGTCTGTGTCTCGTGGTTCTGATGAGTTTCTTGTGTATTTATACTTCTGTCTTTTCTCTGTTTGCGGTCGCTTCTTTCTGCTATGCTTCCTGTTGGCCGTTGGCCTATTTACCTGATCCTGTTTCGTTTGTGATTTTGCAAGTTTCTGGATTTTCAATTCCTCATATTTAGACTCACCAAAGATGCTGTCTGTATAAAAGCTCCATTAAATATCCCCTCCCATCTCCTGTTGGCTGTGTGTTACAACGTTTGTAAGATATTGTCGCGCCCTGAAACATGTTGTTTCATGTCTTGCTGATTTAATATCACTGTGTCCATTTCTAATAATTTACTTTAAATGTGTGTTTAAGCTACTTCTTATTTTATTCCAGTAATGTTTGAAAACATTACTGAGCTGTACATTACTAACTGTGAAGGAAAGGCAGTTATTGTAATAACCCTTTAGAAGAGAGCGCTGTCGCTTTAAGAGAGGAGTTAGAAAGACGTGCTGTGTGCAGACTGAAGGCGACACACATGTGCTTGTGTTAAACCGTGAATTAGTTGAATAAAAGTTGCAAAACGAAGATGGACATGTTTGTGGACAGTTCATTTTAAGGGTCCGTCTTCACCGGAAGCGAAGTAACAAAACTACTTGGTTAAGTTTAGGAAAAGATCGTCGTTTGGGTTGAAATAACGACTGAAGATCTGTTACTGAGGTTCAGAGTTTACGTGAACAAACCACTTTTGTTGGACCCAACATTGTGTGAGTTTAGCTATGAATGCTGGATGAGACATGCTGTCACTCTCACCTTGCAACTATTCTTCCTGGTTATTGTTCCAGTTTATTAAAAAACATTTTGATCCACGTACCCAAAGGCGAACACAGTGGTGTAGTTGAAATATCGAGAAAGACTGGAGCCCATCATTATCTTCTTCACCTGAAAGACAGAGGAAGACAACATGGCCGTTCACATGAGCCTCAAACCCTCTGACACAGATGATGATGGACACCTTTACAGACAGAGAGCAGGAATGAGTCCTGAAACCGGTCTCTCCTCAAAACTCAGTGCTGAGAAATCTGAAGGCTGTTTGGTTGGATGGAGACCGATGGGATTAGGGGCCACTTTCCATCAATACATTACATTTAGCTGACGCTTTTATCCAAAGCTCGAACCACCGATCCTCTGATTGAAAGACGGGTATGCTAACCACTGAACCACAGTCGCCCCAATACCCATCAATACCCTTCAATTGCATCAATACCCGTCAATACCCATCACTCCCATCAATACTCATCAATACCTGTCAATACCCATCAATACCCTTTAATAACCATCAATACCCGTCAATACCCTTCACTACCATCAATACTCATCAATACCCGTCAATATGCTGACTGTAACCCCTCCCCCTGAAGACAGGAGCCAGGTGTTGGTGGTCTTCAGGGCTCACCATGGTCTGGACCCCCTGGGCTTCCATCTTGAATGCAGGGCTGCTGTGAGAGGACAGGTCAGCAGAGAAGTTCCTGTTGAAGATGGACAGGTAGGCCGCGTACTGCTGCTGGACTCGAGGCTCCAGAGCCCAAACCCTGTACTCTGTCACGGGGGAAGGCGTGAAGGTCAGAAAGAAATAACATGAACATGTAGCTGTGATAATACAACATATGCACATGGTAAATTATAATTATGAGATAGAAAATCGAAATTATGAGATAGTAAATGCACATGCGCTTCAGTGACTTTTTATCTCATAATTCCGATTTACCATAATTCGTCACCTTCCTAAAATAATGGCCTACGTAATTTTTTTGACAAAAATGATGTTCTTGCCTAAATCCTCTCCTCATGATAATGGCCACCTCTGGTAACATCTCCTCCATCCTCAGTTGAACAGATCCTGTGATTCTCCCCCTGTACTATAACATGTCAAGAGTGACTTAGGCCTTCTTATTTTGCCTAAGTCACAAGACAATCTGACTTAGGACATTTTACAAGCTTTTCAAGATGGCATTTGGAAGCTAGCATTAAAGCTAGCAATTTAGTTAGCATTTTTGTCAATGAAAATCTGACTGGAACATAATATTAGTAATCATAACATACCTTGACCGGTATTACAGGATGCCTGTTGTCAGTGTCTAGAGGCAGCTTGTGCACTATATTACATTTGGTCAAGTTGTTTGTGTTTTCTGAAAAACCTGAAAAAACGACTTGGGCCATTATTTTAGGAAGGTGACGATACATATGTATTATCACAGCAAAATGTATGAGCTCCCATAGCCGATGAACAAAGCGAAGCAGAGAAGTCTGCGTACCCAGGAAGTACCAGGCCAGCGCGGCTCCTGCGGCGGCGAGGATGATGATGAGGAAGGCCGAGACACACCGACAGGCCCGAGCCTTCCTGGTGGGAGGAGCCACGGCTTCGACCTGTTGAGAACAGATGCACGTTTTGACTTTTGTTTTTGGGTTAAGAATATAAACTGTGGCGGTCTGAAGGCTGTTTTAAGAGAGGGAGGGGTTTCAATTTGGACATTTTAGGAATTAAAAAGTAGAGTTTTTACACATTTTATTGCCCGCAACTATGTGTTTAGTTATATTTTCATTCCCATCACAAATACATTTGACATATATTATAATTAATGTTGCCAAATGAATATATATAAAAGGGACATTTTATCTTAGTTTTATAGTCTGAGAAGTTTACCTGAAAGACAACTCAACCGCTCTCCTGTTGTCAGACTCACAATGAACAATTAGAAAAGGATAATATAATAATATAATATATAATTTCTATAGTTATTCTATAATAACTGATCCAATATTCTTCTGGAACCTTCAGGAGCCACGAGAAGTTTTAATGGTGTGGAAGTCCGATAAACGATAACATTCTGAGTGTAGACATTTTGAAACAGACTCGTGTCAGGAAACTAAAACCAGTGTGTGTGTGTGTGTGTGTGTGTGTGTGTGTGTGTGTGTGTGTGTGTGTGTGTGTGTGTGTTACTCCTGCCTTTGTATTGATTGGCTTTTTAATCTGTGAAACCTTATATGAATGCAACAAAGAGAAAAAGAAACCAGCCTTTGATCGTCCGTGAACCACTATTATATCCAGCCCACCTCCCCGTGAGGTGTTTGGTTTTAGTCTCAGCGTTACTGACCTCGTGGCTCAGAGCAGCAGGTGTGACCGCCCGGTCACGTGAGGTCGACTTCGTGGAGCCGCGCCCGAGCGCCATCGCTTCACCGCTTCACCGCTTCACCGCTTCACCGCTTCACCGCGCGTCCTTCGCTCCTCCAGGAATCATCTCGCTCTCCGTCGAGGGCTCACCGGTGGACCTTCAGCAGCGGAGGCCCTTCAGCAGCGGAGGCCCTTCAGCAGCGGAGGCCCTTCAGCAGCGGAGGCCCTTCAGCAGCGGAGGCCCTTCAGCAGCTTCCCAGCAGCAGACCAGACGTGAACCCGACACGTTGCTCCAGCTCGACGGCTCCGGCTCTATTTGTAAGTCCAAAGGTGAAACGGAACAAAAAAGAAAAACTGATATTTTCCAGAAGCTGGTTGCGTTTGGGTGGAACGGAGCTGCCGCCTGTTGTTGAGCGCCTCGTCACCTCAGAGGAGCGAACCTGAGCACCAGGTGAGCAGCAGGTGAGCACCGGTACGCTGATGTCGCTACCCGTCGCCTAGCCGACGCCCTGCACACCAGGGGATGAGTTCACGTCTCCTTCCACCACAAACAACAAGTCCCCCGTGGGCAGCGAGGGAGGACGCTGCTCCAAGAGAGACAGGCTTTGTGTTAAAGGAGTCAAAGAGAGACAGGCTTTCTGTGTTAAAGGAGTCAAAGAGAGACAGGCTTTATGTGTTAAAGGAGTCAAAGAGAGACAGGCTTTCTGTGTTAAAGGAGTCAAAGAGAGACAGGCTTTGTGTTAAAGGAGTCAAAGAGAGAAAGGCTTTCAGTGTTAAAGGAGTCAAAGAACAGAGACAGACTTTCTGTGTTAAAGGAGTCAAAGAGAGACAGGCTTTCTGTGTTAAAGGAGTCAAAGAGAGACAGGCTTTCTGTGTTGAAGGAGTCAAAGAGAGAAAGGCTTTCTGTGTTAACGGAGTCAAAGAGAGAAAGGCTTTCTGTGTTGAAGGAGTCAAAGAGAGACAGGCTTTCTGTGTTAAAGGAGTCAAAGAGAGACAGGCTTTCTGTGTTGAAGGAGTCAAAGAGAGAAAGGCTTTCTGTGTTAACGGAGTCAAAGAGAGAAAGGCTTTCTGTGTTGAAGGAGTCAAAGAGAGAAAGGCTTTCTGTGTTAAAGGAGTCAAAGAGAGAAAGACTTTGTGTTAAAGGAGTCAAAGAGAGAAAGGCTTTCAGTGTTAAAGGAGTCAAAGAGAGACAGGCTTTCAGTGTTAAAGGAGTCAAGAGAGAAAGGCTTTCTGTGTTAAAGGAGTCAAAGAGAGACAGGCTTTCTGTGTTAAAGGAGTCAAAGAGAGACAGGCTTTCAGTGTTAAAGGAGTCAAAGAGAGACAGGCTTTCAGTGTTAAAGGAGTCAAGAGAGAAAGGCTTTCTGTGTTAAAGGAGTCAAAGAGAGACAGGCTTTCTGTGTTAAAGGAGTCAAAGAGAGACAGGCTTTATGTGTTAAAGGAGTCAAAGAGAGACAGGCTTTATGTGTTAAAGGAGTCAAAGAGAGACAGGCTTTCTGTGTTAAAGGAGTCAAAGAGAGACAGGCTTTCAGTGTTAAAGGAGTCAAAGAGAGACAGGCTTTCTGTGTTAAAGGAGTCAAAGAGAGAAAGGCTTTCTGTGTTAAAGGAGTCAAAGAGAGACAGGCTTTCTGTGTTGAAGGAGTCAAAGAGAGACAGGCTTTCAGTGTTAAAGGAGTCAAAGAGAGACAGGCTTTCTGTGTTAAAGGAGTCAAAGAGAGAAAGGCTTTCTGTGTTAAAGGAGTCAAAGAGAGACAGGCTTTCTGTGTTGAAGGAGTCAAAGAGAGACAGGCTTTGTGTTAAAGGAGTCAAAGAGAGACAGGCTTTCTGTGTTAAAGGAGTCAAAGAGAGAAAGGCTTTCTGTGTTGAAGGAGTCAAAGAGAGACAGGCTTTCTGTGTTAAAGGAGTCAAAGAGAGACAGGCTTTCTGTGTTAAAGGAGTCAAAGAGAGACAGGCTTTCTGTGTTAAAGGAGTCAAAGAGAGACAGGCTTTCAGTGTTAAAGGAGTCAAGAGAGAAAGGCTTTCTGTGTTAAAGGAGTCAAAGAGAGACAGGCTTTCTGTGTTAAAGGAGTCAAAGAGAGACAGGCTTTATGTGTTAAAGGAGTCAAAGAGAGACAGGCTTTCAGTGTTAAAGGAGTCAAGAGAGAAAGGCTTTCTGTGTTAAAGGAGTCAAAGAGAGACAGGCTTTCTGTGTTAAAGGAGTCAAAGAGAGACAGGCTTTATGTGTTAAAGGAGTCAAAGAGAGACAGGCTTTATGTGTTAAAGGAGTCAAAGAGAGACAGGCTTTCTGTGTTAAAGGAGTCAAAGAGAGACAGGCTTTCAGTGTTAAAGGAGTCAAAGAGAGACAGGCTTTCTGTGTTAAAGGAGTCAAAGAGAGACAGGCTTTCAGTGTTAAAGGAGTCAAAGAGAGAAAGGCTTTCTGTGTTGAAGGAGTCAAAGAGAGACAGGCTTTCTGTGTTAAAGGAGTCAAAGAGAGACAGGCTTTCTGTGTTAAAGGAGTCAAAGAGAGACAGGCTTTCTGTGTTAAAGGAGTCAAAGAGAGACAGGCTTTGTGTTAAAGGAGTCAAAGAGAGAAAGGCTTTCAGTGTTAAAGGAGTCAAAGAACAGAGACAGACTTTCTGTGTTAAAGGAGTCAAAGAGAGACAGGCTTTCTGTGTTAAAGGAGTCAAAGAGAGACAGGCTTTCTGTGTTAAAGGAGTCAAAGAGAGACAGGCTTTCTGTGTTAAAGGAGTCAAAGAGAGACAGGCTTTGTGTTAAAGGAGTCAAAGAGAGACAGGCTTTCTGTGTTAAAGGAGTCAAAGAGAGACAGGCTTTGTGTTAAAGGAGTCAAAGAGAGAAAGGCTTTCTGTGTTAAAGGAGTCAAAGAACAGAGACAGACTTTCTGTGTTAAAGGAGTCAAAGAGAGACAGGCTTTCTGTGTTAAAGGAGTCAAAGAGAGACAGGCTTTCTGTGTTAAAGGAGTCAAAGAGAGACAGGCTTTCTGTGTTAAAGGAGTCAAAGAGAGACAGGCTTTGTGTTAAAGGAGTCAAAGAGAGAAAGGCTTTCAGTGTTAAAGGAGTCAAAGAACAGAGACAGACTTTGTGTGTTAAAGGAGTCAAAGAGAGACAGGCTTTCTGTGTTAAAGGAGTCAAAGAGAGACAGGCTTTCTGTGTTAAAGGAGTCAAAGAGAGACAGGCTTTCTGTGTTAAAGGAGTCAAAGAGAGACAGGCTTTGTGTTAAAGGAGTCAAAGAGAGAAAGGCTTTCAGTGTTAAAGGAGTCAAAGAACAGAGACAGACTTTCTGTGTTAAAGGAGTCAAAGAGAGACAGGCTTTCTGTGTTAAAGGAGTCAAAGAGAGACAGGCTTTCTGTGTTAAAGGAGTCAAAGAGAGACAGGCTTTCTGTGTTAAAGGAGTCAAAGAGAGACAGGCTTTGTGTTAAAGGAGTCAAAGAGAGACAGGCTTTCTGTGTTAAAGGAGTCAAAGAGAGACAGGCTTTGTGTTAAAGGAGTCAAAGAGAGAAAGGCTTTCAGTGTTAAAGGAGTCAAAGAACAGAGACAGACTTTGTGTGTTAAAGGAGTCAAAGAGAGACAGGCTTTCTGTGTTAAAGGAGTCAAAGAGAGACAGGCTTTGTGTTAAAGGAGTCAAAGAGAGAAATACTTTCTGTGTTAAAGGAGTCAAAGAGAGACAGGCTTTGTGTTAAAGGAGTCAAAGAGAGACAGGCTTTGTGTTAAAGGAGTCAAAGAGAGAAAGGCTTTCAGTGTTAAAGGAGTCAAAGAACAGAGACAGACTTTGTGTGTTAAAGGAGTCAAAGAGAGACAGGCTTTCTGTGTTAAAGGAGTCAAAGAGAGACATGCTTTGTGTTAAAGGAGTCAAAGAGAGACAGGCTTTATGTGTTAAAGGAGTCAAAGAGAGAAAGGCTTTCTGTGTTAAAGGAGTCAAAGAGAGACAGGCTTTGTGTTAAAGGAGTCAAAGAGAGAAAGGCTTTCTGTGTTAAAGGAGTCAAAGAGAGAAAGGCTTTCTGTGTTAAAGGAGTCAAAGAACAGAGAAAGACTTTCTGTGTTAAAGGAGTCAAAGAGAGAAATACTTTGTGTTAAAGGAGTCAAAGATTTCATATTCATGACTGGTTTCTTCCCTCTGAAGATAAATTCACGGTTTTGAATGTTTTGTTGGGATTGAACCGACACTTGTGGAAGAAGAACTCAACAATAAGTTTACACAATGCAGCCAAACAATCACATTTCTCATTTGTTTGATTGTGAATCCCATTTTTATTTTCATGTATATATATTTTTATGTATTTTTTATTACACACAAAACAACAACAGGACAAATGAATGGCAACAATTCAACACTTTTTTTTTTCAACACGATTTTTAGGGAAATCAACAACTTATTCACCTTCTAAATCAGGACTTTTGATATAGCTGCCAATATGGGTGTATAAATATATTATTTATTTAAATGATATAAGCCGTTAAAGTTATCACCCACCAGGGGCGCTACAGAGCAACGTGTCCACGCAGCAGTTAAAGAAGTAAAGAGTGCAGGTTTGGAAACATGTTTAACGAACATGAATGTAAATCCATGATTCTTCACAGTGAAGACAAAGGGTTCAAATGCTCGGCACAAAAAAAACGTTAGGTTCAAAAATATAAAAATATAAATTTACGTACAAACATATCAAAGCGTTTACAAGATTAAAGTAAAACGTTTACAAATGTAACCTGAAAAAAGGCCCAATGCTCTCTGAGATTATAAAGTCATCCATCCAATATCTACGTTTCTCTGAATGTCACCCCCCACCTGCCCAGTAATGGTTTGATCCATCCTCCTTATCTAAAACAAAAATTACAAAGAGTGAGAAAAACAATTACATTTGGGTTCAGTAGCTTTGAACATCAGATACAATCCTCTTATATAAATATGGGGTTACATAAATAGCATAAATATTTAGAAAAAGCAACCAAAGCATAATTGGGAAGATGAAGCTTCTTTCTTTTCTTTTTAAAATGAGATCAGACAGATTATATGCAAAATAAAATGAAATACATTCTTTCAAAGCCGCCGGTCATTGAGCGTTATATAAATCCGCTCTTACAAGTATCCGTCACCAGAGGGCTCCACCGGGCCGCTCGCGGCCATCAGAGCCGACCTCTCCAGTAAAAGACTCGGCAGAGGTCGCATACCCGGCCTCAAACGGGACCCGCCGGAGTCCGGCGGCGGCGGGAAAAGGGGCAGGAAGCCGCATGGGGAGGAGCTGCAGGGAGGAAGAGGAGGAGGAGGAAGCAGGAGGAAGGTGGATTCACAGGATTCCTCCTCCTCCTCCTCCTCGCCGCCGCCTGAATCCGCGCTCAGGAGCTCGTGGCCGCCGGGCCGCGGCGCCTGGACCCGGATGGACCCGTCGCCAAACACTCGTCCTCCTCCTCCGCCACGCAGCAACTTCCGAGAATCGACTTCTTTCCCGCCGCCTCCCTCGCTCTCCTCCTCTTCCTCGCCCTCCGTCACATTCATGCTATCCGCCTCCAGGCTCTCTTGGCTGACCTCCTCGCCGCTGCACACGCCCGAATCTAGACTCTGCAGCCGGATGCGCTCCACCGGGACCTTCTCGACGCGCTCGTAGCCCGACTCCACCGGCACGGACTCGCCGGCGCCGCCTCCGGAGAGCAGCAGGCGGACCGCCGACTCTTCTTCTCGCCCTCTCACTTCCTGTTCCGCCGTTTCGCTCTGACCGCCGACGGGCCCGTATGGCGTGTCGGCGACGCAGGGCGCCAGGTTCCCCGCGGTGAGGGAGGAGATGGGAGGAGGAAGAGGAGGAAGAGGAGAACACACCTGGGCGTAACTGGGGTTGGAGAAGTCGGAGCTGGTCGACTCGTGGCTGCTGTCGCTCCTCATCTTCTCCAGCAGCGCCGTGGCGGAGACGACCTCCACGGCGGAGACGACCTCCACGGCGGAGACGACCTCCGCGGCGGAGACGACCTCTGCGGCGGAGACGACCTCTGCGGCGGAGACGGGTTTGAGGAGGGAGTCAAAGGACTCGCCGGTGAAGTGAGGGCTCAGCCAGCTCTGGGTTAAAATAAAATACAGAAATGTTGTGAAGCTGCGTTTGAATAAAAGTGGTTTAGCGACATCGTTTAACCTCTGGGATCATAGAGGTCACACGGAGTCTGGACCGATGACTCATTCTTCTCCGTCTAGTTTCTACATGAGCTGCACATCCTGTCTCACGTCTCTTTCGCTCTCTCTCTGCTTCATCATTATCATACATCCGGGTTGTTTGCAGCTTGTTCTGCTAATTTAGCTTATTATGAGTTAGTTATTAAGCGTAATTATGAGTTAGTAAGAGTCATTAAGAGTTATTAAGTGTCATTATGAGTTATTAAGAGTTGTTATATGTTATTAAGAGTCATTAAGAGTTCTCTCTAGTTTCTACATGAGCTGCACATCCTGCGTCGTGCCGAGCTCGGCCTTTTCTAATAAGCGTTGCTTTGATTGAAGTGATTCATGAAAATGTTTTGAAGCTGACTTGGCGTCACATTTAGAGTGAAACGAGCAGCTGGGGAGAAAAGAAGTTCGACGACACGAGAAATCTGAACATCTACGAGCAAAAGATGTGAAGAGAAGACTGAGCATGGACCAAGAGATAGATAGAGATATCTCTCTCTCTCTCTCTCTCTCTCTCTCTCTCTCTAATAATACAGCTGGGTTGTTTGTAGCTTGTTCTGCTAATAAAGCTTATTATTAGCTAGTTATTAAGCATTATTGTGAGTTATTATGAGTTATTAAGACATATGAAGCGTTATTAGGAGTTATTAAGACATATTAAGTGTAATTATTAGTTATTAAGATGTATTTGAGATGTATATGAGTTAATAAGCATTATTATGAGTTATTAAGAGTTATTAAGCATTATCTTGGTCTCTTTCGATCTTTATTATTATCATACATCCGGTTGTTTGAATCTTTTTCTGCTAATTTAGCTTATTATTAGTTAGTTATTAAGAGTTATTATGAGTTTTTATGAGTTATTAAGAGTTATTAAGAGTTTTTAAATGTTATTAAGAGTCATTAAGAGTTATTAAGACTCATGAAGAGTTATTAAGAGTCATTAAAAGTTATTAAGAGTTGTTAAATGTTATTAAGAGTCATTAAGAGTTCTCTCTCTCACTATATTAATACATCCGGGTTGTTGTAATGCAGCTTTAATGTGTCATGTGACCTAATTAACACGAGTTCACCTGGAGCTCACCTGGAGGTTGCCGTCCTGCAGGAAGGACTTGGCCGGGTTGGGGAGAGGCGGACCTGTGATTCTCTTCACCACGTAAACCCTAGGAAGCAGAGCGGCGTCAGCTCAGCACACCAGTACAACATGAGATGCTCTGGAGCGTCTCGGCGCTCGTGCTCACCAGGTGGTTTTGTCGGTCTTGAAGCGGACGATGACCAGAAACACGACGAGCGCCGCCGCCGCGGCGACTACGACCAGAACGCCCACGTTGAGATCTGACGGACAGAGCGGATCACGTCAGGAATAACAACTCTGCAGGGAGCGCGTCTGGGTTTAACACCCCGACACACAAAGACATCCAGGACATTTTATAGTGTGAAACAGAAACATTAATGTGTTGTTTTTATGTTCTAAGAGAATTAAAAACCAAATTAATTAAGACGCCGCTTTGTTGAATTTTCTTGAATAAAAAAAAAAAAAAAGTTCATTGGTCCTTTTCTTCTGAACACAATGAGATATTAGCAAGCTTTAGAAAACATTTGATGACATTGAACCAATAATGATCCACAGAAGATTTTGTAAGAATCGGACCCAGCGTTTAGGAGGACTTGGCAAGAATGTGTTTTTCACAAAATTCAAAATGGCGGAAGATCTAAGTAGGCGGAGCTTAAGGCCATGATTTACTTTTTTGTAGAGCAGACAAAACCGTGTGTGATAACCGATGTGAAAACTGTGGGCTTTCAAAACTCAAGGGTTGTAAAAAAAAGAAGAGCTTTTTAGGGGGAGCGCAAACTAACATTTGGGGGACAGTGTGTAACCTTTTGTGGCAGCCAATCAGTGAACAGTCCTTTGACCCCTATGACCCAACCACCTCTCCTACATTTACAGAGCAAGACTGCAGTGGCTTCGCCTCTTTTTGTGTATATTTGTGTCTCTTTGTAGTCGCTGTGAATCTCTTGATTGTATAAATGTTTACTTATTTACCATTTGTGGATGCTTGCTCCTTTTTCATAGTTTTTTTTAATCATTTTGTGGTCATTTTTAATCACTTCCCATGTGATTTGTGACTTATTGTTCCTGAAAGTAGTATTGTTTGAAGCCATGAAACATGTTTTATTCCCCCTGTAAACAAAACTATTTAATCAGATTTGGGAACTTTTACCTGGCGACCTCCGTTCCGTTCGTCCTGTGCGTGACTCCCATGATGCAACGGGGCTCCAGTCGCTCCAGGTGGACTCATGAACGGCAGTCTTCACTCGGACGCGCGCCTCGTATCCCTCGCCTCTCGTCAGCTGGAGATCCTCCAGCTGACGAGAGGCGAGGGAGTTCTCTTCATGATCCGCGAGAAAGTAGTTTTTCTGCACAGAGGCATCCTGACAAGAAGGAAACCAGCAGACGGTCAACAGGCGGATCTTTTCTCTCCGTTCATGCACGGATCATCTGTGCAAATCGTGTGAAGGTTCAATGGGTTCAACACATCTCTGACAGGGTAAACACACACCGTCCACGACTGATCCTTGAGTTTCCACTGCAGCTGTGAGCATAAAGAGGAGAATTGTCCATCCGCCTCCGTCGCTTTAGGAACCCAGGAGACGCTGCTGGAGTTGAGGGTCGGCCGTGGAGGAGGATCCAGCTTTACTGCAGCGGCACACGGTTTGGTTGAGGTCAGTGTGTGTGTGTGTGTGTGTGTGTGTGTGTGTGTGTGTGTGTGTGTGTGTGTGTCCATGTACTCACTGTGACAGGCTGGTGTGTACAACAAGATGTTCAAAGTGTGCTTCCCAGGGTTACAGCGCAGCTCGATGGAGAGTTTGTGGAAGGTCTGAAACTGAGAGAGAAAAACAACTCATCAGACGATGCAAACGTTTTGTGTTCGTTTTGTTTGGCCGTAAAGGTCATGAGTCTATGCTTCATGTGTTAAAGCTGCATTCTCTCTCCTGACCACCAGGGGGCGACTCCTCTGGTTGTATAGAAGTATATGCTTCATGTGTTAAAGCTGCATTCTCTCTCCTGACCACCAGGGGGCGACTCCTCTGGTTGTATAGAAGTATATGCTTCATGTGTTAAAGCTGCATTCTCTCTCCTGACCATCAGGGGGCGACTCCTCTGGTTGTATAGAAGTCTATGCTTCATGTGTTAAAGCTGCATTCTCTCTCCTGACCACCAGGGGGCGACTCCTCTGGTTGTATAGAAGTATATGCTTCATGTGTTAAAGCTGCATTCTCTCTCCTGACCACCAGGGGGCGACTCCTCTGGTTGTATAGAAGTATATGCTTCATGTGTTAAAGCTGCATTCTCTCTCCTGACCATCAGGGGGCGACTCCTCTGGTTGTATAGAAGTCTATGCTTCATGTGTTAAAGCTGCATTCTCTCTCCTGACCACCAGGGGGCGACTCCTCTGTTTGTATAGAAGTCTATGCTTCATGTGTTAAAGCTGCATTCTCTCTCCTGACCACCAGGGGGCGACTCCTCTGGTTGTATAGAAGTCAATGCTTCATGTGTTAAAGCTGCATTCTCTCTCCTGACCACCAGGGGGCGACTCCTCTGGTTGTATAGAAGTATATGCTTCATGTGTTAAAGCTGCATTCTCTCTCCTGACCACCAGGGGGCGACTCCTCTGGTTGTATAGAAGTATATGCTTCATGTGTTAAAGCTGCATTCTCTCTCCTGACCACCAGGGGGCGACTCCTCTGGTTGTATAGAAGTCTATGCTTCATGTGTTAAAGCTGCATTCTCTCTCCTGACCATCAGGGGGCGACTCCTCTGGTTGTATAGAAGTACATGCTTCATGTGTTAAAGCTGCATTCTCTCTCCTGACCACCAGGGGGCGACTCCTCTGCTTGTATAGAAGTATATGCTTCATGTGTTAAAGCTGCATTCTCTCTCCTGACCACCAGGGGGCGACTCCTCTGGTTGTATAGAAGTATATGCTTCATGTGTTAAAGCTGCATTCTCTCTCCTGACCACCAGGGGGTGACTCCTCTGGTTGTATAGAAGTCTATGCTTCATGTGTTAAAGCTGCATTCTCTCTCCTGACCACCAGGGGGCGACTCCTCTGGTTGTATAGAAGTCTTTAGAAACGTCACCATGCTCAGGTGACTCACCTGGCCGTTTCTGCTGAAGGTCATGGAACACGTCCTCAGCGCCGGTCTGGAGGCGTCGAGCTCCAGCCTGCAGCTGCTGTTGTAGCTGGATCTGGATCTGTGGTGAGAGGGGAACGTTTCTTTGTGACTCTGGTCGCGTTCTTTCTCTCCGCTGTGTGTGTGTGTGTGTGTGTGTGTGTGTGTGTGTGTGTGTGTGTGTGTGTGTGTGTGTGGTCTTACCTGATTCTCTTGGCGGACACGGAGCACACGTCTGTCTCCGTGTTGGACGCAGACGTGTGGTTCCACACGCAGGTGATGTTCCGGATGTAGTCGTTGGTGCAGGTGAGCTCTGGGACGACTGACGGAGGGAAACACATACTTGAATCACGTGAAATGAACACACACACACACACACACACACACACACACACACACATGAATCAAGTTATCAAACATATTAATAAATAAAAACACTGACTGGTATCAATCGAACAATCCGCATTTTTTCTGGCAGCGCCGACACAGAGCAGCGCCAGAGGGAGGAAGAGCAGAGCGGCGTTCTGGTTTCTCCCCATTTAGTCTCAATCTTCTCCTCTTTCTTTTAGGATTGTTCGGTTTTGAAAAGCTGAAGGTGTGATGGGTGCAGCTCACAGCTTCCTCCGTCTTCTCATCTGTGACACACACACACACGCACACACACACACACACACACACACACACACACACACACACTGAATGATGCGCCACTTCTTTATTTTGTGGTATTAGTAGGTTTATTTCTGCACACACACACACACACGCAGACACACACACACACACACTCACGCACGCACACAAATACAGAAGAATCAGGTGATGGATAAAAAACGGAAATGGAAATGTTTCAGATCTTCTCACATCGTCACCGAGTTAAAGACATTTAAAGACACGCTTCTCTCCTGTTGGGTTCTCACATGCTGCGGCTCTGTGACACGAGCAGAGAGAATAGAACCCAACACGTCAGTGACGCTCAGCTGGTCAGCAACCATGAAGCGTCACATCATGGCCGACCACATCGCCGTGAAAGAGAGAGACAAGTTACAGATCCACGAGAACTAGTTCAAGACCCGGAGCTCAGAGACACGGGACGAGACCCTGAGACACGGGACGAGACCCAGAGACACGGGACGAGACCCTGAGACACGGGACGAGACCCAGAGGGACGAGACCCTGACGAGACCCAGAGACATGGGACGAGACCCTGAGACACGGGACGAGACCCAGAGACACGGGACGAGACCCAGAGACACGGGACGAGACCCTGAGACACGGGACGAGACCCAGAGACACGGGACGAGACCCTGAGACACGGGACGAGACCCTGAGACACGGGACGAGACCCAGAGACACGGGACGAGACCCAGAGACACGGGACGAGACCCTGAGACACGGGACGAGACCCTGAGACACGGGACAAGACCCTGAGACACGGGACGAGACCCTGAGACACGGGACGAGACCCTGAGACACGGGACAAGACCCTGAGACACGGGACGAGACCCAGAGACACGGGACGAGACCCAGAGACACGGGACGAGACCCTGAGACACGGGACGAGACCCTGAGACACGGGACGAGACCCAGAGACACGAGACGAGACCCAGAGACACGGGACGAGACATAGAGACACGGGACGAGACCCAGAGACACGGGACGAGACCCAGAGACACGGGACGAGACCCAGAGACACGGGACGAGACATAGAGACACGGGACGAGACCCAGAGACACGGGACGAGACCCTGAGACACGGGACGAGACATAGAGACACGGGACGAGACCCAGAGACACGGGACGAGACCCTGAGACACGGGACGAGACCCTGAGACACGGGACGAGACCCAGAGACACGGGACGAGACCCTGAGACACGGGACGAGACCCTGAGACACGGGACGAGATCCAGAGACACGGGACGAGACCCAGAGACACGGGACGAGACATAGAGACACGGGACGAGACCCTGAGACACGGGACGAGACCCTGAGACACGGGACGAGACATAGAGACACGGGACGAGACCCTGAGACACGGGACGAGACCCAGAGACACGGGACGAGACATAGAGACACGGGACGAGACCCTGAGACACGGGACGAGACATAGAGACACGGGACGAGACCCTGAGACACGGGACGAGACCCAGAGACACGGGACGAGACCCAGAGACACGGGACGAGACATAGAGACACGGGACGAGACCCTGAGACACGGGACGAGACCCAGAGACACGGGACGAGACCCAGAGACACGGGACGAGACTCAGAGACACGGGACGAGACCCAGAGACACGGGACGAGACCCAGAGAGACGGGACGAGACCCTGAGACACGGGACGAGACCCTGAGACACGGGACGAGACCCAGAGACACGGGACGAGACATAGAGACACGGGACGAGACATAGAGACACGGGACGAGACCCTGAGACACGGGACGAGACCCTGAGAGACGGGACGAGACCCTGAGACACGGGACGAGACCCTGAGACACGGGACGAGACCCAGAGACACGGGACGAGACATAGAGACACGGGACCAGACATAGAGACACGGGACGAGACCCAGAGACACGGGACGAGACCCAGAGACACGGGACGAGACCCTGAGACACGGGACGAGACCCAGAGACACGGGACGAGACCCAGAGACACGGGACGAGACCCAGAGACACGGGACGAGACCCTGAGACACGGGACGAGACCCAGAGGGACGAGACCCTGACGAGACCCAGAGACATGGGACGAGACCCTGAGACACGGGACGAGACCCAGAGACACGGGACGAGACCCAGAGACACGGGACGAGACCCTGAGACACGGGACGAGACCCTGAGACACGGGACGAGACCCAGAGACACGGGACGAGACCCTGAGACACGGGACGAGACCCTGAGACACGGGACGAGACCCAGAGACACGGGACGAGACCCAGAGACACGGGACGAGACCCTGAGACACGGGACGAGACCCTGAGACACGGGACGAGACCCTGAGACACGGGACGAGACCCAGAGACACGGGACGAGACCCAGAGACACGGGACGAGACATAGAGACACGGGACGAGACCCAGAGACACGGGACGAGACCCAGAGACACGGGACGAGACCCTGAGACACGGGACGAGACATAGAGACACGGGACGAGACCCAGAGACACGGGACGAGACCCTGAGACACGGGACGAGACCCTGAGACACGGGACGAGACCCAGAGACACGGGACGAGACCCTGAGACACGGGACGAGACCCTGAGACACGGGACGAGATCCAGAGACACGGGACGAGACCCAGAGACACGGGACGAGACATAGAGACACGGGACGAGACCCTGAGACACGGGACGAGACCCTGAGACACGGGACGAGACATAGAGACACGGGACGAGACCCTGAGACACGGGACGAGACATAGAGACACGGGACGAGACCCTGAGACACGGGACGAGACCCAGAGACACGGGACGAGACATAGAGACACGGGACGAGACCCTGAGACACGGGACGAGACCCTGAGACACGGGACGAGACATAGAGACACGGGACGAGACCCTGAGACACGGGACGAGACATAGAGACACGGGACGAGACCCTGAGACACGGGACGAGACCCAGAGACACGGGACGAGACCCAGAGACACGGGACGAGACATAGAGACACGGGACGAGACCCTGAGACACGGGACGAGACCCAGAGACACGGGACGAGACCCAGAGACACGGGACGAGACTCAGAGACACGGGACGAGACCCAGAGACACGGGACGAGACCCAGAGAGACGGGACGAGACCCTGAGACACGGGACGAGACCCTGAGACACGGGACGAGACATAGAGACACGGGACGAGACCCTGAGACACGGGACGAGACCCTGAGAGACGGGACGAGACCCTGAGACACGGGACGAGACCCTGAGACACGGGACGAGACCCAGAGACACGGGACGAGACATAGAGACACGGGACCAGACATAGAGACACGGGACGAGACCCAGAGACACGGGACGAGACCCAGAGACACGGGACGAGACCCTGAGACACGGGACGAGACCCAGAGACACGGGACGAGACCCAGAGACACGGGACGAGACCCAGAGACACGGGACGAGACCCTGAGACACGGGACGAGACCCAGAGACACGGGACGAGACCCAGAGACACGGGACGAGACCCAGAGACACGGGACGAGACCCTGAGACACGGGACGAGACCCAGAGACACGGGACGAGACCCTGAGACACGGGACGAGACCCTGAGACACGGGACGAGACCCAGAGACACGGGACGAGACCCTGACGAGACCCAGAGACACGGGACGAGACCCAGAGACACGGGACGAGACCCTGACGAGACCCAGAGACACGGGACGAGACCCTGAGACACGGGACGAGACCCAGAGACACGGGACGAGACCCTGAGACACGGGACGAGACCCTGAGACACGGGACGAGACCCTGAGACACGGGACGAGACCCAGAGACACGGGACGAGACCCAGAGACACGGGACGAGACCCAGAGAAACGGGACGAGACCCTGAGAAACGGGACGAGACCCAGAGACACGGGACGAGACCCAGAGACACGGGACGAGACCCAGAGACACGGGACGAGACCCAGAGACACGGGACGAGACCCAGAGACACGGGACGAGACCCTGAGACACGGGACGAGACCCAGAGACACGGGACGAGACCCAGAGACACGGGACGAGACCCTGAGACACGGGACGAGACCCAACTACAGCCCCCCCCCCCCCAAGCTGGACTCGAACCTGTGACGTCGGTGCTTATTTTCCGAAAGCAAAAAAACGTTGTAATAAAAGAGACGGACGGGGAGCGAACCCGGAGAGAAACACCTTTAAGGCGGGACTGGAACACTTCACTTCTTTCTTCTTCTATTTCTATTTTTGCATTAGCTGATGATGTCATCATCCTTTTTTTCGGGATGTGAACACAGGCAGAGTCGTCCAATTCTTGTGATTGTGATATAAAACTGTAAATCATAGCTTGTTTTATGAAGAAAAGCCCCAAACTGCTGTATTTGTATGTATTGAACACCACACACACACACACACACACACACACACACACACACACACACACACACACACAGTCTTACCTCCGGCTCAGGGTCCTGCTCTCATGTTGCGTCCTGTGAAGGAACAGCAGACACAGATCAGAGGGTTTTATGTTTTATCCTGTCACAGGACGTGACCCCACACCCTCCTGAAGGTCACTACTCAGGAACTCAATCACATATCAGGATCAGACCTGACGACCCGCCTCCGCTCGGCTGTGAGGGTTTGAGGTGTGTGTGTGTGTGTGTGTGTGTGTGTGTGTGTGTGTGTGTGTGTGTGTGTGTGTGTGTGTGTGTGTAGCGGCTCAGAGTTGAGAGTTAGAGACGCGATGCACAACCTGCTGGTTTGTGGCTGCTTTTATCCCCCCGGTGCACGTCAATATATATGTATATATACATACATACATATACATATATATATATATATATATATATATATATATATATATATATATATATATATATGCCTGAAACACGCTGACATTTAAAGTCAAAAACAGGATGTGTGTGGACTGTAATAACCACACACACACACACACACACACACACACACACACACACACACACACACATCGCCCCAAAACACCTAAAAAAAGCTAACGCTGCACGATGTGAAAAAAAACATTTTCATCAAAAACAAACTTCTTCTTTTTTTGTATTTTTCCGTGCACCTGTTCATGAGCTTTTTAATAACCTGTTTATGAGCTTATAATAAAGGTCACAAGCTTTTTTTCTTCTGAGAACTCAAGCGTTCCGTTACGGTGACTTCTCTTAAAGCAACGCTAACGTAACCCAATTCAATGATTATAGGAAAGGAGAAAAACATAAAACAGTGTTAGTAATCAGGAAGTAAACGTCAGTGAGAAACGGGAAGCTGAACTGCAAAGATCCTGTTAAATCCACCGTGAACCAGCATGTTATTAGATCCAAATAAACACACAAGATAACATATATAAAGAAGCAACAGGGATGAAAGATATATACAAAATAAAATAAAATAGAATAATATAAATAATAAAATAAAATATAAATATATATATATATATATATATATATATATATATATATACACACTCTAAAATAGAATACAAATAACTGGAGTGAACAACACAATAAATCCTCCTCTTAAAGTCAGTGATGAAGTGGTGAAGTTTCATGTGTTCACCTCTTCACCTGTAGAGTCTTCATCATGATGTCATGTAACTAAACCTCTTGAATGAGGTTTGTTCACACATTCATAAGCAGGGGCGTTTCTAGGATTCAAGGAAAGGGGGGCTTAGCCTCTAGGGAACCTGCATGTGTGCGCGCAGCTCGTGGCTTTTTTTTGGGGCCCATTTGGGGCCGTGGATGTCGCGGGAGCACACAATTAGGACCCAAATGCAGACCTTGGAGACGGTATCAGGGTATGGAAACAGTACTTATTGAAGCCCAAGGGTGTGTGGGGAGCCTGTGGTGTGAGTCTGGAGGCTCGACACCGGAGGCAGGAACGGATCACTGCGTGAGTTCCGTTCATGGCATGGGCAGTCCGGGGGGCGGGCCGGATGACGGGCCCCAGACGGGCAGACGCGCTCCGGGGGGCGTGCCAGAGGGCGGCCACTAGGCAAGAGGACACGCTCCGGGGGGCGGGGCGGCGGATGGCCACCGGACAGGGAGAAACAGTCCGGGGGCATGGCCGGAGGGCGGCCACCAGGCGGACCGAAACAGTCCGGAGGGTGTGCCGGAGGATGGCCACCAGGCGCACAGACGCGCCTGGGCTCCGGAGAGCGGGGGTCCGGAGGCTGCTGGGGCTCCCTAGAGCTGGACGGGGGAACCGGACGGAGACTCTGAAGGGGAGCCGGGGGATCCTGAAGGGGACCGGGATGCTGAAGGGGACCCTGAGGGGGAACGGGACCCTGAGACGGCCTCTGGGACAGGTCGAGGCGATGGTGGGGAACCCGGCGTCGGCAGCAGGGCGGCAGCGGGGACTTGGGACGGCTGCAAGGCGGCCGCTGGGGCAGGGGACGGCTGCAAGGAGGCCGCTGGGGCAGGGGACGGCTGCGCGGCGGCCGCTGGGGCAGGGGACGGCTGCAAGGCGGCCGCTGGGGCAGGGGACGGCTGCAAGGCGGCCGCGGGCGCACTGGACGGCTGTGAGGAGGCAGCGGGGACACTAGCCACGGGGACACTAGCCACGGGGTGCCAGGAACGGGCCGGGGAGCCGGCAGGACACGGGGGTCCGGAAAGGACACGGGGGGCCGGAATATGCCGGGGAGCCGGCAGGACACGGGGGGCCGGAATAGGCCGGGGAGCCGGCATCGACTGGACACGGGGAGCAGGGGTCGGCTGCGGCCCGGAGGCGGAAGCCGAGTCTGGGGCTGGCAGCGGCACAGAGGCGGGAGCCGGGACTGGGGCTGGCAGCGGCACAGAGGCGGGAGCCGGGACTGGGGCTGGCAGCGGCACAGAGGCGGGAGCCGGGACTGGGGCTGGCAGCAGCACAGTGGCGGGAGCCGGGACTGGGGCTGGCAGCGGCACAGAGGCGGGAGCCGGGACTGGGGCTGGCAGCAGCACAGTGGCGGGAGCCGGGACTGGGGCTGGCAGCGGCACAGAGGCGGGAGCCGGGACTGGGGCTGGCAGCGGCACAGAGGCGGGAGCCGGGACTGGGGCTGGCAGCAGCACAGTGGCGGGAGCCGGGTCTGGGGCTGGCAGCGGCACAGAGGCGGGAGCCGGGACTGGGGCTGGCAGCGGCACAGAGGAGGGGAACGCCGACAGGACAGGGGGAGCCCTGTCCTGTCCATGTCCCTGAAAAGCCGGTCGTCGAGGAGGCGTGGAGCAGGGATCGGCCGGAACGCCGATACGAGAAGTTGAGCAGGAGTGGTCTGGAGACGAGAAGCCGGGCTCGGCCGGTCCGCTGACTGGAGACGAAGGGCCGGTGTCGGCCGGACCGCTGGCAGACGGCAGGAAGTCGGGCCGGATGCAGACGGGACACGGGTGGCCGAGATCGGGGGCCTAAAACAGGCCTAACGATGCCCCTGTTCATAACCTCATTTATATAACTTTACTCTTTCATTCCTGCGTATATTCTGAGGGTTTATGCAGAGGGGTTTGTTCACAACGCATTCATAACCTCAGTTATATAACTTTATTAATAAAAACATGGGGAGATAGATGTTTTTATGGCTGTTGACACTGGTGATATCCCAAAACCTTTGACTTAACTTTAAGAGAATGCAGCTTTAACACATGAAGCATAGACTTCTATACAAACAGAGGAGTCACACCCTGGTGGTCAGGAGAGAGAATGCAGCTTTAACACATGAAGCATAGACTTCTATACAACCAGAGGAGTCGCTCCCTGGTGGTCAGGAGAGAGAATGCAGCTTTAACACATGAAGCATAGACTTCTATACAAACAGAGGAGTCACACCCTGGTGGTCAGTAGAGAGAATGCAGCTTTAACACATGAAGCATATACTTCTATACAACCAGAGGAGTCACCCCCTGGTGGTCAGGAGAGAGAATGCAGCTTTAACACATGAAGCATAGACTTCTATACAACCAGAGGAGTCACCCGCTGGTGGTCAGGAGAGAGAATGCAGCTTTAACACATGAAGCATAGACTTCTATACAACCAGAGGAGTCACCCCCTGGTGGTCAGTAGAGAGAATGCATCTTTAACACATGAAGCATAGACTTCTATACAACCAGAGGAGTCACCCCCTGGTGGTCAGGAGAGAGAATGCAGCTTTAATACATGAAGCATAGACTTCTATACAACCAGAGGAGTCGCCCCCTGGTGGTCAGTAGAGAGAATGCAGCTTTAACACATGAAGCATAGACTTCTATACAACCAGAGGAGTCACCCCCTGGTAGTCAGTAGAAAGAATGTCGCTTTAACACATGAAGCATAGACTTCTATACAACCAGAGGAGTCGCCCCCTGGTGGTCAGGAGAGAGAAATGCAGCTTTAACACATGAAGCATAGACTTCTATACAACCAGAGGAGTCGCCCCCTGGTGGTCAGTAGAAAGAATGTCGCTTTAACACATGAAGCATAGACTTCTATACAACCAGAGGAGTCGCCCCCTGGTGGTCAGGAGAGAGAAATGCAGCTTTAACACATGAAGCATAGACTTCTATACAACCAGAGGAGTCGCTCCCTGAATGCAGCTTTAACACATGACTTCACTTTTAAGGCCTGGAAGCCGCTGCCTGGTCACAAAAGACACTATCAAGTTGCATTATGGGAAATGTCAGATCCGGTGTGTTTTTTTCAGCTTGACCTACATGAGGGAAGTTTTGTGTATCTCGTGATTTTTTTTTTTAGTGAAGCAGCACTTTGAGTCAAGTTTCCAAGTCCTCAGTCTCACTTTCCCTCTTTCTGACTTCTCTCGCTGAGATACGTGTTCGTTCTGTTTAGAATCGTTCTTTTTCTGACATTTGGACTTCCCCTCTAACCGACGCTCTCTTCTCTCTCTTTCCTCTCAAAAGCACAGAACCAACCACAAACTTCAGAGAAAACACACTCACTCGACCACTTCCTAACCCGCCCTCTTCCCAGAAAGCTACCGTGGGTTCTAGTCAGAAAAAAAACCTCTCCATTTCTTGTTCTCTAATAAACTTTTATGTTTTTGATGCAAAGCTCATCTCAGTGCTTCTTGTTCATTTCTTTATTTTTATTGAGCCTTTTTTTTTATCCAGGATAATCACACTGAGATTTTGAATTTCTTCTACAACGAATGATGGCAGTAAAGGTTTCACTACATAAAAACATAGATGGAACAACGTAGACCTCAAACAACCAGCAACGTGCATCACTACAATATGTGTCTCAGTGCATTAAGAGCTCAAATTATCCTTAATCCTGTTGGTTTGCACATAAAATAACCAAGTTTAAAACGTCTCACATAAAATGAGGGTCCAAAAACTTTACTCACTCGTTCACTTACTTTTTTTAAGAGGTATTAGGAGTTGTAAAGAGTTGTTGAGTGTTAATAAGAGTTATTAGGAGTCATTAAGAGTCAATAAGAGTTATTCTGAGTTATTAAGAGTTTATAAGAGTTATTTAGAGGCAGTAGGAGTTATTAAGAGTTATTTAGAGTTATTAAGGGTTATTTAGAGTTATGATGAGTTATTAAGAGTCATTGAGTGTTAATAAGAGTTATTAGTAGTTGCCAGGAGGTATAAAGAGTTAATACAAGTTATTAGGAGTTATTACAAGTTATCAAGAGGTATTAGGAGTTATTAGGAGTTATCCAGTGTTATTAAGAGTTATTACGAGTCAGTAAGAGTTATAAAGAGTTATTAGTAGTTATTAAAAGTTATGATGAGTTAATAAGAGTCATTAAGATTCATTAAGCGTTATTAAGGGTTATTAGTAGTTGTATTTGGAGTTATTAAGAGGTAATACAAGTTATTAGTAGTCATTAAGAGTAATTACGAGTTAATAAGAGTTGTTGAGGGTTATTACTAGTTATGAGGAGTTATTAATAATCATTAAGAGTTATCTGGGTCTCTCTTTCTTTCTCTCTCTCTCTCTCTCTCTCTCTCTCGCTCTGTTTCTCTCCCTGTGTGTGTTTCTCTCTCTATTCTCTCTGTTTCACACTCTCTCTATGTCTCTCTCTCTCTTTCTCTCTCACCCCCACACTCTTTCCTTCTCCCTCCATCTCCCCCCCCCCCTCCCCCCTTACCACACACCTACCCCCACACAGTCTACCTGCATTTATCTTCTTCTGCTTCTTTGTGTACTTTACCTCTTTATCGTCCCTTATTCACCATGACCCTCTTCGCTGATGATAATATATTCACTCTCTCATAAAGAATCTACATCAGTCAGTATTTTCTAAACAAAGTTAAAGAAACTCTCACTTTGAAAGAGGTCACAGTCTTTAGTAGGATTTATTTCCACAGTGACACGGTTGCAACTTCAATTTCCTGTCCACACACCAAAATAAAATGCCGTCATCGGCGTATTTTATTATCAGAACGTTGGAAACGGGAAGCGAGCCTAAACCTCGAGTTATCACAAAACGCGGTTCATATCGTTAAAAGTCATCAAACCCCGTCATGCTCCATTTCCCCGTCACCGACTCATTCATTCATTCACTGCCACGAAAAAACAAAGTGAAAGATTTCTATCACAAAAAGAGAAACCCCCATCACGGAGGAGCAGAACCTACCTGCCCCGCGTCGCTCGGCCGGCCGGTCACCATGTCCGTGGACTCGGCGGATGAACTGGAAACCTTTGCTTTCCCTTCGAGGAGCCAGATCTCTATCGCGACGTAGAGGAATAGTGAAGTACAGGAAATGTTTCTGGGTAAAGAAAAAACCCTGTGGTTGGTGTGGTTTCGCTGAAGCAGCGTCCCTCGTTTCAAACCCTTTAGGGATCGGCTTCAACTCTTCTTTCTCTTTTTAACACTTTCAGGCAAAAAAGAAACCCTCGAGTTTCGGTTGATTTGTTGCCGTGCTGTGACAGAGATGTGTCCCTGAAGAAGAAGAAGTGTGTGTTTCCCCGACTGAAAGCTCTTTAAAGGGACAGTTTGGACGTGGAGGGGTTGGATGAGCTACTTCTGTGTTACTGGAAGGTCCAGTGTTTCCTAAAGGAGATGTAAAGGAAGCATTGACACACCTTTACCTTAACATCATTGAATCACCTTTACCTTAACATCATTGAAGCACCTTTACATCATTGAATCACCTTTACCTTAACATCATTGAAGCACCTTTACCTTAACATCATTGAAGCACCTTTACATCATGGAATCACCTTTACCTTAACATCATTGAAGCACCTTTACCTTAACATCATTGACGCACCTTTACCTTAACATCATTGAATCACCTTTACCTTAACATCATTGAATCACCTTTACCTTAACATCATTGAAGCCCCTTTACCTTAACATCATTGAATCACCTTTACATCATTGAATCACCTTTACCTTAACATCATTGAAGCCCCTTTACCTTAACATCATTGAATCACCTTTACCTTAACATCATTGAAGCACCTTTACCTTAACATCATTGAAGCACCTTTACCTTAACATAATTGACGCACCTTTACCTTAACATCATTGAAGCACCTTTACCTTAACATCATTGAAGCACCTTTACCTTAACATCATTGAAGCACCTTTACCTTAACATCATTGAAGCACCTTTACCTTAACATCATTGAAGCACCTTTACCTTAACATCATTGAAGCACCTTTACCTTAACATCATTGAAGCCCCTTTACCTTAACATCATTGAATCACCTTTACCTTAACATCATTGAAGCACCTTTACCTTAACATCATTGAAGCACCTTTACCTTAACATCATTGACGCACCTTTACCTTAACATAATTGACGCACCTTTACCTTAACATCATTGAAGCACCTTTACCTTAACATCATTGAAGCACCTTTACCTTAACATCATTGACGCACCTTTACCTTAACATCATTGAATTACCTTTACCTTAACATCATTGACGCACCTTTACCTTAACATCATTGAATCACCTTTACCTTAACATCATTGAAGCACCTTTACCTTAACATCATTGAAGCACCTTTACCTTAACATAATTGACGCACCTTTACCTTAACATCATTGAAGCACCTTTACCTTAACATCATTGAAGCACCTTTACCTTAACATCATTGACGCACCTTTACCTTAACATCATTGAAGCACCTTTACCTTAACATCATTGAAGCCCCTTTACCTTAACATCATTGAATCACCTTTACCTTAACATCATTGAATCACCTTTACATCATTGAAGCACCTTTACCTTAACATCATTGACGCACCTTTACCTTAACATCATTGAAGCACCTTTACCTTAACATCATTGAATCACCTTTACCTTAACATCATTGAAGCCCCTTTACCTTAACATCATTGAATCACCTTTACCTTAACATCATTGAAGCACCTTTACCTTAACATCATTGACGCACCTTTACCTTAACATCATTGACGCACCTTTACCTTAACATTTAGGGATTTCAAACAGCTTCCCTCAGAGCTTCTTTTTTTTCTAAATGCTGATCTTGGAGAGGAGGAGCCATCGTATTGATTGATTGACAATATATTCAACATAAGTGTTGTCTCAGCAATTATGTTGAATATATTGAGTGATTAGCTTTCAGTAATTTAAGGCAAAGCCAGACTTTAACTTGAATACTAATATAAAAAAAAATATGTTTTAAAGCGTGTGGAATCTGTGGTTGTTGGCTTGCCTCTGGCGCCCCCTTGTGGCTGGAGCGTGAACACCCTTTTCATAGAATGGGGACCAGCAGCAGACTGACTGATCAGCTGTCATTTGATCAATAACATAACAATCAATAACCCTCCTTTCAGCCATCGTTGTTCACAATGAATCATATAAATATTACAGATTCATATGCACAAGCGCGTTGCTTTGACCTCAGAGAACTATTTCACAACAATGAAAAAAGAAACACAAGCAGCATTTTAACAAAAAGCTTTGCAGAGAAACGAACACATTAAAATGCTTGTTTGAAAATGTGCCATCATCATATTTTTATCAGCCAAGATGAAGAAACAACAGATTAGAAACCTTGTTTTTCATTCTCTGGTCAACTGAGAGATTTGAGAGTTTAACAGTTAAGAAAGAAAGAAATAGACATTATCCTTTTATTCATCCCTTTGGGGAAATTCTTCTCTGCATTTAATCCATCCTTCAAAAAAAAAAAGCTTTATATCTAATGTATGTAATGTAATGTAATATCTAGTCTCAATAAAAGCGCAGTAACAGAAAGGTAACGCGGCTGAGGAGCGCTCCTGGTGTTTGCTGCTGGCAGCAGATTACAGAACGAATCCGTCAGCAGAGCGGCGACGACCTCCGGCCTGCAGGCCTCAGCCGCCACGACTCAGTCTGAGGTTCAGAGGCTTCACTTCCCTTTTATTGGAAGCCGTGTCGACCACATCCTCTTTATTGTTTTTAGGTTACGTCAGCTGGACCTTTCTTAGAATAAACATGTTGAGAGAGCAATGTGTTTTTATTCAAATGCATTTAGGAGCCAGGTTCATTGTTTATGAATGCAGTGAGAGAACATTGTTTGTTTACTGGCGACACTGAAAGTGAATTATAAGAAAACAAACATGTTGAGTTAATAGTAATTTAAAGAAAAAAGGTTCCTTATATATATATATATATATATATGGGAGCAGACGTATATGAGCTTTCAACAACTATTCCGACTCATTTTGATTCCAGGTGCAGCTGTTTTATCACAGATGTAAACAAACGTTAGCATCTCTTTGTCTCTCTGTCTCTGTCTCTTTGTCCCTCTGTCTCTCTCTCTCTCTCTCTCTCTCTCTCTCTCTCTCTCTCTCTCTCTCTCTCTCTCTATGTCTCTATGTCTCTTTTTCTCTTTCTCTCTCTCTCTCTCTCTCTCTCTCTCTCTCTCTCTCTCTCTCTCTGTCTCTATGTCTCTTTGTCTCTCTGTCTCTGTCTCTTTGTCCCTCTGTCTCTCTCTCTCTCTCTCTCTCTCTCTCTCTCTCTCTCTCTCTATGTCTCTATGTCTCTTTGTCTCTTTCTCTTTCTCTCTCTCTCTCTCTCTCTCTCTCTCTCTCTCTGTCTCTATGTCTCTTTGTCTCTTTGTCTCTTTGTCTCTTTGTCTCTGTCTCTATCAGCCGTTGCTTTTAAATGTTAAAATGTTTTGGGGAAAATGTTATTTCTCTGCTAATAAGAAAGTGGACACCACTCTCATGTCAGTACATTAAATATGGTCGCCTAAAAATGTCGGTCGGTTGTACTTAGCTCCGCCCTCTCGTGTCACTTCTGGATTAAAAAAACAAAATGGCGAACTGGAGGCTTCAAAACGTCCACAAACTAATAGGCGACGGCAGCATATGGTCCACTTCTCACATACAGTCTGCGGTTTATGTCTTCCCGTTTCCGGTCTTTATGCTAAGCTAAGCTAACCGTCGGCCTGCTGTGGCTTCATATTCGGCACACACACACGACGCCTCCCGGACCAATCACACGTGCTTCCCCCGTCCTTCGGAGATGACGAGCTCGGGCGCGGCGCGGGCGTACCACTCCGACCAGCCGCCGTCGTACACCGACACCCCCGGGTGCCCGCACTCGTGGGCCGCCAGCGCCACGGTGCACGCCGTCACGGCCGAGCCGCACGAGACGCAGACGGGCCGGCCGAGGTCCACGCCGGCCCGGGCGAACACAGCCCCGAGCTGCTCGGCGGGCAGGAAGTGACCCGCCGGCGACAGGAAGTGGTGGAAGGGCACGTTGATGGAGCCGGGGATGTGGCCGGGCTCCGTGTCTGTCGACCAGAGAGAGAGAGGAGACGCGCTTTCATTTCTGGCAACTTTACCAAAAAACATCTCGGACAATGATTTACTCCCACTGCTCTTGTTGGTAAGACCTGGTAGCCCGATACCCTTTGTTCAGGACCAACGGGCTGACCCCGACTACTCCAGGTCAACGCTAACCCAACTTCCAGCACCAACAGAGGAATGCATTGCTTCAGATCCCGCTGGCTAAGACTGAGCGATTGTTATATAAAACTGTAAATCATTGCTTGTTTTATAGGGGGGAAGCCCAAAACTACTGTATTTGGATGTATTGAACACCATAAGTAATATACAAGTGAAATATATGGTTTGGTACATTCAAATACCCTCTCTAACTTTGTTCTGCTTCACTTTATCAAAGTCAACCTTTGCAGAGAGAATGTTCACATATTGAGCTATGATTTGGGTTAGAGAATGTTCACATATTGAGCTATGATTTGGGTTAGAGAATGTTCACATATTGTGTTATGATTTGGGTTAGAGAATGTTCACATATTGTGCTATGATTTGGGTTAGAGAATGTTCACATATTGTGCTATGATTTGGGTTAGAGAATGTTCACATATTGAGCTATGATTTGGGTTAGAGAATGTTCACATATTGTGTTATGATTTGGGTTAGAGAATGTTCACATATTGAGCTATGATTTGGGTTAGAGAATGTTCACATATTGTGCTATGATTTGGGTTAGAGAATGTTCACATATTGAGCTATGATTTGGGTTAGAGAATGTTCACATATTGTGCTATGATTTGGGTTAGAGAATGTTCACATATTGAGCTATGATTTGGGTTAGAGAATGTTCACATATTGTGTTATGATTTGGGTTAGAGAATGTTCACATATTGTGCTATGATTTGGGTTAGAGAATGTTCACATATTGTGTTATGATTTGGGTTAGAGAATGTTCACATATTGTGTTATGATTTGGGTTAGAGAATGTTCACATATTGTGTTATGATTTGGGTTAGAGAATGTTCACATATTGAGCTATGATTTGGGTTAGTGAATGTTCACATATTGAGCTATGATTTGGGTTAGAGAATGTTCACATATTGAGTTATGATTTGGGTTAGAGAATGTTCACATATTGTGTTATGATTTGGGTTAGAGAATGTTCACATATTGAGCTATGATTTGGGTTAGAGAATGTTCACATATTGTGTTATGATTTGGGTTAGAGAATGTTCACATATTGTGCTATGATTTGGGTTAGAGAATGTTCACATATTGTGTTATGATTTGGGTTAGAGAATGTTCACATATTGAGCTATGATTTGGGTTAGAGAATGTTCACATATTGAGCTATGATTTGGGTTAGAGAATGTTCACATATTGAGCTATGATTTGGGTTAGAGAATGTTCACATATTGAGCTATGATTTGGGTTAGAGTTGGACCTTACAGCTGCATCATTTCAAAGAAATAATCATCTGAAAGTGATGTTTTTATAGGCGGACCTGAAACCTTTTCATTTTTTTCTGTGTGTCATCTTCATTTACTCTTAACCAGTAACATATAGACTGATATTTACACATCTGAACAACATCTCACATGTGTATCTTTTATTATAACTCCAACATTATTCAAATAGCCCTAGTGGTTGCAGAGATACACCCTTTTTAGTTTGGGGATGACATTTACGAGGAAAGGGCCTAAAAATAGGTTGTTTTTTAAAAAGGTGTCTGAACATATTGATAGAAACTAATGACTTCATAAGGTAACACCCTGAATCATGTGAAACCTAAGCTCCGCCCACAACAGACGTCACCATGTTTCCTCAGAAAAGGGTCCGCGGGCCAAACGGTCCGACTTTTATCTTAAAGCACTTTGAAACTTTGTTTGATTTGGCAAAAAGGGGAACAACCAGCTTCACTCAGACTTCTCTAAAAACAATAAAGGTCAAGGGTCACTGCTGAGGCATGTGGTTGGTGTGTGTGTGTGTGTGTGTGCGTGTGTGTGTGTGTGTGTGTGTGTGCGTGTGTGTGTGTGTGTGTGTGTGTGTGTGTGTGTGTGTGTGTGTGTGTGTGTGTGAGAGATAAGGTCATCAGGCTGTATCTGTTGACTAAAGACTCGTCTGCTGCTGCGTTTGTGTTTCTTTTGCTTATTGTTGCGTAATAACCGTTTATTATAATCCAGATGATTTCATAGATTTTCAGCCAAACTACGATGTCGTTTTGACTAAAACTAAAGTAGTTTTATAACGTGTTTAATTGTCTTTTGTTCCAATTCACCCCATGAACCCTGTGTCTCAAGCTAAGACCACGATATATAGAATGATGATGATGATGATGATGATGATCATAATAATAAAATCAGTAATAATAATAGAAATGTGACTATTAAGATGAAAAAACATGAAACATAAGTTTAAAAACTACTATATTACATGTGAACCTGAGTCAGGTGACCACGGTGTGTGTCAGAGGTCACTAAAGGTCACCGTACTCACTGTCTCTGGGTTCAGGGTCCAGGCCTCGGAACCGGCCCGCGGGCCGGGCGTCCACCAGCTGGAACCCCTTGGCGTCCAGGTTGTGCAGGACGTCCTCGTAGGTCTTGACCCAGGAGCGGTTCAGGGAGGCCTTGAACTCAACCGGTGCCGGCCTGGCGCACCGGCCGCCGCTGACCGGCCGGCCGTCCAGCTCCCAGCCCGCGAGCCCCCCGTTGAGCAGCGACACGGCGGCGTGCCCGAACGCGCGGAACATCCACCAGGCGCGCGGCGCCGAGAACGCGCCGCCGAACTCGCTGCCGTCGTACACCACCACGTGCGTGCCGCGCTCGATGCCCAGCTTCCCGACGTGGTCCGCGAAGACCCGCTCCGGGGGCAGCATGAGGTCCAGGGCCGAGGTCCGGTCGCAGCACCGGTCCAGGTCCAGGAACGCCGCGCCCGGGATGCGGCGCGCCTCGAACTCGCTCCTCGCGCTGCGCCGCGCTTTGGGCAGAAACCACGAGGCGTCCAGCACGCAAACGTTCTGCCGGAGCGCCACGGCCTGCGCCAGCCAGCGGGGGGTCACCAGGGATCTGGTCTGGAGGGCCATGGTCCAGCCTGGAGAGGTGGATCTCTCTGGAGAGGTGGATCTCTCTGGAGAGGTGGATCTCTCTGGAGAGGTGAATCTGGATCACTCTGGAGAGAGTCACTCCGAGGGATCGACCTGGTCCGGTGCTAAAGGTTGAGAGTGGCAGAGAAAGATAGAGAGAGAGAGAGAGAGAGAGAGACTACGCCCCCAGGTCACGCAGCAGCTGGAGGTGAATGGAGGCGGTCACACGTTACACAGTAATGTGATTACTGTGTAACGTACATGAGGTGTTTTTAAACTCATGTATTAAAGGTAATAATCTATTCAGATCATTGCATCATAACACACACATTTCATCTTAATAAAAGGACCAAAAGTTATTTATTGATTTTATTATCAAAACCCACTAAAGTGGAGACTGCATATGTCTTGGTGTAGATATTTAGCAGTTGTTTATATACAGGCGTCTGTTGGTGGGGAGGGGTCTCTCTCTCCCCGGCCAATCACAGAGAAGCAGCGTGCTCTTGGTAGGGTTGCGGCCTGTGATTGGTGGAGTAGGGGGGTAGGCGGGTGGTTAAGGAGGAAGTGACGTGTGTGTTGTGTGTGTTATGCTAGGGTGGGATGCTACGTGAGCTTCTGTTAGCGAAGAGCCTGTTGCCAATCCTGTGAACACTAAAGTACAATAAACCTAAAGTTAACGCAACCAACGTCTGTGAGTCGTTCCTGCGGACGTTACAATATGTAATAATTACTTTGTGATATACCGTTTATTTCTTTATAATATGATAACATTAAATATATATGTATATATATATATATATATATATATATATATATATATATATATATATATATATATATATATATATACATATATTATGCACCCAACCAAATAGTTGTTTTCATAAATTGCCCGTCAATAAAAATAACATAAATATAATATGTATTATTTTAATTGTATTCGTTTATAATATAATACAATTAAATATATCGTATTATAATTATTATTATTATTAGTAGTAGTAGTAGTAGTAGTAGTAGTACAAACAGGACTAGAAGTCTCCAGGGCGGAACTCTGCGCATCCTCTTCTGTGTTTCCAGCCGGTCACTTTCAAGTGGTGCACCACAGCCGGATGTTGATGGCCGCGCGTTTCCGCTCTGGACTCGAGCTTCTCCTTCCTCCCCGCGTGGCTCGTGCTCTCTTCTCAGAACCTTCGTCTCGCGCACCAGGATGTCGGTGTCGCTGCTCAGAAGAGGACTGGAGCTGCTCAGCGATGACGTCAGAGGTCAGCGTCAGAGTCACGTGACCACGCGTTCAGAGCCGTAGTTCCAGTGAAACTTTCCTTAAAGCTTCGTGTGTGTGTGTGTGTGTGTGTGTGTGTGTGTGTGTGTGTGTGTGTGTGTGTGTGTGTCTGTCTGTCTGTCTGTTTGTCTGTCTTTGTGTGTGTGTGTGTGTGTGTGTGTGTCTTTTTGTGTGTGTCTTTGTGTGTGTGTGTGTGTGTGTGTGTGTCAGTGGTTCTCAAACTGTGGGGTCTAGTGGGGCGCGGAGGTATTACAGGTGGGGCGCGGGGGGTGATGCTGTTTTTTTTAAATATATAAAAGATGTCATGTAATCTTGTATTAATATCACAGGGGGAATTATTCCCTGCATTTGACCCATCCTTCGTAATTAAGGGGCAGTGAGCTGCTGTGAAGCTCTGGGGGTTCAGGGTCTTGCTCAAGGACACTTCAACATGAAGCGATGAGACCAGGGATCGAACCGGCTACCTTCTGGTTTCAGGACGACCACTCTGATGAACATGAGAACTTTACATAGAACTTTTACATAGTACAAAAGTTTGGTTTACTTGAAAGGGATTGTAATTTTCTTTATAGTATTATTTGAAAAAGCACGGAGGGAGGAGTCACAAAAAGTTTGACCATTTTGTTACAATGTTGTTGGGGCGGTGGGGCCCGAAATGTATTCTTCCTCCAAAGTGGGGCCCGACTGAAAAGGTTTGAGAACCACTGTGTGTGTGTGTGTGTGTGTGTGTGTGTGTGTGTGTGTGTGTGTCTCTGTGTGTGTGAAACATGTAAAGATGATACACAGTGAGGATGTGTGCATCTCTCTCTCTTAACCCCTGATCTCCTCTTCCTCTTCCTCCTCCTCTTCCTCCTCCTCCTCCCAGACGTCAGCACAGGGAAGAAGAAGCAGAAGAAGAAGAAGCAGACGCCCGGCTCGGCCTCGCTGATGGAGCAGGTGAGCAGCAGCCGGCAGGGCGTGGCCCGCCAGGTGAAGCGGCTGCAGGGCCGCCTGGGGCCCGGCCGGAGCAAGGCCACCGTCAAGGACAAGAGGGTCAAGTCTGCAGTGGGTCAGTGGAGAAAACAACAACAAACAAACTCTCTCCTTCTGGTCGTAATTCCTGTTCTTACACCACCTCCTCCTTCTTCTTCTTTGGTGTTTTGTTTCGGCAGAGGAGTTCAGGAAGAAGCAGCAGAAGAGCCAGATGAGCGCCAACCTCAAGTACTTCACGGGAGACGACCGCAAAACGCCCGACTGCGACACTCTGAAGGTCCGAATCTGAAGCTGAACATCCTTGTACCAAACACCATGTTACAGCTTTACACAGTGTTTCCCCTGATATGATGATAGGGGAAACACTGTTACAGCTTTACACAGTGTTTCCCCTGATATGATGATAGGGGAAACACTGTTACAGCTTCATACAGTGTTTCCCCTGATATAATGGTAGGGGAAACACTGTTATCGCTTCATACAGTGTTTCCCCTGATATAATGGTAGGGGAAACACTGTTATAGCTTCATACAGTGTTTCCCCTGATATGATAGGGGAAACACTGTTATAGCTTAATACAGTGTTTCCCCTGATATGATAGGGGAAACACTGTTATAGGTTAGAGTGAGACGTCTCTCTCGGTTGACCGTCGGGCATTTTGTTTTCACGTTGTTTTCTGTCTCCCGTAGATCCTGAGCCACAACCCGGGGAGACAGGCCAGGAATCGCCCGGAGCGACCGGCCAAGAAGGCCAAGGAGACGCAGTCTGTGTTCACGGAGAAGGAGTTCCAGCAGTTCCAGAAGGAATACTTCGGCCGGACCGTCGAGGAGAAGAAATGAAGCGCGCCTTCAGCCTTCTTCTTCTTCAGCCTTCTTCTTCTTCAGCCTTCTTCTTCTTCTTGCCGTCGTTTATTTCAGTTTCAAGAATCACAAGACTTTGTTGTTTTTATTCAGGGTGTAACATTAATAAATCTACATGCACACACAACAATATGAGTTTGTGTGAGTTTGGTATAGACGGTAACCATCTCCTCTGGTTGTATAGAAGTATATGCTTCTCCTGACTTCACACTGGACCTCTTGGAATTGTGTTCATCCTTTTTTATTCTTATTTCAATCCTTTTAATTCTTTTGTGTTTTTTTATTTTGTATTCCTGTTGGAATACAGCTGCTTTAAATATTTGATATATTTTATTTCTGGATGAGTGTGTTTGAACCTAAATATGTAAACAAAATCCAAAGTAAGGGATTAGTTTCTCTCACAACACATTTCCCCCTGGGGATGAATAAAGTATCTATCATCTAACCAGAAATACATTAAATGAACAGGGTGAAGTCACACACAAGCACATTGTTCATTAAATATAAAAATGTATTTGTCAAAAAGGATTTTTGTTTCTTTTTCGTTTCTTTTTAAATTCATGCTATATAATAATCTATAACTGTATGAAAGTCACCAGCAGGGGGCAGTCCAGTTCTCTGTCTGGGAACTGAACGGGTTCATCCGGTTTAACCAGCAGCTGCAGAGGATCCTCAAGAGCTGCATGTTAGACACAGATCATAACTAATACAGATCATAACTAATACAGATAGTTATTGTTTAGATACACAGATCATAACTAATACAGATAGTTATTGTGTAGAGGACAATTACAAACAGCTGAAAGGAAGTCTAAGTTTTCTTATAGTATATATAATAGATGTAGTTGAACTAATTAAAATGTACGCATTGTGGGATGTTTGACGTTCATAAAAGACTCACAAAACTGTTTTCCTTTCTCAATGTTTACATTTTGCATCTGACCTACTTCTGGCTCAGTATGGATCTATTTTGTCAGCTGTGTATAGACGTTCCGCATCCAACCAATCACAAACCACGTTCAAGCGGAGTGATCTTAGCGGCGTGTGTGTTAACTGTCCAGCTGGGAGCTCGTTATTGTGAATTATGCGTATGAATGATGTATTAGTCCTCTGTTGACTGATACTGACGCGTAAAACGCCCCCTCCGCGGAGTGGCACCGCGGAGGCGTACAGTCGGCGGTGCTCCGGCTCTATATAAGTGAGTGTGGCCCGGTGGCCGGGTCTTCGTCGCCACGTCTCTTTACGTCAGTCCGCACCGGAACTCAGTGACGCTCTCTCGCGCAGACATGGCCGTTTAAAGGCGCGCAGCGGCTCTTCTTGCAGCGGCATCAACCCGGCAGTGCGAAGGCTAAGTGCACTGGCTATTTCTGGCAACATGGCGTAAGTATTTTATTTTTTTAATATATATATATATATATATATATAGTGTACTATTGACGCTTTCACCTCCGCGAGAGCCTCTGGCTTCAAGCCGTCTACACGGAACCGGGACGCGGGTCCACTCTGAGTGACCGGGCCGGTAGACTTGACTCTGACGTCAGCAGGTGTTTGTGTGTGTGTATCCAACACTTTGACAACGTGGCGCGTCCAAAATGGCGCGCGCATTGTCCGACCCCACCTCCTTTCTCCCGGCCGTTAAAACAAGCGGGGTTACCCGCCCACACGCGCGCGGGTGACGCGCTGAGGAAGGCGTGGAGGGGGCGGGGTCAGCTGCCAGAAGCATATGAC
Source organism: Myoxocephalus aenaeus (assembly GCA_038501785.1). Lineage (NCBI taxonomy): Eukaryota > Metazoa > Chordata > Actinopteri > Perciformes > Cottidae > Myoxocephalus > Myoxocephalus aenaeus. Next base: position 226,432 of record JBAMJR010000005.1, on the reverse strand, counting down.
CAAATTAGGAAACGTTATCCCCGGTGGTGGGCGGGGCCTGTCTCCATGACGCCGCTCTGTCACTTCAGTGGAACGGATTGGCCTAAAATTAGCCCCACCACATCACGTGTTAGTGACGTCACCGGCCTTTATAAGGATTAGAAAGCGGAGAGGTTTAATTATTATGGAAGTGCAGACACCAGTTAACTAATAATAAACATAAAAAAATATAAAAAGAGAATTAATGAGAAACTTAAAACATACTTAAATAAAGGAAGAAATATTAAATTAAAGCCTCTGTTTAAATAGCTGATTTTGTCTTTTTGTGAAAAATATATATGTATTGTGTATATAATAAATATATATATATAATAAAATATATGTATAAAATATACTGCATTAAAAATGTGAGATTCTTACAATGTACATGTTAATATTTTGTGTAAATAATTAAACATTTTCCAGTAGCCGTTTGTTTCTAAAGTGCAAACCCGTGTGAGGAGAGTTTCATGTACAGAAGATTTAAAGACGTTTTCTTATGAATAACGGTTACTCAGTGGCCGTGCTGCTCCTCTTCCTCACCTCGTCTGCTCCTCTTCCTCAGGTCTCTCTCGGCAAACACCCACAGCTTTGCTGTCGCCAGCAGAACCGAACCCCTGGACCCGCCGCCGGGCTCGCCGCCGCTCTCACTCGCCCGCTCACGGCCCTGCAGCCATGACCCTGCTGCTGGCCCTGGAGGACCTGGAGGCCCTGTACTTAGGTCGGTCACACATCAATAGAGTCTGGGTTTAGGGCTGACGTAGTTTGAAGCGTATAATCTGTATTTAGTGCATTCCATCTGATGCGAGTGTCTTTGTGTCCTCAGGGCCCTCGTTCTTGATGGCTGACCCCATGGGGCCCCTTCTGGACCAAGATGAAGAAGAAGCTCTTTCTCCCTCCTCCTCTCTGGAGGGCAAGCCGCCCGCTTCGCCCGCCCTCTCTTCTTCTTCCTCTCTCTCTTCCTCCCCTCCTCCCCCCGCCGACCCCTCCTTGTTCCTGGGGACCAAAGCCGGCACGGACCCCCTGGCCCTCCCCTGGCTGGGAGCCGGAGACCTGCTCACCGCCCACATGGGCGCAGACGACGGCACCGGTGAGACTTTAGGTATGTATGAGACGCACGTGGGAACGCTGGTAAATATTTAAGGGCCGTTTATTGGTAGAAGTAGGTCGTGCTGCTCTGTCAAACACACGGACTGACTGGTGGGCGTGAACCTACGGAGAGCAGTGATTGGCCAGCGGCTCGTAATTGCGGTTGTTCGATATCGGAGCGTGACGTGTTCGCGCGTCGTGAGATCACAACGACTCTCCTTCTCATTGAACGCCTCAAACTTCCTCCGTAACGTTTTTGGTTCTAATCTGAGTGAATGTTTCTGTCGGCAGACGATGCGTTCGCGGGCATGGACTGGATGTCGGAGAAGATCGACCTGAGCGAGTTCGACCTGGACTCCCTCATCGGCTCCCCGGCCCGGGGCCCCGGCTCCCCCGAGGACCCGCTGGCCTCCCTGGAGTCCCACATGGATCTGGACGTGGACTCCTTTGACTCCGCCCTCCCTCTGGAGGAGGTCGAGGCCCAGCAGGCCGAGGTCCTGGACCCCGACCGCCGGGTGGTGTCGGGGTCTGAGCCCGCCTCTCCGGCCTTCGCCCTGGAGCTGGGGAGCGAAGTGGACGTCCTGGACGCGGAGGAGACGCCGCCGTCCCTCTCGGCCGTTGCGGATCACGGCGTGGCCGCCGCCGCCGCCGCCGCCGCCCCTCCTCCCGCCTTCGTGGTCGTCCTCGTCAACGCGGACTCGATCCCCGACTGCGACAGCGACTCCGGCATCGAGTCCGTGGCCGACTCGCCGGCCGGTTCCTCCAGGACCAAACCCTACTCCAGACCGGATCCCTCCTCTTCCTCGCAGCCCCCCTCCCCCCGGGTCAAGTCGGTGTCCGGCGCGCCCAAAGTGGAGAAGAAGGTGAAGAAGATGGAGCAGAACAAGACGGCGGCCACTCGCTACCGGCAGAAGAAGCGCGTGGAGACGGACCAGCTGCACACGGAGTGCGACGCGCTGCAGGAGAGGAACCGGGAGCTGGCGGAGAAGGCCGAGTCCATCAGCCGCGAGATCCGGTACCTCACGGACCTGATGGAGGAGGTCCGCAAGCGCCGCGTCAAGTCCAAGGGCGAATGAAACGCACCCCGTGAGCAGAGGCTACAGGCGGGACGCCGAGAGAAGAAGCCTCTGGAAAGTCCATGAGATGGTTGTGGGGTCGCGGCCCCTGTGTGTGTGTGTGTGTGTGTGTAACGACCCGTCACTCCAGCAGCTGATCCCAGTTCAGTAAAGCCAGCCTCTCCCTGTGCGCCGTGTTTTCACCGCTGTCTCCTTCCTCTTCTTCTCTGGTCCAGAAAGAGGCCTCAGCCTATTTCTGATGGTGGACATCACTCATCATGTGTTCGTGTACATAGCGCTCTGCTGCCGCTGATTAAACAAACTGTTTTATTTGTCTTGTAAAGAAAGAATGCTTTGCTCCTCTTTTTCTAATAAATAATATCTATCAGTACTCGAGTGACGCGTCTTTACTGGTTTAACTGGTTTAAAACCACGAGCAGCAAAGGATGGAAGTGTAACCTGTAAACCACGAGGACACGAACACAAGATCAAGTTCTCATGAATGTAGAAGAAATTATGTTTAAAGTCATAGTTTTCTAGATTAATGGTCTGAATAATAATAAATAATATTTATGGAGTCCAATGTGATTCTTTAAATGTCTTCGTTCACTAAGAAAATCAAACCTCCACATTTTAAAGGTGGAAAATATAAAAAAATAAAATAATCAAATGTTTGTTTTTCCAGTGTTGCAGCTCATGTATATAAACTTAAATATATAAAATAAATATCTGGCGTCAGGAAGGAAAAACATGAGCCGTGTTGTGGAGGAGACTTACTGGTGTGTAGACCTGCTGAACTGGTTCTAGTGGTTACACGTGTCATGAGTCAGCAGTTAACCACACACACACACACACACACACACACACGTCAGTAAGAGCTCAAGATGTGGACGACCAGACCAGACTGGTCCTAACTGGTCCACCCTCAGCTGCTGAAGGAAGTCAGATGTCGGCTGCATCCCAACAGGAAGTGAGACACCTGGCCATGTTTAATGGGAGGGAAACCAGACGGGGGGGGGGGGGGGGGGGGGGGGTGTGTGTGTGTGTGTGTGTGTGTGTGTGTGTGTGAGCCTCTTTAACTGCTTCCCAGTGTCAGAAGTACTCGACACGTTTGCTTAAGGACAGTGAGGAACTTTAAACTGGTCCTGAACCAGTCTCAGTTCAGTCCTACGACATGTACGTATGAAGTAGTGGAAATAATGAAGTACAAGTACTCTGAAAGTACTGTCAAAGTACTCCACTCTACTTTCCAGCCTTTAATCCTTCTGGTTCTGAGAATAAATCAGAGTCGCCTCAAAGCTGACTGTCAAGCAGCTGTGTGCTTAGTGCTGGCAGCAACACACACACACACACACACACACACACACACACACACAGGCGTTATGTAAAGACGGCCATATTTAATATTCACAATCATTAAATCAATACGAGTTATTATATTAAATACACTCCTGTCTGGGACAATGCTGACGTTTTAATTCATTTAAAAACACATGTCAGCTGTATGTATGGTCACATGACCCGGTGGCATTCGGATTCCCCAGAGGGTGAAACCCAGGAAGGCTTTGGGTTATTCTTAGTCTGCAGCTAGGCTGGGATTTATCTAAATGGTGTTGGTCAACATTTACAGCACAAAACCAACAGTTAGGTTTAGGCAACTAATGTCTCCTCCGCTAAGATAAAGGAGGACTAGTGTCCTAGTGAGGATGCTTAGTCGTCTCCTCCATAGTAGAATGTATTTACCTAGGGTGACCAGGCGTCCTCTTTTTCCCGGACATGTCCTCTTTTCGAGACCTAAAAAAAGCGTCCGGCAGGGATTCCAAAAACGTCCGGGATTTTGCTACGTCCTGGAAAATAGTTATTACCCCCTTACAAGTTTTGGAAATGGTATCTCCCTCACGTTCCACCTTCTTGCGCAAGCTCTGACTGTAGAGAGAACTGTCATTGGTCGACCGATCTCAACGTAAATGTAAGTTCACGGCATGCTACACACTGCTGCTACCCCCCCCGCGACGAAGTGTCCTCTTTTACACAAACTCTAATCTGGTCACCCTAATTTACAGTATAGTAGAATGTATTTACAACACAGTAGAATGTATTTACAACACAGTAGAATGTATTTACAACACAGTAGAATGTATTTACAACACAGTAGAATGTATTTACAGTATAGTAGAATGTATTTACAGTATAGTAGAATGTATTTACAACATAGTAGAATGTATTTACAGTACAGTAGAATGTATTTACAGTATAGTAGAATGTATTTACAACACAGTAGAATGTATTTACAACACAGTAGAATGTATTTACAGTATAGTAGAATGTATTTACAACACAGTAGAATGTATTTACAACACAGTAGAATGTATTTACAGTATAGTAGAATGTATTTACAACACAGTAGAATGTATTTACAACACAGTAGAATGTATTTACAGTATAGTAGAATGTATTTACAACACAGTAGAATGTATTTACAACACAGTAGAATGTATTTACAGTATAGTAGAATGTATTTACAACACAGTAGAATGTATTTACAACACAGTAGAATGTATTTACAGTATAGTAGAATGTATTTACAACACAGTAGAATGTATTTACAACACAGTAGAATGTATTTACAACACAGTATAATGTATTTACAGTATAGTAGAATGTATTTACAGTATAGTAGAATGTATATACAACATAGTAGAATGTATTTACAACACAGTAGAATGTATTTACAGTATAGTAGAATGTATATACAACATAGTAGAATGTATATACAACACAGTAGAATGTATTTACAGTACAGTAGAATGTATTTACAGTATAGTAGAATGTATTTACAGTATAGTAGAATGTATTTACAACACAGTAGAATGTATTTACAGTATAGTAGAATGTATTTACAACACAGTAGAATGTATTTACAGTATAGTAGAATGTATTTACAGTATAGTAGAATGTATTTACAACACAGTAGAATGTATTTACAACACAGTATAATGTATTTACAGTATAGTAGAATGTATTTACAACACAGTAGAATGTATTTACAGTATAGTAAAATGTATATACAACATAGTAGAATGTATATACAACACAGTAGAATGTATTTACAGTACAGTAGAATGTATTTACAGTATAGTAGAATATATTTACAACACAGTAGAATGTATTTACAGTATAGTAGAATATATTTACAACACAGTAGAATGTATTTACAGTATAGTAGAATGTATTTACAACACAGTAGAATGTATTTACAGTATAGTAGAATGTATTTACAACACAGTAGAATGTATTTACAACACAGTATAATGTATTTACAGTATAGTAGAATGTATTTACAGTATAGTAGAATGTATTTACAACACAGTGGAATGTATTTACAGTATAGTAGAATGTATTTACAGTATAGTAGAATATATATACAACATAGTAGAATGTATTTACAACACAGTAGAATGTATTTACAACACAGTAGAATGTATTTACAGTATAGTAGAATGTATTTACAGCACAGTAGAATGTATTTACAGTATAGTAGAATGTATTTACAGTATAGTATAATGTATTTACAGTATAGTAAAATGTATATACAACATAGTAGAATGTATATACAACACAGTAGAATGTATTTACAGTACAGTAGAATGTATTTACAGTATAGTAGAATGTATTTACAGTATAGTAGAATATATATACAACATAGTAGAATGTATTTACAACACAGTAGAATGTATTTACAACACAGTAGAATGTATGTACAGTATAGTAGAATGTATTTACAGCACAGTAGAATGTATTTACAGTATAGTATAATGTATTTACAGTATAGTAAAATGTATATACAACATAGTATAATGTATATACAACACAGTATAATGTATTTACAGTATAGTAAAATGTATATACAACATAGTAGAATGTATATACAACACAGTATAATGTATTTACAGTATAGTAGAATGTATTTACAGTATAGTAGAATGTATTTACAACACAGTAGAATGTATTTACAGTATAGTAGAATGTATTTACAGTATAGTAGAATGTATTTACAACACAGTAGAATGTATTTACAGTATAGTAGAATGTATTTACAACACAGTAGAATGTATTTACAGTATAGTAGAATGTATTTACAGTATAGTAGAATGTATTTACAGTATAGTAGAATGTATTTACAACACAGTAGAATGTATTTACAGTATAGTAGAATGTATTTACAACACAGTAGAATGTATTTACAACACAGTAGAATGTATTTACAGTATAGTAGAATGTATTTACAGTATAGTAGAATGTATTTACAGTATAGTAGAATGTATTTACAGCACAGTGGAATGTATTTACAGTATAGTAGAATGTATTTACAGTATAGTAGAATATATATACAACATAGTAGAATGTATTTACAACACAGTAGAATGTATTTACAACACAGTAGAATGTATTTACAGTATAGTAGAATGTATTTACAGCACAGTAGAATGTATTTACAGTATAGTATAATGTATTTACAGTATAGTAAAACGTATATACAACATAGTAGAATGTATATACAACACAGTAGAATGTATTTACAGTACAGTAGAATGTATTTACAACACAGTAGAATGTATTTACAGTATAGTAGAATGTATTTACAACACAGTAGAATGTATTTACAGTATAGTAGACTGTATTTACAGTATAGTAGAATGTATTTACAGTATAGTAGAATGTATTTACAACATAGTAGAATGCATTTACAGTATAGTAGAATGTATTTACAACACAGTAGAATGTATTTACAACACAGTAGAATGTATTTACAGTATAGTAGAATGTATTTACAGTATAGTAGAATGTATTTACAGTATAGTTGAATGTATTTACAACACAGTAGAATGTATTTACAACACAGTAGAATGTATTTACAGTATAGTAGAATGTATTTACAGTATAGTTGAATGTATTTACAGTATAGTAGAATGTATTTACAGTATAGTAGAATGTATTTACAACACAGTAGAATGTATTTACAGTATAGTAGAATGTATTTACAGTATAGTTGAATGTATTTACAACACAGTAGAATGTATTTACAACACAGTAGAATGTATTTACAGTATAGTAGAATGTATTTACAGTATAGTTGAATGTATTTACAGTATAGTAGAATGTATTTACAGTATAGTAGAATGTATTTACAACACAGTAGAATGTATTTACAACACAGTAGAATGTATTTACAGTATAGTAGAATGTATATACAACATAGTAGAATGTATATACAACACAGTAGAATGTATTTACAGTACAGTAGAATGTATTTACAGTATAGTAGAATGTATTTACAGTATAGTAGAATGTATTTACAACACAGTAGAATGTATTTACAGTATAGTAGAATGTATTTACAACACAGTAGAATGTATTTACAGTATAGTAGAATGTATTTACAGTATAGTAGAATGTATTTACAACACAGTAGAATGTATTTACAACACAGTATAATGTATTTACAGTATAGTAGAATGTATTTACAACACAGTAGAATGTATTTACAGTATAGTAAAATGTATATACAACATAGTAGAATGTATATACAACACAGTAGAATGTATTTACAGTACAGTAGAATGTATTTACAGTATAGTAGAATATATTTACAACACAGTAGAATGTATTTACAGTATAGTAGAATATATTTACAACACAGTAGAATGTATTTACAGTATAGTAGAATGTATTTACAACACAGTAGAATGTATTTACAGTATAGTAGAATGTATTTACAACACAGTAGAATGTATTTACAACACAGTATAATGTATTTACAGTATAGTAGAATGTATTTACAGTATAGTAGAATGTATTTACAACACAGTGGAATGTATTTACAGTATAGTAGAATGTATTTACAGTATAGTAGAATATATATACAACATAGTAGAATGTATTTACAACACAGTAGAATGTATTTACAACACAGTAGAATGTATTTACAGTATAGTAGAATGTATTTACAGCACAGTAGAATGTATTTACAGTATAGTAGAATGTATTTACAGTATAGTATAATGTATTTACAGTATAGTAAAATGTATATACAACATAGTAGAATGTATATACAACACAGTAGAATGTATTTACAGTACAGTAGAATGTATTTACAGTATAGTAGAATGTATTTACAGTATAGTAGAATATATATACAACATAGTAGAATGTATTTACAACACAGTAGAATGTATTTACAACACAGTAGAATGTATGTACAGTATAGTAGAATGTATTTACAGCACAGTAGAATGTATTTACAGTATAGTATAATGTATTTACAGTATAGTAAAATGTATATACAACATAGTATAATGTATATACAACACAGTATAATGTATTTACAGTATAGTAAAATGTATATACAACATAGTAGAATGTATATACAACACAGTATAATGTATTTACAGTATAGTAGAATGTATTTACAGTATAGTAGAATGTATTTACAACACAGTAGAATGTATTTACAGTATAGTAGAATGTATTTACAGTATAGTAGAATGTATTTACAACACAGTAGAATGTATTTACAGTATAGTAGAATGTATTTACAACACAGTAGAATGTATTTACAGTATAGTAGAATGTATTTACAGTATAGTAGAATGTATTTACAGTATAGTAGAATGTATTTACAACACAGTAGAATGTATTTACAGTATAGTAGAATGTATTTACAACACAGTAGAATGTATTTACAACACAGTAGAATGTATTTACAGTATAGTAGAATGTATTTACAGTATAGTAGAATGTATTTACAGTATAGTAGAATGTATTTACAGCACAGTGGAATGTATTTACAGTATAGTAGAATGTATTTACAGTATAGTAGAATATATATACAACATAGTAGAATGTATTTACAACACAGTAGAATGTATTTACAACACAGTAGAATGTATTTACAGTATAGTAGAATGTATTTACAGCACAGTAGAATGTATTTACAGTATAGTATAATGTATTTACAGTATAGTAAAATGTATATACAACATAGTAGAATGTATATACAACACAGTAGAATGTATTTACAGTACAGTAGAATGTATTTACAACACAGTAGAATGTATTTACAGTATAGTAGAATGTATTTACAACACAGTAGAATGTATTTACAGTATAGTAGACTGTATTTACAGTATAGTAGAATGTATTTACAGTATAGTAGAATGTATTTACAACATAGTATAATGCATTTACAGTATAGTAGAATGTATTTACAACACAGTAGAATGTATTTACAACACAGTAGAATGTATTTACAGTATAGTAGAATGTATTTACAGTATAGTAGAATGTATTTACAGTATAGTTGAATGTATTTACAACACAGTAGAATGTATTTACAACACAGTAGAATGTATTTACAGTATAGTAGAATGTATTTACAGTATAGTTGAATGTATTTACAGTATAGTAGAATGTATTTACAGTATAGTAGAATGTATTTACAACACAGTAGAATGTATTTACAGTATAGTAGAATGTATTTACAGTATAGTTGAATGTATTTACAACACAGTAGAATGTATTTACAACACAGTAGAATGTATTTACAGTATAGTAGAATGTATTTACAGTATAGTAGAATGTATTTACAGTATAGTAGAATGTATTTACAACACAGTAGAATGTATTTACAACACAGTAGAATGTATTTACAGTATAGTAGAATGTATTTACAGTATAGTAGAATGTATTTACAACACAGTAGAATGTATTTACAGTATAGTAGAATGTATTTACAGTATAGTAGACTGTATTTACAGTATAGTAGAATGTATTTACAGTATAGTAGACTGTATTTACAGTATAGTAGAATGTATTTACAGTATAGTAGACTGTATTTACAGTATAGTAGAATGTATTTACAGTATAGTATAATGTATTTACAACACAGTAGAATGTATTTACAGTATAGTAGAATGTATTTACAACACAGTAGAATGTATTTACAGTATAGTAGAATGTATTTACAGTATAGTTGAATGTATTTACAACACAGTAGAATGTATTTACAACACAGTAGAATGTATTTACAGTATAGTAGAATGTATTTACAGTATAGTAGACTGTATTTACAGTATAGTAGAATGTATTTACAGTATAGTAGAATGTATTTACAACACAGTATAATGTATTTACAACACAGTAGAATGTATTTACAGTATAGTAGAATGTATTTACAGTATAGTAGAATGTATTTACAACACAGTAGAATGTATTTACAACACAGTAGAATGTATTTACAGTATAGTAGAATGTATTTACAGTATAGTAGAATGTATTTACAACACAGTAGAATGTATTTACAGTATAGTAGAATGTATTTACAGTATAGTAGAATGTATTTACAACATAGTAGAATGCATTTACAGTATAGTAGAATGTATTTACAGTATAGTTGAATGTATTTACAACACAGTTGAATGTATTTACAACACAGTATAATGTATTTACAGTATAGTAGAATGTATTTACAGTATAGTAGAATGTATTTACAACACAGTAGAATGTATTTACAGTATAGTAGAATGTATTTACAACACAGTAGAATGTATTTACAACACAGTAGAATGTATTTACAGTATAGTAGAATGTATTTACAACACAGTAGAATGTATTTACAGTATAGTAGAATGTATTTACAACACAGTAGAATGTATTTACAGTATAGTAGAATGTATTTACAACACAGTTGAATGTATTTACAACACAGTATAATGTATTTACAGTATAGTAGAATGTATTTACAACACAGTAGAATGTATTTACAGTATAGTAGAATGTATTTACAACACAGTAGAATGTATTTACAACACAGTAGAATGTATTTACAACACAGTAGAATGTATTTACAGTATAGTAGAATGTATTTACAACACAGTAGAATGTATTTACAACACAGTAGAATGCATTTACAGTATAGTAGAATGTATTTACAACACAGTAGAATGTATTTACAGTATAGTTGAATGTATTTACAACACAGTAGAATGCATTTACAGTATAGTAGAATGTATTTACAGTATAGTAGACTGTATTTACAACACAGTAGAATGTATTTACAACACAGTAGAATGTATTTACAGCACAGTAGAATGTATTTACAGTATAGTTGAATGTATTTACAACACAGTAGAATGTATTTACAGTATAGTAGAATGTATTTACAGTATAGTAGAATGTATTTACAACACAGTAGAATGTATTTACAGCACAGTAGAATGTATTTACAACACAGTAGAATGTATTTACAGTATAGTAGAATGTATTTACAACACAGTTGAATGTATTTACAACACAGTAGAATGTATTTACAGCACAGTAGAATGTATTTACAACACAGTAGAATGTATTTACAACACAGTAGAATGTATTTACAGCACAGTAGAATGTATTTACAGTATAGTAGAATGTATTTACAGCACAGTAGAATGTATTTACAGTATAGTAGAATGTATTTACAGCACAGTAGAATGTATATTTACACTGCTAATGATTTAACAATGTTACCTTTCAAAATAAAGGCTTCTGAGCGCTCGTCAGCAGTGAGATCTGTTCCCTTGTCAACGCGACCGGACTCAAACCAGCTGAAAGCGGCCGAGGTGAAGGACGAGCCGGTCGCGGTCAAACGGAGCAGCGGCTCCTCCACGGGTTTGACCTCTGACGTGACCTCTGACGTGACCTCTGACGTGACCTCTGTTCGGCTCCGGCACGTTGAAGTGGTTGTTTGTTTCTTCACATGTAAAGTCAGCTTCGTTTTGATTCGTTTTGCTTTGCTTTAACTCGTCTAAAACATTTTAATCATATTCACATTTCTTGCATGAATATGAAATCACTGAGAAACTCTCCAAATGTTGGATTATTGATTTCATTATTTTCTTAAAAACTGAGCAGAATAAAGTTTGTCCTCAGTGTTGAACCCGACTGGAACCTTCAGATTATTTCTTCTTCACGGTTTCCTTATGAACTGTAGAAGCAATTTCAGTCATTTTGAAATAGATTAACTATATATATATATATATATATATATATATATATATTTGGTCTGGAGGCTCCAGAGGATCTCTGAGCAGCTGAGCTCATTACTGAGGTCACGGCTGCAGATTAGGATTTACTGGCAGAGACGCCATGTTTGTTCAGAGGCCGCATGCAAACATATAAGCAAAGTGTGTGTGTGTGTGTGTGTGTGTGTGTGTGTGTGTGTGTGTGTGTGTGTGTGTGTGTGTTTTATTTAAAACTATGGACAAGGACAACAAAGACAGGACAGATAAAGGTAAAGGAAATACAGGAAAGAAATAGGTAAATATATAAATATCATATAAAAAAAAAATATATATATATATATACAACGAAATCTTTGTTGTGTGTGTGCGATCTTATCTATCTTTGTGAGGACATGTGTGAGTTTCACCTCCTCAAACTGCTGTTTAAAGGTTAAGATTTGTGGGTCTTATTCTTTACGACAGAGAGAAAGAGAGAGAGAGAGAGAGAGAGAGAGAGATTGTGTGTGTGTGTGTGTGTGTGTGTGTGTGTGTGTGTGTGTGTGTGTGTGTGTGTGTGTGTGTGTGTGTGTGTGCAGTGAGTCATGTCATGGGTGGAGGAAGAGGAGAGGAAAAGGAGAAGCACGTCCACAGATGTAATCAAATGTTTTTTACATTGACGCTCCACAGAAAGAGGAAGTGAGAGAACTTCTGAGAACGAGTGAAATATTAAAAGAAGAATTCACCCTCGAGCCTCGGAGGTTTTGAAGATGGAAAACGTGTCGGACAAAAAGTTCTGAGCTGGAAGTTTGTTATGAACTTGTTTCTGAAGCGTTTCTTCCCCCGGTGAGCGGCTCACTCCTCCTGCAGCTCCACAGCGCCCTCTGCTGTCTCAAACTGAAAACACAGATGTGTCGGATGTTTCCACGTATTGATCATTGAAAGGCTTGAATCACACAAGTTCTTTCATATCTTTTCAACTTTTTGAAATATTAAGCTTTTTATGAGAAAAAAAAATGAATGGGATCCAATGGAGAAAATCTTAAAATCCGCCTAAACGTCTTCAACTTTAAAAGCTTAAAGGTTCTGCATACTTTCAGCTACGTACACCATTTAAACTTTAACATGTTGACAAAACCTTTAACTATTACTGTATGACTCAGCTTTTTGATATCTTTAATACTTTTTGATCTGTCACTGTTTTATGCTTTTTTCTGACCCTTTCTGACTTTACTTACTTACTTCTGCTACTACTACCACTACCACTGCGACTACTAAAATGTCAGCTGCTGAAACTACGACTCTTGTTACAACCACTACTTCTACTACGACAACAACTTCTACAGTTTAAAGGTTTAGCTTCCAGATGCATTGTATTCCAGCTCTTAGCTGCTTTTGATAATGCAGTTCAACTTCCAATTCTGCCCCTTTATAAATTCAACTACAAGGTTTTTCAGCAGTTCAGTTCAATGCTTTTGGGCTTCAACACTTTTCAACAGGTAGTTTCCCTTTTCTGTATTTTTTTCAAATATTTCAGCTTTAAGCTTTCAGCATTCCAACGCATTTTCAGCATTCCAACGCATTTTCAGCAGGAAATGCTCTTTCTCGTTACTACATATTCTTTTGCCATTTAACATGAATGTTTTCCATTTGGTGATCAGTGATTGCAGGTTGGAGGTCCCGTTCCCATGGTTGTCTGCTGCTGTGAGTGCTTATCTTACTTAATTTGATGTGCAATAACCACTATGATCACTCGCTGGCGTTATATGGATTTTTATATTTGGTAATTCTTTTAGTTGGTGTTTGGAGCGTGTAAAAACGGCTTATAAATTCTCGTAGCTCAGGTTCTGCTGTTTAATTTGGAGGTGCAACATCACTCTATTCTTGTGATTAGTGCATTGTTTCACACTGTTTTGCTAAGTCTTATCCGCTCTGGCTTATTAATCAATCAGAAAAGGTCAGAAAAAAGCATAAATTGAAAATAGTGACAGTTCAACAAGTTTTAAAGATATAAAAAAGCTGAATCATACAGTAATAGTTGACGGTGAAATTGTGTCTGTTGCTGAAAGTATAGCAAACTTTTAAGCTTTTAAAGTTGAAGAAGTTTAAGCGGATTTGAAGACGTTCTCCATTGGATGCCATTCTTTTTTTTTTTTCATAAAAAAAACTTAATAATTTGAAAAGATATTAAAAAAATCTGAAATTATACAGTAACAGCTTTTAAGCAGGTCTAAACCTCTCCCACATCACAATATGTGAGCAGTCTCTCTGCAAAGGTTGACTTTGATAAAGTAGCAGAACAGAATTAGAGAGTTTTTAGTAAAGAAAGTAGGCGAGCTCTCCAAAATGGCCACCTGGCCCCATGTGTGCCTTTGGAATGTTCTCATGTCCAGGACTATACATTTCACTTGTAAATCACTAATGCTGGTCAATACATCCTAATACAGAAGATTTGGGGCTTTTTTTGGGAAATTCAACCAGACCTCTCTCTATTTTCCCTTTCAGAGAAATAACCACACAAATCAAATGAATGTTGCATCCAAATGGAGCAGATTTTATTTGAGCAAACCGTAAAAAAAACAGTCAAAACCTGTAAACTATTTACATTATTCTCCATTGTGCCCTTACAATCTGTACACTCCCCCAAAAAAACCTTTAAGGGGAGAAAAAGAAACGGGAGGATCCTTCTATCAGGATGGACAGAAGTACAATAGCCCTCCAGCATCTCATTGGCCAACTGCTCCTGAAGGCCTTGTGGGCAAAGGTGTGGGGCGAAGGTCTTGGTGTGGGGCGAAGGTCTGGGTGTGGGGCGAAGGTCTGGGTGTGGGGCGAGGGTCTGGGTGTGGGGCGAGGGTCTGGGTGTGGGGCGAAGGTCTGGGTGTGGGGCGAAGGTCTGGGGCGTGGGGCGAAGGTCTGGGTGTGGGGCGAAGGTCTGGGGCGAAGGTCTGGGTGTGGGGCGAAGGTCTGGGGCGTGGGGCGAAGGTCTGGGTGTGGGGCGAAGGTCTGGGTGTGGGGCGAAGGTCTGGGTGTGGGGCGAAGGTCTGGGTGTGGGGCGAAGGTCTGGGTGTGGGGCGAAGGTCTGGGGCGTGGGGCAAAGGTCTGGGTGTGGGGCGAAGGTCTGGGTGTGGGGCGAAGGTCTGGGTGTGGGGCGAAGGTCTGGGTGTGGGGCGAAGGTCTGGGTGTGGGGCGAGGGTCTGGGTGTGGGGCGAAGGTCTGGGTGTGGGGCGAAGGTCTGGGTGTGGGGCGAAGGTCTGGGTGTGGGGCGAAGGTCTGGGGCGTGGGGCGAAGGTCTGGGGTGTGGGGCGAAGGTCTGGGGTGTGGGGCGAAGGTCTGGGTGTGGGGCGAAGGTCTGGGTGTGGGGCGAAGGTCTGGGGCGTGGGGCGAAGGTCTGGGTGTGGGGCGAAGGTCTTGGTGTGGGGCGAAGGTCTGGGTGTGGGGCGAAGGTCTGGGGCGTGGGGCGAAGGTCTTGGTGTGGGGCGAAGGTCTGGGTGTGGGGCGAAGGTCTGGGTGTGGGGCGAAGGTCTGGGGCGTGGGGCGAAGGTCTTGGTGTGGGGCGAAGGTCTGGGTGTGGGGCGAAGGTCTGGGCGTGGGGCGAAGGTCTTGGTGTGGGGCGAAGGTCTTGGTGTGGGGCGAAGGTCTGGGGCGTGGGGCGAAGGTCTTGGTGTGGGTGAAGGTCTGTGTGTGGGTGAAGGTCTGGGTGTGGGTGAAGGTCTGGGTGTGGGTGAAGGTCTGGGTGTGGGTGAAGGTCTGGGTGTGGGGTGAAGGTCTTGGTGTGGGGCGAAGGTCTGGGTGTGGGGCGAAGGTCTGGGTGTGGGGTGAAGGTCTGGGTGTGGGTGAAGGTCTGTGTGTGGGTGAAGGTCTGGGTGTGGGTGAAGGTCTGGGTGTGGGTGGGGTACCTCCATCAGGAAGTCAGGCCCTCGTGCCACAGCAGGAAGCAGTTCTTTTTGGAGGTGAAGCACAGAGGAACCTGACACTTCCTGCAATACATGGAGGTCTTCATTCTCATAAGTCCAGCACCCTGGCACCTCTTGCAATACTTCCGGACAATCGCTTCCTCGCAGTCGAAGAACATGGGCATGCATATGGTGTGGGGTGGCGGGCGAGGCCGCGGGTCGGATACCGAGCGTTCAGCAGACTCCAGCATCTCCGTGACCAGCTGCTCCCTGAAGGCCTTGTGGGTGAGGGTCTTGGTGTCCGTCCTCAGCTTGCTCAGCTCCTTGTGCAGGAGGTAACTGTTCACCACGGCGATGTCCACAAAGTGGTAGAACAAAGTCTTGAACCACTCCGTGGTCTTGTGGTGAATGCTGTAGGTTCCGATCAGTGCAGCGGACAAATCCACGCCCCCCATGTTAGGGTTGTAGTCCACTATGCTGTCCGGAACCGGGACGGCCTTGCTCTGCCACTTCCCAGCCACCTTCACCTTCCTCTTCACCGTCTGTCCGCTGTAGGCCTGATGCACCGTGGAGCACATGAGGACCTCCCTCATGTCCATCCACTTGACGAAGAGGAGTTCGCCTCTCCGGAGCCAGCGCATGTCCCCCCTCTCGGGCTTCCTGGGCAGGTCGTTGGTCCTGGTCTTTGGGAAGCCGGGTACATTTCTCCTCAGGGTCCCACAGCAGCCCATGTTCTTCTTGGACAGATCGGTGAAGAGAGCCGGGCTCGAGTAGGAGCTGTGTGTGTACAACACGTAGCCGTCCCCGAGGAGCGGAAACGGCAAAAGGTCCATCACTGCCGAGGAACGCCGACCTGTGGAGGACTCGCTTCTGCCCGAGGAGACCGAGAAGTTCCAGGTGTAGCCGGTAGACGAGTCCGCCAGCACCAGTAGCTTGTAGCTCCGCTTTGTGGGCGTGTCCATGTCCTGTCTCATGTTGCGGGCTTTGCTTCTAACCATCCGCTCGTCGATGGACAGGTTCTGGTGCGGCTGGAAGTTGGCCTTGCAGGCATCCACCATCTGCGTGTAGAGCGGCTTTATCTGGAACAGCCGGTCGTGCTCAGCCGTGTGCTTCTTCTGCTCGTTCTCCTCGTCCTCGTCCGGGTCGCTGAGGTGAAGGATGCGCAATATGGCCTCAAAGCGCCGCCGAGCCATGCTGTCCATGGGGAAGTGGAAGTTGTACGGCCACTCCTTGCTCCAGTAGTCTTCCCTGTGGGTCAGCGTCACGAGGCCGGTGAAGATGGTGATGCCGAGGAACGTGTAGAAGTCCTTCATCGTGAGCGCCTCCCACTTGAACTTCATCCCGGCTCGCTGTCTTTTGGCGGCGTTGGCGTTCGTGTTGTCGATGATTTTTTGGACCACCGAGTCTGAAAAGAAAAGCCGGAAGAGGCTGATGGGAGTCCACGCTGTGGAGGAGTCACATGTGGGGCCCGGGGGCCGGACCGGCAGGAACCGGAGGGGCGCGGGTTTGATGCTCGCCTCCTCTCGGCCATGCCACCCGCCGTTGTCGTCCTCCTCGTCGTCCTCGTCGTCCTCCTCATTGTCCTCTTGCTCTTCGTCCTCCTCGTTGTCCTCTTCTTCTTCTTCCTCTTCCTCCTCCTCCTCCTCTTCGTCTTCGTCCTCCTCCTCTTCCTTGTCCTCCTCCGTAGAGGCCAACCCACTGGTTCCACGCTTGGGAGCCGGAGCAGAGGTTTCCAGAGAGGAGCGTCCTCTCTTCCGAGTGGTGGGAGGAGGAGCTAACGGCTGGGTATTTCTACGTCCTGGAGCCGTGGGGGGAGTTGCTGCTTTTCCACGTCTCGTCCGTGGGGCCCTTGGGCCCTTGGCAAAGTCCTGATCTTTATTACTGTAAACACACATGTGGAAGAAAATTAAACATGCTGTTAACACGCTATACACAAGTTGTATGAAACGGAGCGCACTACTAAAGTGACGGCGTTACAGCGAGCACAACTGTTGCTCTCACTGAGACTACTGACATCCTGTAACACAGTTCTTACTACTGAACATGACAAAAGAAGGAGGGGCTTGTCCCTCACAGGGACCCTTACTACTGAACATGACAAAAGAAGGAGGGGCTTGTCCCTCACAGGGACCCTTACTACTGAACATGACAAAAGAAGGAGGGGCTTGTCCCTCACAGGGACCCTTACTACTGAACATGACAAAAGAAGGAGTGGCTTGTCCCTCACAGGGACCCTTACTACTGAACATGACAAAAGAAGGAGGGGCTTGTCCCTCACAGGGACCCTTACTACTGAACAAGACAAAAGAAGGAGGGGCTTGTCCCTCACAGGGACCCTTACTACTGAACATGACAAAAGAAGGAGGGGCTTGTCCCTCACAGGGACCCTTACTACTGAACATGATAAAAGAAGGAGGGGCTTGTCCCTCACAGGGACCCTTACTACTGAACATGACAAAAGAAGGAGGGGCTTGTCCCTCACAGGGACCCTTACTACTGAACATGACAAAAGAAGGAGGGGCTTGTCCCTCACAGGGACCCTTACTACTGAACATGACAAAAGAAGGAGGGGCTTGTCCCTCACAGGGACCCTTACTACTGAACATGACAAAAGAAGGAGGGGCTTGTCCCTCACAGGGACCCTTACTACTGAACATGACAAAAGAAGGAGGGGCTTGTCCCTCACAGGGACCCTTACTACTGAACATGACAAAAGAAGGAGGGGCTTGTCCCTCACAGGGACCCTTACTACTGAACATGACAAAAGAAGGAGGGGCTTGTCCCTCACAGGGACCCTTACTACTGAACATGACAAAAGAAGGAGGGGCTTGTCCCTCACAGGGACCCTTACTACTGAACAGACTGTTTATGTTGTTCCTGATAAAAGACTAATGTTTCTTCTGGTACCTGTTCAGAAAAAAGAAAACTGATTTATATTCTGTTGTTAACTTGCTGTTGCTCCAGAGTGCCTGGTATATTGTTCTGATAACATTACTTTCAAATAAAAGCATGCAATACACTAGTTTTTACTTCATTATTGAATTGTGCGCATAATGCGATTAATCGCTACTGTATAAGCCCAACGCTCTTTGTTTGGTCTCCAGGAATATAACATCTCCGTAAGCTCCTCAACATGACTTGTGGGAGTCTAACAGCAACACTGGAGCGTTGTCTGACCAGTGATGGAGTCTCTGCATGGCAAAGCAGGATCGGAGATATTTTTGGTGGGTTTTGGGGGCGTTTCGAAATCCTGTGATCTCATTGGTCCTCAGACCCGTCTGAATGCGCGTCAGATGACACATGCGGAAGTAGACGGTCATTTCCATACCAAGCTTGTTATGGTGCGAGCAAGATTCAGCTCACAGTAGGTCATCTTTAAATTTCTGAACGGAAAAACACGGTTATTGGACTGAATATGCTTCATAACATGTCAATGCTTTTGTTTATTGTGATTATTATTCATCCCTTCACCTAAAAACATCACTCAGTGATCTGGTTCTGAAACTGTAATACATGTAAACATCAAATAAACTTGGTAAAAACTCACTGAGCTGGGGACACACCCCTCTATATACACACACACACACACACACACACACACACACACACACACACACACACACACACACACAGTTCAGTAAACAATAACCAGAGACAGACTGAAGCCTCGACACCAATAAATCAATAACTCATCAATACAACATGGGACTCGAACCTTTCCGCCGTTGGCAGCCCGTTGTTGTCGGGCTCCTCCTCCTGCTGGGTTAATGGAGGGGTCGGCTTCTTTGGTCTTGGCTTCGGCATCTTTCTCTCCAGGAGTCCACCAAAGTGACCAACAACAGAAGTCACGCACGCGACCCTGCTGTGCGTCTCCTCGCGCTAATGGAGGCTTCTCCCGCCAGCAGCTCGTGAACACACAGTGATATCAGGGGACCTCCTTTGAATCCTGAGAGCCAATAGAATGGAGTTAACCACCAACATGTTAGCCAATCAGGACCAGCGAGGCGCCGCCCTGTGTGAAGCGCGGGCTGTGATTGGCAGCAGTGGTAGTCCCCGCCCCCTATATAGATAACTTATACTGTAATATATATATAACTTGTTATATCACTTATATATATATATATATATATATATATATAAAAGTGATATAACAATATAAAAGTGATATAACAATATATATATAACAATATATATATATAAAAGTGATATAACAAGTTATATATATATATATATATATATTACAGTATAAGTTATCTATATATATATATATATATATATATATATATATATATATATATATATATGTATATTATATATAAAAGTTCAATAACAAGTTATATCTATTATAGTATAAGTTATATATATATATATATATATATATATATATATATATATATATATATATATATATATATATATATATATATATATATATAAGTTATATATATATATATATATATATACACACTACTTAATTCCTCATGTTTCTGTGTAAATATAATATTCCAGGCTGAACACGTGACCTCTTTGTTTACCTTTTGAAACGTCTCCACGCTGGCTGTCCCGTCACATCGCAATGCATTGTGGGTAATGTGGAAAGGCGGAAGTGTCGTCGGCGTCCTGCTCGCTGTTGGCGCTTCGTGGTTCTTCTTCTACGCCCCAAAAGAAGCGGACAGCAGGTCGGTAGTGGTCGCGTGCCTCCTCCGTGACTTCCCGCTGTTTACCAGGTGTTCTGAGAGCAGGTAGGTCTGCTCTGTTTGAGGGAACGGGCGCAGGCGCAGTGGTTGCGCCAGACGCCATTACAAAAACAGCGGGTTTACGGTAGGATCGTGTTTTCCCGGTAAAAGCACCACGCTAATGACGCGTTCACGTGAATCACGTTGATGTGCAGATAACTTCGGCTCACGTGTCATTTTCTCAGTAGCCTCGTATTTAAAACTATGTGACTTGTGTTTAAGTTGATATCACGTGATGTGTGAGCTGCGGACCACGTGGTAGTCATGTGGCGATGACGTCATACGTGATCGTGTATTAACAGTTTTAGAGCATATTTAGTGTCTCCTCACTAAAATGTGTATAAATGCTCTAAACTGTCTTCGTGTAAGTGTCCACCAGAATCACGTGATGTTAGTTCTATGTAGATAATCACAATATTATGTCATTTTTAATCAGAATCATTTATTATAAGTACTGTGAGCATACAAGGAGTTTAGGCTGGTTAGAGAGCAGCGTCATCATCAGGGGGCGGAGCCAAATCAGCTGCCTTCAAATATTACACAGGAAGTCACAAACAGTCACTTCCTGTTGGTTCTGTCGGCTACTTGTTCTGATTTATTCACATGTGTTTTTAAATATATATTCATGTAGAAATGTGTGTAGCTGCATCCTTTGTTCTTTCTATGTCTGTGAAATACATAACTACTGGTTTTATGTGTGTTATATAAATAATCTTTTATTATCAACCACACAAGATATGTTTTTAGATCAAACATGAGACTAATAGTCAACAATCCAGCGTCAAGTATTACAACTACACATAAATAATAATGTTCTACAACACGTGGTGTTTGCTGTCAGATCTAAGAGCCAATCAGCTCTCTGATGTGGCGACAGCCAGGCGTTTCCCATCATGCACTGGGCCACGCAGTCGGGGGAGAGCTACTGCGAGGCCTGGCTCTGAAATCGACGGCCTCCTTGCTCTCGTGAGATTATCGTTGACCACGTGTGCGTGACGGGAAAGGAGCTTCAATGCTTCCTAGCTTAGCTCCTTTAGCATAGGAAACACTGGACCTTCCTTTACCAAAGGAAAGGAGCTTCAATGCTTCCTAGCTTAGCTCCTTTAGCATAGGAAACATTGGACCTTCCTTTACCAAAGGAAAGGAGCTTCAATGCTTCCTAGCTTAGCTCCTTTAGCATAGGAAACACTGGACCTTCCTTTACCAAAGGAAAGTAGCTTCAATGCTTCCTAGCTTAGCTCCTTTAGCATAGGAAACACTGGACCTTCCTTTACCAAAGGAAAGGAGCTTCAATGCTTCCTAGCTTAGCTCCTTTAGCATAGGAAACACTGGACAAAGGAAAGGAGATAATGCCGTCCCACAATTCCTTGCGGCGGCAACATTTAAAGTGATGCGCCATTCGGCCGTTCACGAGAACAAACGATCATGACCTCTTTTAAAAACTTATAGAAAATATAATAGATGCATATGGTAAACAACCAACGGGTAACGGTACTTTAGAACAAGTGTATATGACAAAATAAAAGTCTAATCTGTATATATTACAAAATAAAAGTGTAATTTGTATATACTAAGTGTATATTACAAAATAAAAGTGTAATTTGTATATATTAAGCGTATATTACAAAATAAAAGCCTGATCTGTATATACTAAGTGTATATTACAAAATAAAAGTGTAATTCTTACTTAACGGATGAACCCTCGTCCTCCAGGATGTCCTCCGCTCGGCATGTGGTCTGGCGGTCCGGCGGTCTGGTGGCCTACCTGCACCCGCGGCCCTGGACCCCCGGCTCCGTGGTGCTGGAGCGCAGCGCCCCCTGCGGGCCGGGCGGCAGCGTGTTCCAGCTGGAGGAGCCGGAGTTCCTGTCCTGGCTGCTGGCGGCCCGAGCCGTGGCCGGGCTGCTGTGCGAGCGGCTCGGGGTCCGCAGGTGCGCGCTGGTCAGCCGGCCTCACGGGGACCGGCCCGCCCAGGTGAGGGTCCACACAGGAGTTAGGACTCAGGATGACTGGCGGGAACCTGCGGGACTCAATTCAGGAAAAGAATATGCATCTCCCATCAGCCTCAGGAGTGCCCCAAAGCACCAAGGGAGATGTAGTTGTTATTTATTTATTAGTTAATTAAATGTTCATATATTACTTATTATATATTATTTACTCCTGTTCAAATGGTGGAGTAGTTCATCAGAAAATTATTTTTTTACTATTTGCTGAAGACAAAAGAAGGAAATTTCAATTTACGCTTTGAAGACTAGATATGATGATAAGATGTACTTTTAATTATCCTCAAGGAAATTCTTCTGCCAGTTTGATCAAATATTAAAACAGAAGAATAAGTTAAAAAAAACAATGAAATACAAATACAAACATATATGAATGATATAGTAATACATTTTAATTGTATAAAAAGTAAAACGATAAATATGCAAAAGAAAATTCAACTAAAATAGAATAACAGACCAAAATTTAAAAGTCACGAAAATTTGGTTAATAGTCATGTAAGTTGGCTTAATAATGATGTAAGTTTGGTTAAAAGTATGTACATTCGGTTAATAGTCATGGAAGTTTGGTTAAAAGTCATGTAAATGTGGTTAATAGTCATGTAAATTTGGTTAATAGTATGGAAATTTGGTTAATAGTCATGGAAAATTCATGCAAGTTTGGTTAAAAGTCATGTAAGTTTGGTTAAAAGTCATGTAAGTTTGGTTAATAATCATGTAAATGTGATTAATAGTCATGTAAATGTGGTTAATAGTCATGTAAATGTGGTTAATAGTATGGAAATTTGGTTAATAGTCATGTAAATGTGGTTAATAGTCATGTAAATGTGGTTAATAGTCATGTAAATTTGGTTAATAGTATGGAAATTTGGTTAATAGTCATGGAAAAGTCATGCAAGTTTGGTTAATAATCATGTAAATGTGGTTAAAAGTCATGTAAATGTGGTTAATAGTCATGGAAATTTGGTTAATAGTCATGTAAGTGTGGTTAATAGTCGTGTAAATGTGGTTAATAGTCATGTAAATGTGGTTAATAGTCATGTAAGTTTGGTTAAAAGTCGTGTCCATTCGGTTAATAGTCGTGTAAGTTTGGTTAATAGTCATGTAAATGTGGTTAAAAGTCGTGTAAATGTGGTTAAAAGTCGTGTCCATTCGGTTAATAGTCGTGTAAATGTGGTTAATAGTCATGTAAATGTGGTTAAAAGTCGTGTAAATGTGGTTAAAAGTCATGTAAATGTGGTTAAAAGTCGTGTAAATGTGGTTAATAGTCATGTAAATGTGGTTAATAGTCATGTAAGTTTGGTTAAAAGTCGTGTCCATTCGGTTAATAGTCGTGTAAAGGTCGTGGCAGTCCCCCGGTGTAATGCGTGAACTGTTGTGTGCGTTCAGATCAGCGTCCTGCCTCTTCACGGTCTGGATGCGGAGTGGCGCCCCCACCTGGCGGGAGAGGAGGAGCACAACGCCCGCGACCCGGGCTACTGCACCTCCAGGACCGCCCCGCGGTGGAGCGACGCCCGCCTCGCCGAGGTCCAGACCCGGATCCGGGCCGCGCTGCCGCTGCCCGCCGCCCCGCCCGACCTCACCTTCCTGGGGCCCGACCCGGCCGACCCGGGCCTGTTCCCGCGCATCGTCCGCGGGGAGGAGCGGCAGTGGCGGGTGTGGGAGGACGAGGGCCACGTGGCCTTCCTCACCCCCTTCCCCAACTCGCCCGGCTTCACCGTGCTCGTGCCGCGCCGGCCTCTGACCTCGGACGTGTTCCGGCTGCAGCGGGACGACTACGAGGCGCTGGCGCTGGCGACCCGGAAGGCGGCGAGGCTCCTGGAGGAGGGCCTGGGCTCCTGGGGCACCGGGCTGATCTTCGAGGGCCTCGAGGTGGACTACGCTCACGCCAAGCTGATCCCTCTGTTCCCGCCCTCGCCGGGAGAAGACGCCCCGCAGCCGCCGGCGCCCCGCTTCCACCCCACGTACCCCGGGTACGTGACCTCGGAGGACGGGCCCGAAGCCAGCCGGGAGAGTCTGGAGGCGCTGCACCTTAAGATGACTCAGGTGTAACGCGCCTGTGTCCCAAAAGAGATGATGAATCATTAGACCAGTCTGGTGTTGTTACACGTGATTCAGTGATGGACTCTGATAAGAGGTCATGAAGCGTTTAGCTGACGTCTCTTCAGAGGACATGCAAGTCACTGAATCCTCAGAAACAAGTGATTCTTTACATTCATTTAGAAATGTAACAAATACCAAATAATATATACAAATAGTTTGATTATTTGAAATAGTAAGTCTTTTTTTAAATTAATTGATCATTTCCCTCCTTAAGATTCAGTTTACGATCAAAATGAGACGTATTCGTAAAAATGTTATACTTTTTTATTTTTTATAAATAAAGTATTCAATCACATGGTTTACATCGTGTCATTGAGACTTCATTTCAAGTGTTGATTGAAAAATACGTCAATAAAAGTTATTGTGTGTGTGTGTATGTGTGTGTGTATATATATATATGTATGTATGTATGTGTATATATGTATATGTGTCCCACAGAGCTGATCATTGCGCTTAATTATTAATTAATAAATGAATAAGCCTGAGCAGAGAACACTTAGCAAAACAGTGTGAAACAATATTTATAAACGTTATATACAGTGTGTGTGTGTGTGTGTGTGTGTGTGTATATATATATATATGGATATGTGTGTGTGTGTGTGTGTGTGTGTATGTATGTATGTGTGTATATATATATATATATATATGTATGTGTGTGTATATATATATGTATATACATATATCTTCTAAAAATATATATGTGTGTGTGTGTGTGTGTGTGTATATATATATATACACACAATTACATGTGTATGTCTGTGAAACCAGTGCAAAAAAGCAGGGTTGTCATATTTAGTTTGACTGTAAAAATACTTCACAGTGAAGAATCAGAGTAACTCATGACAACAGCTGAGGTGGTGACGTCATCAACAGAAAGAGCGTCCTCCCGTAAAGTCCGAACTCCAAAAGTACACAAGTCTGTACTTCGTCTGTACTGTCATATACATGGTCGGGGCCCAGTTTAATGTGATGGTATGTCATATACATGGTCGGGGCCCAGTTTAATGTGATGGTATGTCATATACATGGTCGGGGCCCAGTTTAATGTGATGGTATGTCATATACATGGTCGGGGCCCAGTTTAATGTGATGGTATGTCTCATACATGGTCGGGGCCCAGTTTAATGTGATGGTATGTCATATACATGGTCGGGGCCCAGTTTAATGTGATGGTATGTCATATACATGGTCGGGGCCCAGTTTAATGTGATGGTATGTCTCATACATGGTCGGGGCCCAGTTTAATGTGATGGTATGTCTCATACATGGTCGGGGCCCAGTTTAATGTGATGGTATGTCATATACATGGTCGGGGCCCAGTTTAATGTGATGGTATGTCATATACATGGTCGGGGCCCAGTTTAATGTGATGGTATGTCATATACATGGTCGGGGCCCAGTTTAATGTGATGGTATGTCATATACATGGTCGGGGCCCAGTTTAATGTGATGGTATGTCATATACATGGTCGGGGCCCAGTTTAATGTGATGGTATGTCATATACATGGTCGGGGCCCAGTTTAATGTGATGGTATGTCATATACATGGTCGGGGCCCAGTTTAATGTGATGGTATGTCATATACATGGTCGGGGCCCAGTTTAATGTGATGGTATGTCATATACATGGTCGGGGCCCTGCTGCGTCTCTATGGGTCAATCCCAATCTCACCCTAAACCCTCAAGCCCTGAACCCTCAGGACTCACTGACGTCAGCTGCTAAGTGGCTGAGTGTGAGAGGCTGTGAGGGCTTGATGGTGTGAATATGAATGACAGCACTTTGCTGCAACATATCACGTGACTACATACACAAATATTGTGTATTTATTTTATACTTTTTATTCACTGATTTGAACGTCTTCCTCACGAGATGAGAAGTCATTTTAGATGATATATTTACTTGTTTTTGTCAAAACGAAATGTTTGATGAATGTAAACAAAATATTTATATATATATTTTCTGCTTGCTTTCCTCTGATTTCATGTGTTTTTATGTTCCATCTTTAATCCGTAATGTTGTAGTGTAAATGTATTTTATCGGGCTGAACGCCCACGTGTCTCTTTGTTTACCTTTTTTTTTTTTACGTCTTCATGCTTCCATTGGAAACTGCGTGTTTAACGTCACATTGCTATGAACTGTGGGTAATTCCCTTAGGCAAAGTCAGCATCTAATGCTGACTTACGGAAAGGGATCATAAAGGTCTCAAAATGTCTGCCAGAGAGTCTCGAGCACTCTACGATGTGACAATGGGACAGAACTAAACCCTCACGGACTCACGGGAGCGCGCCTCAAAGTCCGTGAGTCCGTAAGGGTGGAGATTGGAATTGACCCAATCAGTTCGACCAGGGGGCGGGGCTACCACTGCAGCCAATCACAGCCTGCGCTTCACACAGGTTGGCGCCTCGCTGGTTCTGATTGGCTAACAGGGCTCCAAGGATTCAAAGGAGGTTCCCCTGATATACGCGCGAGGACGCAGAGACACAGCAGCAGCACGTGTGTTACCTGTGTTGTTGGTCACTACTTTGTGTTACTGTGTTGTTGGTCACTACTTTGTGTTACTGTGTTGTTGCTCACGTTGTGTTGTTGGTCACTACTTTGTGTTACCTGTGTTGTTGCTCACGTTGTGTTGTTGGTCACTACTTTGTGTTACTGTGTTGTTGCTCACTTTGTTGGACTCTTGAGAGAAAGATGCAGACACCAGGACCAGAGAAGCCGGCTGAGGAAGCCCTGAAGCCGCTGCAGGGCGAGAAGAGCCCCCTGGGTCCCGAAGAGGAGGAAGAGGAAGAGGAGGAAGAGGAAGACCTGGTGCAGCGCGAGGACACGAGCAGCAGCGAGGAGGACTACGGGCCGCCACCACCGGAAAGGTTCGAGTCCCATGAATGTTATTGATGGAGTTATTGATTTATTGGTGTTGAGGTTTCAGTCTCCAGCGAGCAGCTTACTCTCTCTCTGTGTGTGTGTGTGTGTGTGTGTGTGTGTGTGTGTGTGTGTGTGTGTGGAGGTTTGTGTGGGGGAGCGGTGTGTGTGTGAGGAGGTTTGTTTGTTTGTTTGTGTGGAGGTTTGTTTGTGTGGAGGTGTGTGTGAGGAGGTTTGTTTGTTTGTTTGGGTGTGTGGAGGTTTGTTTGTGTGGAGGTGTGTGTGAGGAGGTTTGTGTGTGTTTGTGTGGAAGTGCAGTGTTCCTCCAGCTTTACAGCTTCAGGGGCGATGGCATCGACACAAACTCTTAAAGCAGTGGTGCTCAACCTTTTTCTGTAAATAACATCATGTTGTGACTCCATCTGTGTTTTTATAAGTAACAGAATAAAGAACATTGCAATCACTTAGAACAATGAAAATAAAGTTCTATCTGTACAAAGAATAACTAATATTGAGTTACAAAACAGAATGAGTGAGATGTGTGAGCATCATGTTGTATTAGTGGCTGCAGTGAGCTGCTTTCCTCTACACATCTTTATAAAATGGGGTTGTAGATTTGAAAATTACAGGGAAGCGGAGGGTTTCTTCAGGGGGGCGGAGCCTAATATAACGGTAGGGGAAACACTGAAGTGTGTTTTTATTTTTACAGAGTTTATTGTTTTATGTTTACAGTTTCAAAACCAGATTACTGAATGCATATATTTTCTTCCACAGTGTTTACAGTGATGAGGATCAGGACTGCGGGCCCTTTGTCAGGCTCCCAGGACCCTCAAGGGCCCCACCGACCACAACAAGATGTGGAAAAGCAGCTCCTCCCCCAACGGCTCCAGGATGTGGACACACCCAGCTGTTAGCTCCTCCTCCCACCACTCTGGAAACCTCTGCTCCTGATGAGGATGATGATGAGGATGATGATGAGGATGATGAAGATGATGATGAGGACGATGATGAGGAGGAGGAGGACGATGATGAGGAGGAGGAGGAGGACGATGATGAGGAGGAGGAGGAGGACGATGATGAGGAGGAGGAGGACGATGATGAGGAGGAGGAGGATGATGAGGAGGAGGATGACGACGACGATGAGGAAGAAGACGCCGACGGCGGGTGGCATGGCCGAGAGGAGGCGAGCATCAAACCCGCGCCCCTCCGGTTCCTGCCGGTCCGGCCCCCGGGCCCCACATGTGACTCCTCCACAGCGTGGACTCCCCTCAGCCTCTTCCGGCTTTTCTTTTCAGACTCGGTGGTCCAAAAAATCATCGACAACACGAACGCCAACGCCGCCAAAAGACAGCGAGCCGGGGAGACCCTCGAGTGGGAGGCGCTCACGATGAAGGACTTCTACACGTTCCTCGGCATCACCATCTTCACCGGCCTCGTGACGCTGACCCACAGGAAAGACTACTGGAGCAAGGAGTGTCCGTACAACTTCCACTTCCCCATGGACAGCATGGCTCGGCGGCGCTTTGAGGCCATCTTGCGCTCCCTTCACCTCAGCGACCCGGACGAGGACGAGGAGAACGAGCAGAAGAAGCACACGGCTGAGCACGACCGGCTGTTCCAGATAAAGCCGCTCTACACGCAGATGGTGGACGCCTGCAAGGCCAACTTCCAGCCGCACCAGAACCTGTCCATCGACGAGCGGATGGTTAGAAGCAAAGCCCGCAACATGAGACAGGACATGGACACGCCCACAAAGCGGAGCTACAAGCTGCTGGTGCTGGCGGACTCGTCTACCGGCTACACCTGGAACTTCTCGGTCTCCTCGGGCAGAAGAGAGTCCTCCACAGGTTCCTCGGCAGTGATGGACCTTTTGCCGTTTCCGCTCCTCGGGGACGGCTACGTGTTGTACACGGACAGCTCCTACTCGAGCCCGGCTCTCTTCGCCGATCTGTCCAAGAAGAACATGGGCTGCTGTGGGACCCTGAGGAGAAATGTACCCGGCTTCCCAAAGACCAGGACCAACGACCTGCCCAGGAAGCCCGAGACTGGGGACATGCGCTGGCTCCGGAGAGGCGACCTCCTCTTCGTCAAGTGGAAGGACCTGAGGGAGGTCTCCATGTGCTCCACGGTGCATCAGGCCTACAGCGGACAGACGGCGGACATGGAGGTGAAGGTGGCTGGGAAGTGGCAGATCAAGGCGTTCCCGGTTCCGGACAGCATCGTGGACTTCCATCGCAACACGGGGGCCGAGGATTTGACCGATGACGATGAAGTGTTGGGAAACTACAGCGTTCACCACAAGAACATGGAGTGGTTCAAGACTTTGTTTTACCGCTTTGTGGACATCGCCGTGGTCAACAGTTTTCTCTTGCACGAGGAGCTGAACAAGCTGAGGACTGACACCAAGACCCTCACCCACAAGGCCTTCAGGGAGCAGCTGCTCACGGAGATGGTGGAGCCTTCTGAAGGCTCCGGGTTTACCCCGCCCCCTCCCTCTCCCCCTCCCACCAAATGCTTGCCCATGTTCTTCCACGACGACGAGGAAGCGATTGGGAAGTATTGCAGGAGGTGCCAGGATGCTGGAAGGCACAGAGTGAAGACCAGCATGTATTGCACCAAGTGTCAGGTTCCTCTGTGCTTCACTGCTAAAAGGAACTGCTTCAGGCTGTGGCACAAGGAACTGACTTCCTGATGGATGAGCCACCAAAGACCGTCACCCAGACAAAGACCGTCACCCACAAGATCCCAACAGACAAAGGCCTTCACCCAGACAAAGACCTTCACCCAGACAAAGACCGTCACCCACAAGATCCCAACAGACAAAGGCCTTCACCCAGACAAAGACCTTCAACCAGACAAAGACCGTCACCCACAAGATCCCAACAGACAAAGGCCTTCACCCAGACAAAGGCCTTCACCCAGACAAAGGCCTTCACCCAGACAAAGACCTTCAACCAGACAAAGACCGTCACCCACAAGATCCCAACAGACAAAGGCCTTCACCCAGACAAAGACCTTCAACCAGACAAAGACCGTCACCCACAAGACCCCAACAGACAAAGACCTTCACCCAGACAAAGACCGTCACCCACAAGATCCCAACAGACAAAGGCCTTCACCCAGACAAAGGCCTTCACCCAGACAAAGACCTTCACCCAGACAAAGACCGTCACCCACAAGATCCCAACAGACAAAGGCCTTCACCCAGACAAAGGCCTTCACCCAGACAAAGGCCTTCACCCAGACAAAGGCCTTCACCCAGACAAAGACCTTCACCCAGACAAAGACCGTCACCCACAAGATCCCAACAGACAAAGGCCTTCACCCAGACAAAGACCTTCACCCAGACAAAGACCTTCACCCAGACAAAGACCTTCACCCAGACAAAGACCGTCACCCACAAGATCCCAACAGACAAAGGCCTTCACCCAGACAAAGACCTTCAACCAGACAAAGACCGTCACCCACAAGATCCCAACAGACAAAGGCCTTCACCCAGACAAAGGCCTTCACCCAGACAAAGGCCTTCACCCAGACAAAGGCCTTCACCCAGACAAAGACCTTCACCCAGACAAAGGCCTTCACCCAGACAAAGACCTTCAACCAGACAAAGACCGTCACCCACAAGATCCCACCAGACAAAGGCCTTCACCCAGACAAAGACCCCACCAGACAAAGACTGTCACCTTCCAAGACCTCACCACAGGTTTACATGGATCCTGGTTTAATCTAGACCCTGTTCCTGCCCGACGCCACCAGTTGCTGTAATTAGTTGCATTGCTGTTAGCATTGCCAAATACCGTTACTGCTTGTATTTACATGATTGTTGTTTTTTGTTGTAACTTCTCCATCATGCTACTACTTGCTATATGAATATTGAATGTGTTATAACTCTGTCAAGGCACAATGGAGAATTGTGTAAATAGTTTACTGGTTTTAACTGTTATACAGTTTGTATTGTTACAGACATTTTGCTTAAATTAAACGTTTGGATTCAACATTCATTTGACTTTTGTGGTTATTTTTCTGAATGGGAAAATATAGAGAGGTCTGGTTGAATTTCCCAAAAAAGCCCCAAATCTTGTGTATTGGGATGTATTGACCAGCATTAGTGATTTACAAGTGAAATGTATAGTTTGGGACATGAGAACATTCCAAAAGCACACATGGGGCCAGGTGGACGTTTTGGAGAGCTCGCCTACTTTCTTTACTAAAAACTCTCTCACTTTGTTCTGCTTCACTTTATCAAAGTCAACCTTTGCAGAGAGAATGTTCACATATTGTGATGTGGGAGAGGTTTAGACCTGCAGCTGCATCCCTCTAAAGAGATAATCATCCTGAAAGGGGCTTTTTCTTTTAGGTGAACCTGAAACTTTTAGTTTTTGCTGTGTGCCATCTTCATTTACTCTTAACCAGTAGCTTATACAGTGATATCTACAGATCTGGACAAATTTCACAAGTGTTCCCTTTTATTTTAACACCAACATTATTCAAATAGACCATGTGGTTGCAGAGATACACTCTTTTTATTATTGGTATGCAATTTTTGAGCACAGGCCTAAAGAATGGTGTTTTTAAAGTCAACCAGCTGCTGTAGAGGACGAACTCCACTCCTTCTTATTTGGTGTCTCAATAGAAACTTGCAGCAGCACACTGCATGTTCTCCTGCAGGTTAATGAGTTGGAATGCTTCAGCAGTCCAACTATTGCTCTTCGAATCTTTGGCTGTATCTCTTCATATTTCATCTGAATTATTACGCTTTTTATGAATGGGATGAAATAGAAAAAATCTTCGAATCCTCTTCAACTTTAAAAGCTGACAGGTTCTGCATACTTTCAGCTGCAGACACCTTTTACACTTTCAAATGTGGACAAAACCTTCAGCTATTACTGTATTATTTCAGATTTCTTTTATATCATTTAAAATTTTCAGATTATTAAGCTTTTAATGAAAAAAATTAATGGCATCCAATGGAGAACATCTTCAAATCCGCTTTAAAAGCTTAAAGTTTGCCATACCACAAGAACATGGAGTGGTTCAAGACTTTGTTTTACCGCTTCGTGGACATCGCCGTGGTCAACAGTTTTCTCTTGCACGAAGAGCTGAACAAGCTGAGGACGGACACCAAGACCTTCACCCACAAGGCCTTCAGGGAGCAGCTGCTCACGGAGATGGTGGAGCCTTCTGAAGGCTCCGGGTGTACCCCGCCCCCTCCCTCGCCCCCTCCCACCAAATGCTTGCCCATGTTCTTCCACGACGACGAGGAAGCGATTGGGAAGTATTGCAGGAGGTGCCAGGATGCTGGAAGGCACAGAGTGAAGACCAGCACGTATTGCACCAAAAATATTGCAAGTAATATAATACGTATTGCATGAAAAAAATGAATGGCATCCAATGGGGAATATCTTCAAATCCTTTCAAAAAACTTTAAGATGTTGACAACTCCTTCAACTATTACTGTATGTTTCATCTTTTTGATATCCTTAATAGTTTTTGAACTGTCACTGTTTTCAATTTATGATTTATTTCTGACCTTTTCTGACTTTACAATGAGTGTGTGTGTCATCACTAGAGTGCGGAGAAGCTTCAGGATCTTGAGTAAAACATATTTGTCTTTTGCCATTCACTCCACAATTTTCACTCTTCAGGCATAATTTATACATATAAACGTAAGAAATCTTGTCTTTTGTCGTAAACTTGGGTCGATTGAATCCACAGATTCACACATTTGCTGAATCCGACTGATTGTGAGAGGAAGTCCACCTCTCCTCCATTAAGCCCCATGTTAAATCTGCCGCCAAAAAGATCTCCTACAGACAATCGTACCTGATTTCTAAATCGCCCTTAGAGACACATGTCACAGTATCTGTTCATCAAGTCATCCTTCCTCTCAATACATGATATCAAAGCAATAGGAGCACCGCATATCTGAGTTTTAAGATAGTTCGATAGGTGTTCCTCAGTGTTAACTCAATGTTAAGCAAATAGAACTGTCGTCCCTTTGAAGTCATCACTAAGGCAACCTTTGAAGTTGCCAGCACACAGGTGTTCTCATTAGTGCAGTTTGATAGACACACAGACACACTAATTCACTGCAGAGTTTTTACTCTTCAGGCATCATTTTTACATAAAAACGTAGTAAATATTGTGCTTGTGCTCCACATGCGTCGTGGAATCCAACAAACGTGTATGTTTTTATCAGCAAGCCTGAAAGCGACATGAAGTCCATCAACTGCTCCATTGGACTCCATGTTAAATCTGACCACCATGTTCTCTCATGAAGCAAACAGGAGCACTGTATGAACTAAACTTTTCTAAACCCCACACACATTTATGGACACCTAAACGTTCACAAATGTCTTGTGCCTCTCCTGATTCTGTTATTTTCGCGATCGGACTCACGGTTTTCTGTCAAATTCAGTAGTTTGACAGGTTGTTTTCATTAAATGCATCATTAAAAAACACACAGAGCAACTGCAGGCTTTTGGGGAGAGGAAGACAAGTTAATTTAATGCTCGCATGATGTTAGCTTCTGTTATTCAAAATGGCGGACTGTGTGTGTGTCTATGGGCGCGTGTGTGTGTGTGTGTTACTTTAAATACAGACATGAGGAGCAACAGCTCCGCTGACGCTCACGGTCACATTTTTTACTCCACAAAAAGAACAATCACATCAGAGCGGTCGACAATCCACTCCCAGTCTTAAGATCTCGTCTGCCCAATCACCATGGTAACCAGTGACCTGTGTCTATGAAGCAATAGCTGCCTCTTTAATTTAACCAAACGATGCAATTCATAAACACAGTTATACATGTTTTATTCTTGATTAATAAGCGTGACTATTATGCGTTTCATGATTGGGTTTTCATTCTTTATAAATTATGGATTCCCCATTTGTAAATTAAGTAATATATATATATATATATATATATATATATATATAAATATATATATATATATATATATATATTATAAACCAATTATTAAGGACTTATAGATGATTAATGAGATAATTTATAAAGTGTTAGTAAAGAACATTAATATGTATTGCAAGATGCTAACAATGTACTCGTAGTGGGACACACATTTACTGATTATGATTAGCTAGCTAGCCAGCTAGCAAGCTAGTCACTAGCTAGAGGTCCTGAGACAGGTACGTGCCACTGCGTCACCTCAGTTGTAAGTAGACCAATCCAGGTGATAGCTAGATACTCATAATCAATAATCAATAATATGTATATGCCAGCTAAGAAACATACTCACCACTCATGCCTCTGACGGGCATCGCCTCCCTTAGTGCAAACCGTCGAAAGGACGTTATGGGACCCCGGTGGTGGCCCGTCATAGGACCCGGGCCGTTTCTGGCCAGGTGATGTGAGTGGTGAGTATGTTTCTTAGTTTGCTGCTACGTACAAATGATTGATTATTGAGTATCTAGCTATCACCTGGATTGGTCTCCTTACAACTGAGGTGACGGAGTGGCGCGTGCTGTCTCAGGACCTCTAGCTAGTAACTAGCTTGCTAGCATGCTAACTAGCTCGATACTCATAATCAATAATACGTGCCAGCAAACTGAGAAACATACTCACCACTCGTGCCACTGACGGGCATCGCCTCCCATAGCGTAACCGTGTGTCCCACTATGAGTACATTGTTTGCATCTTGCAATAAATATGAATGTTCTTTATCTCTTTGTGTTGTGTTTTGTGTCTTTTCTGTTGAGAAGATAACTGAGACGTTTGTTAGCTTTGAGGCACTGCTGCCTTTCAATGTCATTTATTAATGCTTTGTAAAGCAGAGCTAGTCCTCACTTTAGATGAGGTCACACATCATACTTAACTAATACTTAACTAACGACTAGGAACTAAATTAATCATGAATTGCAGTACTAAACCACGTTTAACATAGTCCCTTACCATTAGTTTATATCTAAGTTATCATGAATAAATTACATACAAAAATAAAAAAGTTTATATATATATATATATATTTCTATATTTTTTATTTATAACTGATCTCATTAATCATCTATAAGTCCTTAATTATTGGTTTGTAATATACATTACTGAATTTACAAATGGGGAATCCAACATTTATAAAGTATGAAAACCCAATCATGAAACGCATAATAGTCAAGTTTATTAATCAATAAAACATGTATAACTGTGTTTATGAATTACATACTAATGAGTTACTAATGAGTGTTAATGTTTGAACAATGCTTTATAAATGATGAATTAACTGATTACTCATGCTTTACTAAGGCTAAATAGCGTGTAGTTATTATAAAGTGTTATCATACTTTTATTGTGGTTACCATCTTCTTCTATTTCCCACAATGCCTCTGCAGGTTGCAGGTGACAGGTGTGTTTCATAAGACCAGGAAACAAAGAGGAGATCCTTAATCTGACTTGTTTTTGACTGCACTGGATCTACTGAAGCGACACATATTCATGTGGTTGTTGGAATAAAGAGTCAAATGTTTTAAAGAAAGGTTAATAACCTTCGATTCAATTAAAACATGTTTTGAGGCCGATTACCGTCTAGTTATATGAATTATAGAAACAAATGAATTCACATTTGGATAAGTTTAAATGTCACGTGTAATATAAATAAATACCATGAATCCCATTAGAGGCAAAGGCTGACACTGCAGATATTTTTTATTCAGAATAAACGTAATTACAATTATCCAAATAAAAACAACGTTCAATAACAAATGAATGGGTAAAGTTAGCTTTAGCTTTAGCTATGCTACCAGCTAGCTTTCGCCTGATCGGCTCTATCGGCTCTAGTTGCTGCAGTTTAGTTTGTTTTCAGCTCCGTTTACAATTTAATGTGCCGCTTTCACAGAAATTATACATTTGAGGCATAATCTTTAGGATAAAACATTTCAGAAAGTACATTCTCGTGGTTTGTGGGGCACATTGGTCCAGTCATCCACGGTGGAAT
This sequence comes from Myoxocephalus aenaeus, assembly GCA_038501785.1. NCBI lineage: Eukaryota > Metazoa > Chordata > Actinopteri > Perciformes > Cottidae > Myoxocephalus > Myoxocephalus aenaeus. The sequence continues at coordinate 189,699 of JBAMJR010000005.1, read as the reverse complement.
GAGAGGAAGGACCGGAGGCTCGGTCACACCTTGACGTCGACCTTCTTCTCGGACGGACGGCGTCCGCAGCATCCGCCGCCCGCGCGGCTCATCTTGGTGATGAAGAGGAGCGGCTCCACGCTGCAGCTCAGATCCATGATGGAGAACACGCTGACGCTGATCTGGCAGCGGAACGCCACGAACGTGTAGTACGACGCGAAGGGCATGAGGGCCACGGGCGGCAGGTAGTTGGACACGACGATGCCCAGGATGATCAGCACCATGCGCAGGGCCTTCTTCTTCACCGGGTGCATCGCCTCCTTCCCCGCCACCGAGCGCCTGAGCACCCAGACCACGGAGACGTTGCAGAAGACCATGACCGCGAAGGCGGACAGGATGACGCCGCTGAAGACCTCGTTGACGCTCATGACTCCCAGGATGCTCTTGGTGAGGCCGTACGGCAGGACGAGGCCCCACACCGCCACGGAAACGCCGACGCGGATCTTATTGTCTCGGATGCCGGTGAACAGCATCGGGTGGACCACGGCCACGTAGCGGTCCAGGCAGATGCACACCTGCAACGGGTCGCAGAACATTTGTGTTCATGACACGTCAGACCTCAATACAGTAGTATTAGTAAAGGGAATAAAGGGTAATTCTGCCTTTTAAATCGGTCAAAAATGCTTTTATGAGGTTTATGTCTAAAAATATAAAAAACATTACATTACAAAATGCAAATAAAGACAATTTTTAATCCACAGCATATACATCAATGAAATTGTATTTGTACAATTATCACAAATAGAGGCAGCGTCCTCTGTTCTAACAACGTAGAGCATTAATGTCGGCTACATGCAGTAATAACATCCAGATACAGACGTTCAGCACCAAATATAAACTATCTGAAGTCATGGATGTATTAGAGCCTGGCAACAGACGAGGAAAAGATGTTTTTACGTCATTATAATAACGTGAACTGTACACTGTAAAAAATAATCCAAATTTTACGGAGAATAACAAAAAATTTACAGTAGTTTTTCTGTTTTAAAAAAAATTATATACAAAACTCTGTAAAATTACAGACATTATCTGTGAATTAACAACCCAACTGTTAATTTAAGTATTATGCTAATGAAACAAATTACATTTCCTTCTCTTTTTTATAAAAAAAATACTGTATTATTAATACAGCATTGTTACTGCTTTCTTAAATTACATGCAAATTCATGTAGGACCTTCATTGAAGGTGTTTGATCGTAATGATACAGGAACAAATCTGTAAAATAACAGTATTTCACTGCAAAACCTTTAATGAAAATTTCTGTTAATTTATGTTTTTTGACCTTTATTTGAATTAAGAGCTTTTACCTTAATTTTAAGTTTTTTGTTTGGCAGTCATTTGACCCTTTTTAAAGTTTTAGTTTTTTACAGTGTAGGCTAGAGGTCCTGCATTTGACGTGATCATTGCATCAACCGAGACTCACCAGAAAGAGCGGCGCTAAGTCCTTGAGCCCGTAAGCGAACCTCTGAAAGTACCAGATGCGCTGGTCGTCCAGCAGCAGCCGGTTGACCATGTCCACGGGCGTCATCAGGCAGAAGTAGGCGTCCAGCACGGCCAGGTTGAAGAAGAAGATGTCCGAGGTGGAGGCGTCGCTCTTCCTGCTGGCGATCTGCCAGAGGACCAGCGCGTTGCAGGGCGTCCCCACGGCCAGGTTGATCACCTTGACCCCGAAGTAGAAAACGAAGGCCCAGCGGGACGCGGCGCACACGGGGAACTGGTACCACGGCGGAGCCCCGCGGGGGCCACTGGGGGCGCTAGAGTTCCCGTAGAGGTCGGCGGCGGCGCTCAGAGTCGCGTTGAACATGGTGGGGAAGAAGGGCTGATGGGAAGAAAGGAAAAGGTTGGTTTAGATCAGGGGTGTTAAACTCATTTTAGTGAAGGGGCCACATGCCGCCCATGTTGGTCTCAAGTGGGCCGGACCATAAAATCACAGCATAATAACGGTCTGCCTGCTCTCCTCTGCAGATTCCCTCGCTTTGTGACGGCACTTTCATGACGTGATCATTTTTAACGACTCGCGGTGAAGAATACAGTGAAATGTCCAAAAACGTTATCCTCCATTTGCAGCTTTACTTTCTCCCTGAATTTCATCCTGTTTTCCTCCCGATCATTGATGGTGCACCGTCTGTACCACTGACAGCACGGGTCCAGTCCACTCCGCCCAGTCCAGCGCTTCAACGAGAGCTAACAATGTGATTGTCAGTGGTGTCTGTCGTGGTCTCAACTCAAGGAGCTCCTCGGTGACGCCAAAGTCTCATCAACACCAGAATGAATACGGCCAGTTGAGCAACATCTCTAGTGATGTCAGCGCTCTCATCGATTGCAACTGGAAATGCTACAAATGACTTTACTTTATGCTTCTTTTGGCTCCAGATCTTCTGAAAGATCTGAAATCCTATCCGTCACAGTATTCCTCTTTAGCTAATGTTGGCAAAAGCCTGTCATAAAAAATAAAAAATAAAAATTAATTTGAACAGTTATCCGCCGGGCCGAGCTGGACCCCCTGGCGGGCCGGATCCGTATGTTTGACACCCCTGGTTTAGATCATCCGTATTCCATGTGTCTACATCTGGACCCTTAAGGAGGGCCAATCACAAGTCAGCATCAGAACATCTCACCTCAGTCCACAGCGTCCGGCTCTTCTTCTCCTGCTGCAGAACCGTTCTGCATGTCGCAGCAGAGCCTTATGAACGCGCTCCACGGGGACCCAGCCGTCGCTGGGCCGGGCCAAACCGAAGGGACGTCGGCTCTCTCTCTCTCAACGCGGGGTCCAAACCCGCGCTGTGATTGGACCGCAAAGCAAAACACTGTTTGCTGAGACGTCTGCTGCGATTGGACGGTTGGGAAAGGATTATTAACGTCCTCCTCGTCTCATTCTCTAGTCTCTGGGTTTTCATGCGTGAAGCGGGACTCTGTCTTTGCCTTCAGGGCTCCCAGAGTTCATAGCAACCTGCAGTGTTGGATGTGATGGACGTGCACGGCGCTTATTGGCAGTCGCTGCAACATAAAGACGTCGGTCTCGTAGTTCCCCCGATCCGCCGGCTTCTCAGTATTGTCCTCATTTCACGTTAAAAAGGGCAATCTGATCCCCAGTCTGTTCCTCTGGGTCACTTCTACCTCCAGCAGCTCTGCAGCTGAACATCAGCTCTCACTGATGCAACTGCAGGCGCTTCAGTAAACAGGTGATGCAAGGGAAGCATGAGGAGAAATCTAATGCAAGGAGTTACGACTGCACCCAGACTGCTCAGAGTTAGAGAAAAACCCGTTGGGAATAAAAGCTTGTAAGGTCACGACAAACAGCCACTTGCATCAACACTGTTTCATAACCGCGTTCATTACACAAACAACTCTGAGTCTAACACATGGTGACCTCAGGTGAGAAATGTATTGGGAACTGTGGGATCCGTTCTTAAGTTATACTAGAGAGTAGGAGCCAGTCATCCTAGTAGTAGCAGCACAATGTTACGTCACTATGTTACGTCACAATGTTACATCACAATCTAACGTCACAATGTAACGTCACAATGTAACGTCACAATGTTACGTCACAATGTTACGTCACAATGTAACGTCACAATGTAACGTCACTATCTAACGTCACAATCTAATGTCACAATGTAACGTCACAATGTAACGTCACAATGTTACGTCACAATGTAACGTCACAATGTAACGTCACAATGTAACGTCACTATCTAACGTCACAATGTAACGTCACAATGTAACGTCACAATGTAACGTCACTATCTAACGTCACAATCTAATGTCACAATGTAACGTCACAATGTAACGTCACAATGTAACGTCACAATGTTACATCACTAACATCACATCACAATGTAACGTCACTAACATCACATCACAATGTAACGTCACTACATCAACGTGTTAGCATTTAGCTCAAATTAAGCTCTGTGCCTGAGTGTAGCCTCGCAGTCTTCCATGGAAATACATCAATGAGGATCCAAACAGCTGGTGGGAGGTTGTTCTCATTGAACACAGCTACTTTTGTAACTTTATCTATAGTGGAACCATTCCATTAGTGGACTTTGTGACGGCCCACCATAACAACTCTCCAGCCAAACCACGAATATTCTATATTACCTGCCATCTATACAAAGTTGTTTTCTCCCGGGGGCGGACAGGAGAGCACATTCAAAGAAAAGCTGCGGAGAATCTGGAGTTTCACCATTTATTGCACAGAACAAGTCCCTGGTATATCACACGCATCAGAATGGAGCGGACGTGCGTCATGAAAACAACATAACATGACGCCTCCGGCCTCGGCTGTCGAGGATGAGAACGGCGAAACAAACCAGAACTAAGAGAAACAAAGTGATACATTTGTACAGATAAAAAGGTAGATAATAGAAATAAATTACAACAAAAACAGTAAAGCCATAACTGAAATAATAAACAGATCTTTGAAATCATGAGACCGCAGGAGGACAGGGAAGGCTTTCAGGCTCTTTTTTTTTAATGTAAATTATAATAATCACCATGCTCTTTATCTCTAACTTCTCTGTTCCACTGTCACATTGATCTCCATTGGTAATATAGTCAGTTCATCTTTAGAGCTAAATAATGGAAACATCCTCTCAGTGAAAGTGTGTGTGAAGGTGTGTATGTGTGTGTTAGTATCAAGATCAGAGAACGACAGCTTTCCTCTGTTCCAGTCCAGATTCAGTCTGATCCTCTGAGGCTTCTTCTGCATGACGAGAGCAGTGGATGGAGCTGATGGTGACCGTGCTGAGTATTCACCTTTATGGAACATTATTCCCCATAATCCAGAGTGTATGCGTCCCTTCCTCTGGACAGACTCTGCAGACACACCCAGACACCAGACTCTACTGTGTCCTACCTGGACATCCCAGCTGTGAGTCCTGGAGTTAAATCCCTCAGAGCCCAGAACAGACCAGTTATCATCGATCCTCTCTGGATTATCAGGAAGCTCCTGTTCGTCTCCAACTCTCACACTGGTCAGGTCTTCAGACAGGATGAGGTCTGCATCAGCAGAGTTTGGGTCCAGAACCACAGGAGTGTAGGAGACCAGGTCCTTCATCTTGGTCCAGATGTTGAAGGTCAGGTTGCCCAGGTGTTTGGCCTCGTCTATCAGAGCTCCTGAGAGCAGCTGTGGATCCTCCAGCAGGGGGCGCTGCTGGACTCGTTCCACTGCAGCCTTGTAGTTGTTGAGGAATGAGACGTCTTCAGCTCTCAGCTCGTCCTCTGTGGCTCTGACTGTGTCTGAAAGAGCTGCTATCTCTCTGCTCAGAGCCTCCATCTCCTCCTTCATCGTCTGACTCTTCTGCTCCTCTTCCTCCCTCAGTGCATCCATCCTGGCCTCCTCTTCCTCCTCTAGAAACTGGTGAAGCTTCTTAAACTGATCCTGAATCTGCCTCTCTGTGCGTCGGGCCTGGACCTTCATGTGTTCTGCTGTTTGATCAGACTTCCCTTTAACTTGTTCAAAGACCTTTAACTTCTCCTTTAAGGGCTCCAGAGTTTCCTGAAGCTTCTTCTTGAGTTGTGGAGCAGCTTCATCGATGGGTCTGAATCTGTGGTCGGTGTGTTTCTCTGAGTCTCTGCAGACGAGACACACTGGCTGCTGATGGTCCAGACAGAAGAGTCTGAGTTTCTCAGAGTGCAGACTGCAGAGAGTCTCTGGAGCTCTCTGGTCTCTCTCCAGTAAGAAGGACTCACACAGGTTCTTTAGCACCAGGTTACAAGGTGGATGTTTCCATGAAGATATTGTCCTACAAACTGGACACTCCCGAGTGTGTTTCTCTCTCCACCATCTCTTCAGACAGTCTTTACTGAAGCTGTGGCTACATGACAGAACAACAGGATCTCTAAAGACTTCCTGACAGACCGGACAGCAGAGATCCTCCTCTGACCACCAGGGTCGACTCCTCTGGTTGTTTAGAATTCTATGTCATGTGTTGAAGCTGCATTCTCTCTCCTGGCCCCCAGGGGGAGACTATTGTGTTGTATATCACTCTATGCTTTATGTGTTAAAGCTGCATTCTCTCTCCTGGCCACCAGGTGTGTCTCCTCTGGTTGTTTAGAATGCTATGCTTCATGTGTTAAAGCTGCAATCTCTCTCCTGACCACCAGGTGTGTCACCTCTGGTTGTTTAGAATGCTATGCTTCATGTGTTAAAGCTGCAATCTCTCTCCTGACCGCAAGGGGGTGACTCCTCTGTTTGTATAGAAGTCAAAGCGTCATGTGTTAAAGTTGCATTATCTCTCCTGGCCACCAGGGGGAGACTCTTCTGTTGTATAGCACTCTATGCTTTACTTGTTAAAGCTGTATTCTCTTTCCTGACCACCAGGGGGAGATTCTTCTGGCTGTATAGCACTATATGCTTTGTGTTGAAGCTGCATTCTGTCTCCTGACCACCAGGGTCGACTCCTCTTTTTGTATAGATGTCTATGCTTGAAGCTGCATTCTCAATCCTGACCACAGGGGGTGATTTCTCTGGTTATATACAAGTCTATGCTTCATGTGTTAAATTTGCATTCTCTCTCCTGACCACCAGGGGAGCCTCCTCTGGTTCTATAGAAGTATATGCTTCATTTGTAAAAGCTGCATTATCTCTCCTGACCACCAGGGGGAGATTCTTCTGTTGTATAGCACTCTATGCTTTACTTGTTAAAGCTGCATTCTCTCTCCTGGCCACCAGGGGGTGACTTCTCTGGTTATATACAAGTCTATGCGTCATTGGTTAAAGCTGCATTCTCTCTCCTGACCACCAGGGGGAAACTCCTCTGGTTGTATAGAAGTATATGCTTCATGTGTTGAAGCTGCATCCTGACCACCATGGGGAGATTTCTCTGGTTATATAAATTCTATGCGTCATGTGTTAAGAATAAAACTGTTTCACTAGTGTGTGTGATATCCTCCCTCTTTCTCCCTCTCGATTCACATCTAATACTGTGGTAATACACACACTTAAAATATGGTCGCAAATTAGAAGACACTTTGGATGGCTTTCCCTCCCTAAAGCAACACCCATCTGTAATAATCATATTTTTATACCAGCTAAGAATGACCCACGATTTACATCATTGGAGAGGAATGGACTTCGTAGTTTGGGTGATTTATACGTTAATGACGTTTTTGGCAGTTTCGACCAGTTGTGTTCTACATTCAATCTAAATAGCTCCGACTTTTTTCGATATCTTCAACTTCCTGATTTTGTTAGGACCCACTCGCCAGCATTCCCTCAAGCTCCGAGCCTTAGTGGCATAGACCTGGCACTCAAGGTGAGACTGCTGCCCAAAGGCCAGGTTTCCTTCCTTTATGACCTCCTGCTCACAACTAATGAGTTTGCAGTAAATAAGATTAAAGCTGATTGGGAAATTGAATTACAAATGAACTTTTCTGAGGATCTCTGGAAAAAGGCTCTCGAGGCTGTTAATTCTTCTTCTAGCTGTGCTAGGCTGTCTCTCATACAGTTTAAAGTGCTCCACCGTCTACATTACAGCAAACATAAACTCTTTAAAATGGATGAAGCCTGTAGTAGATGCTTCCAGACTCCTTGTAACCTGACTCTCATGTTTTGGTCCTGTTCAAAATTAGATCATTATTGGCAGTCCTTTTTTAAATCCATTTCTGACATTTTAGGTATAACCGTCAATCCATCCCCACACATAGCTATCTTCTGTAGGTCTCCTGACAGCCTTGCCACCTCAGCGACTCAGGACAGTATTATTGCTTTTGCCTCTTTAATTGCCCGTAGGAAGATCCTTCTCTTATGGAAATCTTCACAACCCCCGTCCATCAAAGCATGGTTACATGATATCCTGTTCCTCCTTACATTGGAGAAAATTAAATTCACTCTTAGAGGGTGCTCTGATAGGTTTTATACTCACTGGAGACCTCTTCTTCAATATTTTGATAAACTTTCTCCTGATGAGGTGTTGTAGCAGTGTTGCGGACTCTTTCCTTGGTGCCTGTGCGGCTTTCGCTGGTGCAGGTTCTCATTTTCTGAGCCAGGATGCGAGCAGCTATCGTGTATTTGTATTGTGTGTGTATATGTGTAATTTATATTTCCGTAACATTTGAACCACATCTCTAATGTAAATCGAGTGACAGCATCCATCTGTTCAAGTAAATCGTTTGCTATATTGTTGTCTCCAATAAGGCTTTGAGTTTCCCTCGCCTTCTACATATCATAACTTTAAGTCAACAACACATTCCATCCGCACCGTCCAGACCCCCGTTTTCTATGAGGAAAACCCAGAATGTGTTGGACTGATTTATTCCTGCTGATACGCCCACGTCGCTTACACTATGAAATAAGTTTTCATAAAATCCATGACTGAATCCATTTAATCAATGAACTCCCTTTCAAAACAGTTTTCTTTTAATAAAATAAAATAATATATATATATATATATATATATATATATATATGGAATGTGGAGAGATGTGGTTCAAATTGTTACGGAAATATAAATTAGAAGAGCTCAGGCTTCTACAATGGATAGCCTACGATAGATATTTTATTCCTGTAGGTCCAGAAGTGAATAAAATAACATGGGGTTATATATATATATATATATATATATATATATATATATATATATATATATATATAAAATATATATATTATATATGTTATATATATATATATAAAATATATATATATATATATAACAAACCCCACTGTTATGACACAGCTCTAAAATACATACAGTTGCACCCACTTTTCAAAATGACTATTTTTTTATTATTATTTGCATATTGTGAAGTGTGCATGCGTATACCCTATATACTACTCGAGACCTCCTCCTGCGGGCCCCCCCCCCCCCATACCTCCCCTCGTCCAGTGCAGCGGGCCTCTTCACAGGAGAAGAGTCTGCCACAAGGACCCCTGCATCGCACCTTTGAACCTTTTTCTCAACCTGTAAATATTCTTTCTTGCTCAAAATGTGTTTTTATACATGAAATGTGATCGACAGAAAGCCACCAGAGATCTCATCATTTCCTTTATTCATGTGTTTTTTAACAGCTGCAGACGACTCAAACATTTATCTTTTAAAATCTTTACATGCCGTCAGATTCAAATCTCTTTTTCGAGGGAGACGTTACAAGGTTCCAAGAAATATGAAATGAAGAACGTTACAAACAGACGAGGAACAACAGACACATCAGAGAAAACCCAGAGCAGGAATGTACTTTGATGTGTTGGTGCATGACGTCAACATAAGAGAACATCTTATACATATACAAAATTAAAAAAATCAAGAAACACAAATACAGAAAGGTACTTAAAAGAAAGAGCGGTGCAGTTCTTTGGTTTGTCCTCTCTGAGCTCCTGTAGAAACATGCTGACTACTGTAAGTAGATTTATAGAGCTCATTCTAGAGTAACGAAGCACAACGATTATTATCTTCAAGCGTTGATGAAAACATACTTATTAATATTATATCCATCCATCCAAAAGCCTACAACGGATCTTTAAGTTAAAGTAGTAAAACCCAGTGTAGAAATACTCACAAGTTAAAGTCCTGCATTCAAAATGTAAGTAAAAGTACGAAAGTATTAATTTCTGAATTTCACCAAGGCATCAATAAAGGTTTATGTTTGTAAGTAATAATAAATAAAACTGATTTATTTGATGATGATATTTTGTTTTATGAATCTGAATGTGTTTGTCAGCAGTGTGAGTGTTTACAGAGGAGGAGACTCTTAAACCTCCAGAGAACACAGAGACACTGAGGAAGCAGGAATGAGACTGTACCCAAACCTGAACCCAGGATACAGAGGTTCAGTGAATGTGGTGCTGAAGGTGTGGAGGTGGATCACTGTGTCAGAGAAGACTCTGTAGAAGGACAGAGAGCCAGCAGGACAGTCCAGATACACTGCTACTCTACCAGAGGAGGGGGAGGAGGAGGAGAGTTGTGTTGTTATGTCATTGTGCCAGACAGAGTAACCTTTATCAGAGCAGTACAGACTCCAGGACTGATCGTTCCTTCCAAACTCACAGTCTCTACCGTTTCCTCTCCTCCTGATTCCTCTGTAGCTCACTGCTATATCAACTGCTCCTCTCCACTCGACCTCCCAGTAACAGCGACCAGTCAGACCAGTTCTACACAGCAGCTGAGGCCAGTCCTGAAACCTGTCTGGATGATCAGGATATGTCTGCTCCTTCACCACATATGTCACCTTCCTGTTGTTGTCAGACAGTTTCAGGTTTCTGTTCACTGTGTTTGTGTCGATTGTGAGTTCACAGGAATCTGAGAGAACGAGACAGGAAACAGCAGCAGTTTGTCATCGAACACAGCTGACGGCTTTATTTGAGATTCCATGAATCAAAGTGAACACTCACATTTCCTCAGACCAGCTTCCAGCCTCTGATCTCCAGCAGGTTCAACCCTGGAGGAAGAAGCAGAGTCAGAATGTAACGGTGTGGTTAGGACCCTGAAGCAGTACGACGGACACAGACCTGACATCTAATAAAGCTGAGTTTAATGTCTTCAAAGCTCTATTTGAACCATTTATTTGGACAGGCTGACGAGGAATGAATGTTAAATTTGATAAGTTTGCAGATTTACTAATGTTTCTTCACAGCCTCACCTTCCTTCTCTATAAGTGAGGACAGGAAGTGAGAAGGCTAACTTCATACAGGGCCCGACTGTTCCTGGAGAGAATCAGTGGTGTCATTAACCTTGTAGTCCGGACCCAGAAGATATAAACCAATGCCTTTATCAGGTAGGGGACTTAACCCCAAGAAAAGATCTATTAGTCACCAAGAGAGATCATAAGAAGCAACCAGCTTCATGAGGAACTCTATGTGACACTTCACAGAGTCGTAGAGACTGCTGAGGTTAAAAAGGAGCTCAGTCTCCACAAAACTCTTGAGAAACATGTCTGTCTCTTTCCACTTTCTCCAGCAGCTACAGTCTCTACATGTGTCTGTCTGCTGTTTGCTGTGAGCAGGTCGTGTACCGTGAGGTCATCACAGCTTGTGTGATAAAAACAGCTGCTGCTGCTGATGAGAGCAGTGAGAGTGAATCAGTAGAGCTGAGGGTCTAACACAGGGGTGGGCAAACTTTTTGGCTCAGGGGCCACATTGAATTAAAAAATTTGACAGACGGGCCGGGCCAGTATCAGATGGATGGAGATTTTACAACTCTAAAACTGTTGTAGTACAAACCCTGTCTCCGGCGACAGAAAGGGATTCATATTACTGTAATTCTTCTAAAGTTAACGCTTTACGACATAATTAAAAAGGATTCTGACCGCTAAGAAGTGGAGCTTTTGTCTGTGGGATCAGTGGGGGAGGGGTGGAATTGCAAGTGTTGTGTGTGCGCTCTAGTTCAGCAGAACACGGCAGGCAGCGGTCCGCACGGCACGTAAAAACTGCTGTACCGCCTCTCTGTTCCCGACTTGATTTTCCCAAAGCACAATGATGGCAACAGACCAGCATCAATGTTTCTTCATGCTTATTTATTGCACAGCGCTCTTTTAGGCTTTTCGTGTGTGTGTTCTTCTGCAGCAGAGCCGTGTGCGCAGCAGAAGGCATTACAGCGTCTTTCTGCTGCAGCAGAACACACGAAAAGCCTAAAAGAGCTGTGCAATAAATAAGCATGAAGAAACATCAACGCTGGTCTGTTGTGGTCATCGTGCTTCGGGAAACTGAACTTGGGAACGGAGAAGCGCTACAGCGGTCTTTACTAGAACTTATAATTATTTAAAATAAAAAATAAAAATATTTTTTTAATAACTTCTTTTTAATATATTTTTTTAATGTTATAATAATTATAATACTCGGCGGGCCGTATATTAATACTCGGCGGGCCGTATCCGGCCCGCGGGCCGTAGTTTGCCCACCTCTGGTCTAACAACTACACAATGAGCTGAAGGTGATGGTCTCTCTTGTGATAGACATTAACTTGTATATCAAGCAGCATTGAAATGGTTATCAGTGAAACATCTCACTTTTCTTGATGAGATGAGACGGGTACTCCCGGAACCATCACGTCTGTATGGAAGACAAATATGAAGAAAATAATTAAAATTAAAGTCTATGCTGCTTTACAGTGTACAGTCACCATAGACTACATCTCCCACAATGCATAGTGATATTGTGACCCACAAATGAACGGCATCCTATCACAAGAAAGCAGTGTTTCCATTTCAGCGTTTATTTAAAGACAAGTGAGTAAATTGAAAAAGATCGACAAATAATCCCAAAATGTCCGAGCAGAGAAAGATTGACGCAGAGGGAAGAACATTTAAAGAAGATGAGAAAGTACATGTTTGTCCTTAAAGGAGACAAACCGGTAAGTCTTCTGTGTTATGAGGCAGTGTCGGTGATGAGGTGTGCCACATACCACATACAGGTATGTGAACAGGTGTGCCCTATGCCACACCTCTTCTTAGCAGCTCACAATTATTTGTTGTACCAGTTATTTCCGTCTCAACTGTGACAAAACATTTTGATCTTTGATAGAGTAATGTGTATTTCTTAACCCTAAATTAAATGGATTCATGTTGTAATAACAGAGAAATTTGCTTATTAATATTAATATATAAATGCATGTAGAATATGTTTACACTTGAATAAGCAATAATCAAATGCAAAGGCAGTTATTTAACAATATGTTAGGAAGATGTTTGTACAGTGTTACAGTTACAACCGGCCCTTTGTTCTTTGTTTGTTTCTTTGAGAGAACTGAATTTACCCTCTAACCCCAATACATAAACTCTCCACCAATAACATGCAGGATGCTACTGCTTTATTCAATCTCCATCAACACATCAACCTCATGTGCATGACACCAGTATTTCATCTCATTACGTAGCTATTGGAAATCATTCCATATGTTATCCATGTAATCATGAACGAGGAAGTATAAAGATAAATACCCTTTACAAAGTCGGATTTCCCTAACAAACACATCTCAGTAACCGTACGGGCTTGTGGGAGTCTAACAAAACTTGTCCTTGTCTTTCGTCTGGTCTGAATAAAAGAGAAGACATTCACTTTGGATGAATGAGATGGAGAAATCTGGTTATTATTTGTAGGAAAAATTAAAGGAATAGAACCAGTAACAATAACACCAAGTAGTTTTAGACCATTTCAACGTCAATACCCTACTAAACCAGAAGCAGTACAAGGAATACAACCAATATTTGAAGCATTACTAAAATCAGGCGTAGTTAGAGAGTTACAGTTTTCCAATCAACCTGTTCCAATGAACACAGGCGTCACTCGCTTAGTCAAACCTCCGCTTACAAACGTTTGCTTCAAACTGTCAGGAAGTCATGGAGGCCCTTGCGCCTGAAAATTGAGCCTCAGTAATCAAGAACCAGATCTGAGTGGATGAACCGCATCCGTACAACGAAGCTTAGGTCTTCTCTGGTAGATCACAACCAACAGGTTTACCTGCTCCGTGTCCACCAGCATCAAACATTCACCTGTTGGTCAGAGGGTGCTGGGGCTACCTCATTTACTCATCTTTTATTTGGGTCCAACCAACCTCATTTAAGGCTTATTTATGGTTCTCCGTCAGGTCGACGGCGTACCTACGCTGTACCTACGCCGTCGACGCAGACCCCTACGCCGTAGCCTGACGTGCACCTCCAAAAAATCCTAACTACGCGTCGCGTTGACGCGGACCGCAACGCTGTGATTGGTCCGCTCAGAACGTAATTTCCGGCGGTTGCTCTTTCCGGTCTGTCTTCCTACACCGCTATTTTTAAAGTTATTGTAGCCTCGATTGGTTTAGTGGTCGTACAGACCACCTCCGCAAACGTCTTCTCTGTCGCCTGGGCTTCAACATTTGCAATATAAGCATTTGCTCTTCGATATTGATGAGCTCCAACTCCAAACACAGCCGCTTCAACCTGGTCGCCATTGTTTACTGTGACCGGAAGAAAAAGCAAGGGTTCGGCTATAACCCCTGAAACCACACAGCCACACCCCCTGGCGGCGTGGCGGTTAATTGCAGAGCAACGCGGACCCTCGACGCAGAACTTTGAATGCTCAACGACGGCGTGACCGAGAACCATAAATAAGGCTTTACTCATCTTTTATTTGGGTCCAACCAACAGCCATCTTTGACCAGCGCTGTTTGTTACGAGAAGTAAGCGTTGATTTATTTGTCATGTAATCTGTGTACTTTACTGTACTTTGTGTGGTGAAGTATTTCACCACCTTTTCCTTAACCTAACTAAGTATTTCATGATATTTTCAACCTAACTGAGAACTTTCCTGTGAAAACTGAAGTTTATTTTGATAACCCTTTTTGTAAGGTATCGTTGAATGAGGATACGTTGATCACAATACTCACATTAATATCTCAGTGTCTCAAACCAAGGAGTACCTAAGAGATGAGTAAATCAGGTAGCCCCATCACCCTCTGACCAATAACAATGATACATCACCTGAGCCTTTTCTCATGATTAAGAGATCAGACCTCCATTGTTTCCTTTGGTGAAGACAATGAGCTTCTGTACAGAGACCCTGTTCCATTACAAGCATTGTGTTGCACTATTTTCATGAGAATACAAATGACTGACCTTCTGGTCTTGAGATGGTGTCCTGTAGTCTCTGCACCAGATCATTCCTGGGTATCTCCTTTAAAACCTTCCTGGTCACCTCCAGAGCTCCATGAAGTGTAAAGGCCTTCACCATCAGCTTCACAGTGTCCAGACTCTTTGCTTTCTCCAGATCTGACTCTTTGAGAGCTGGGTCAGGTTTCATGAAGTCAGGCTGCTGCAGAAGCCATTTGAATCTCTGAAATTCATCTTCATTTAAATCATCTAGAGTCTTCAAAAGGCCCACTGACGTCATCGTGGCTCCCGGCTAAAATCTGGATGTTTTGTCACCTGAAGGAAAAACTGTAATTGTAAATGACGTATCGAAACCACAGAAACAATGGCCATGGAAAGTCAGGTAGGATTCTTTGTCTTTGTGGATACACACATTAAAAACATCCATGTGATTGCTCAGAGCTAGTGATGTACTTTATACAGTGACGGGAGGGGGATGGGTCAAACAAACACAGGACTTATCTTTGCGATAATACATCACAGAAATATGGTTGCTAGCTGAAAGAGGGGACGTCACATGAAAAGGTTGAAAAGACTTTGAGCAGAAAGTTACATATCACAGAATATAAGAGAATGAATCCAGATACAAACAGTAAATATCAGTGCAGAAAGAATTGATCACGGCTCTCATCTACACGTTCATTACGTAACAAATGTCAGCAGAGCTCCTTCATCAGAGGTGTGTAAAGATACCTGTGAGGCTACTCACCTGTTACAGTCACATCCAGAGGAGGTCCAAGAGACTTTCTACCTTCGTCTGCAGACACTGACGGACGCAGCCACCACGTCCTCATGCCTTCAAACACACACCCAGACTGGTTAGTATGATGAGAGAGCAGAAGCCCGTTCAGCGCTGTAGTGCTGCCAGTACACAACCAGTTACAACCAGTACACAACCAGTTACAACCAGTACACAACCAGTACACAGCTAGTACACAACAAGGTACAACATGTCTTGTAGTTGTTTATCCCTCTTGAAAAAGCCAGATTATTAAAACAAGTTAGTTCCTCATAAGTTGGATGAAATAACTCAGTAAGGTACTTTATTTTCACCTCGTGACAACATCACAAAAGACAAAAGACAAAAGAAGGAGGGGCTTGTCCCTCACAGGGACCCTTACTACTGAACATGACAAAAGAAGGAGGGGCTTGTCCCTCACAGGGACCCTTACTACTGAACATGACAAAAGAAGGAGGGGCTTGTCCCTCACAGGGACCCTTACTACTGAACATGACAAAAGATGGAGGGGCTTGTCCCTCACAGGGACCCTTACTACTGAACATGACAAAAGAAGGAGGGGCTTGTCCCTCACAGGGACCCTTACTACTGAACATGACAAAAGAAGGAGGGGCTTGTCCCTCACAGGGACCCTTACTACTGAACATGACAAAAGAAGGAGGGGCTTGTCCCTCACAGGGACCCTTACTACTGAACATGACAAAAGAAGGAGGGGCTTGTCCCTCACAGGGACCCTTACTACTGAACATGACAAAAGATGGAGGGGCTTGTCCCTCACAGGGACCCATACTACTGAACATGACAAAAGAAGGAGTGGCTTGTCCCTCACAGGGACCCTTACTACTGAACATGACAAAAGAAGGAGGGGCTTGTCCCTCACAGGGACCCTTACTACTGAACATGACAAAAGAAGGAGGGGCTTGTCCCTCACAGGGACCCTTACTACTGAACATGACAAAAGAAGGAGGGGCTTGTCCCTCACAGGGACCCTTACTACTGAACATGACAAAAGAAGGAGGGGCTTGTCCCTCACAGGGACCCTTACTACTGAACATGACAAAAGAAGGAGTGGCTTGTCCCTCACAGGGACCCTTACTACTGAACATGACAAAAGAAGGAGGGGCTTGTCCCTCACAGGGACCCTTACTACTGAACATGACAAAAGAAGGAGGGGCTTGTCCCTCACAGGGACCCTTACTACTGAACATGACAAAAGAAGGAGGGGCTTGTCCCTCACAGGGACCCTTACTACTGAACATGACAAAAGAAGGAGGGGCTTGTCCCTCACAGGGACCCTTACTACTGAACATGACAAAAGAAGGAGGGGCTTGTCCCTCACAGGGACCCTTACTACTGAACATGACAAAAGAAGGAGGGGCTTGTCCCTCACAGGGACCCTTACTACTGAACATGACAAAAGAAGGAGGGGCTTGTCCCTCACAGGGACCCTTACTACTGAACATGACAAAAGAAGGAGGGGCTTGTCCCTCACAGGGACCCTTACTACTGAACATGACAAAAGAAGGAGGGGCTTGTCCCTCACAGGGACCCTTACTACTGAACATGACAAAAGAAGGAGGGGCTTGTCCCTTACTACTGAACAGACTGTTTATGTTGTTCCCTGTTAAAATAAAATGTTTCTTCTGGTACCTGTTCATAAAAAAAAAAAGAAAACTGATCGATATATTGTTGTTGACATAGCATTATGCGATTAATCGCAGTTAATCACAGAAAAATCATGCGATTAATCAGTTAAATTTCTTCAACTTTGCCCAGCCCTAATTTATTTATATATATATATATATATATATATATATATATATATATATATATATATATATATATATATATATATATATATATATATTATCACCCCTCCCTTCTGTACTCATGTCTGATTCTGCAGTTATTGAGGAAGTGCACCAGAGCGTCCCTCCCTTTTGAGACTCACACTTCTTCTTCCTCCTTTATGTCTTAAGTTATGATTTTCACAATTGTTATGTTTTGTCACATTCTTCTTCGTGTCTCTTTGTAAAGAATATAAACGGAACAGTTTACTGTAAAATGCCTACCTGTCCGTGAGGCTGTGCGCGGACAAGAGTGAACGGAAAAGTAGGTGACTCTGTTGATGCCTGTTCAATATGCTACTAACGTCAATAAAAACTAGATAAAACGCTCCTGTTGTCCGTCTGATATTTAAGTCATACATTGTTAACAGACGTCAAGTCGATAGGAGACGAGTTTACTCTTCATACAGTGTGTAAGTGAAACGTGAAACGTGTTTCCACCCAGATATGTCTACTGTCAGCTGTGATCGCTCAGATGAACTTGTGACAACACTGTGCTGTCTCACATCTAATGTTTTGTATTAAAGAGACAGAGAGGCTATGCAATGGAAATGTGTATTTCCTAGTTAGTCAACAGGGTCCTGAAGGCCACTCCTACGACACACCTGCCTCACGCACGCGAACATAAACCAGTTCATTAAAAAACCAGTTAATCGGTAACACCGGCGCTACCTTCCTTATCCTGTTGCAACGTGCGCCGCCCTGCGCCTATTATCGGACGCGAAAATCCTCAACATTTTCTTTTACCGTCTCCTTAATTATCTCCGGAACCACAGGGTTGATTAACTTCATTTAAAGTGCTTACAATACCGCAACCCTTGTGAGAAGAGAAATCTGTTGATAACAATAATTAAAGTAACCGTTAAATTGGAGTACTTACGTAATCTCCGACGACCCTACGTCACATGCAGCGGTGGCCAAAACGGTTTCACAAGATCCTCCACAAGTACCGTTACGTCATTTCACTAACAAACACACCTCCGTAACCGAACGGGCTGCTGGGATTCTAACAAAGCAACCCGTAGGCTTACAAACCACCTAGAAGTACCTGAAAGAACACAAAACGGCAAACAGGTGAACATAAATAACTTCCTCTGCTCATTTCTCTGTGCTGTGCTCTTCGGGTAGCCCCCACCTTTGTAAAACACGTCACAGCACGAGAGGGCGGGGCTTATGCAAATGAGGATCCAGCAGCTCTCAGTGAGAGAAGGCTTTCACATAGAAACAGTGATCTGTCCATTTTTGAACCGATTGACACAGTTTTTTTTAACTAAAAATAGGTGCCAACACCCCTACGCTTCGTTTTCCTCCGATTTTCTTTGCAGATTCCGATTATTTAGGTCATAATATTTCCCAAAAGGTGTATTATTAGTATGTGGGCTGTTGGTAAGGGTCTGAACCATGGAGGTTTTTCACAAGTTGGCGACCGCTCTATATGTCATGTTTGAGAAATCTAACTTAGCTCATGCTGGATGTTCATAGTTATGATCAAAATATGGTATAAAAGTAATTTTATAAAAAATATTTTTAAAAAATCACAAAGAAATTCTGAAAAAAATGATATAAAATAATACAAGTAATATAACTCAATGGGGTTCATACGACTACTTGAACACGGGGAACAAAAGTAGAGAAGTAAAAAAGAACCATAAATGAGCCTGTTGGTTTTCAAAAGGTTATTCAAGGTGTCGTCTAAAAGAAGTGTTTTTAGTTTGCGACGGAAGATGTAGAGACTTCCTGCTGTCCTGATGTCAATGGGGAGCTCGTTCCACCAATGAGGAGCCAGGACAGAAACAGTCATGCATGATGCTGGTTCAAGCCTGAACACAATTCCATGCCAACATGTTAACTTTGTCATAGCCCTGCTGATGGAACCGGTCTGGAACCGGTCCTGCCTGCTGCCATGGCCCTGCTGATGGAACCGGTCTGGAACCGGTCCTGCCTGCTGCCATGGCCCTGCTGATGCCCTTTCTACCTGTGCCTTCAGTGCCTCAGCTGTTTCCTCGCACGAATAATTATTAACAATAATTTCCACAACAGTGATGGTAGGAAACACAGATATATTTAAACATGCAACATGTATTTCTGTGAATCTGTTTCAACATGTGAAAGTCAGAGGTATCACATCCAGTGGCGGCCGGCCCATAGAGGGCCGCGGGGCCTGGCCCCACCCACCTTGAACCACCCAAAAAATAAAAATAATTTTTTTTTAAATAATTTTATTAATTATAAAAAAATATTAATAAATTATACAAATTGTCAATATGTATGTGTTTGAGCTATGGAATGTACCCAGTAATATTTGTAAAATAGGATATCTGCGCAAAATATCTGCTTTTCCTGCTCCGTGTTCCTGCTCATGCACCTGGCTCTGTTGCTAGTGTAGGTCTCTGCTGCTCTCCAATGCGCGTGCACATGCCGGGGCCGAAGTTATTTTGGCCCAAGAAAGACGGGTCTGATACGCAGTTTAGCCAATCACTGATTAAAGATATAAATGATGGACATATCATTTATCCAATCCGCGGCCTCAAAAGGACTTCTGCGGGGCGGGGCCCCGGTGCGCGTTCACAGCTAGTCTCTCGTCCTCATCTCGCGTGTTCTTGTCTTGTGCTCTCGCCGGCTTCTCTTGTCTCGCAGCCATTTTAACGTCAGGAGTAAGCCCAGCACCAGCACTACTCTTCAAGAAGACTCAACCCTAACGAGATCAATTCTCTCCTCCAAGACCCGTTTGAGAGAATACCTATAGCGGAGAGACTCCTGGTGAAACTCCTGGTCCCAGATCAGTCGCTACAGCGCTTATGGAGAGGCTGAGCACCGTTCTCCCACACGGACAAACCGATCGCCCAAGCTTACGATGGCCGCTCACTACGTGTCCAACGTGGACAACGTCAAGCAAAGGGATCCATGTGGGATGGGTAAGTGTATTTACTGAACTTCGCATTAGCATATTTCTGTTAGTAACGTGACCTGTAGCAAGCTATCACTGCTGCTAACAGGAAGCTAACGGGAGGTAGCTAACGATGAGATAGCTCCTGCAGTGTTGGATGTTGTCTTGCGTGTTTAAGACTGAACGGTGCACAATCAACTTTTGTCCATATCACCGTTAACTTTCGTTCGGTGAACACAGTACGACTAGTAGTGTTGGACCGCCATTGTGTGTTTGTAAGACCGTAACTAACGTTTGTTGACGTTAGCTTAGCTTAGCAACGTTAACACGTAACTCGTGCCGGATGTTGTTTTACGTATCTAAGACTGAACGGTGCAAATCAAATATTGTCACTAACACCGTTAACTTTCTTTCAGTGAACTTAGTACCACTAGTAGTGTTGGATCTCAGTGACGTTTTTGTAAGACTGTAACTAACTTAGTTTGTTGACGTTAGCTTAGCTTAGCAACGTTAACACTTGACTCGTGCCGGAAGTCGTTTTACTGTCTAGAGTGAACGGGGCAAATCAAATATTGTCACTATATACTGACTAGTAGTGAATTTACTTTACAGAGAGGAGTCACAGCAACCAGGGTCCAGTGGACAACATGCAGACTCCCAGTCCGTCTCTCCCTGCAAACCGATCTCCACCACCGGCCGGCCACAACAGCAGCCACAGACAACATCTCCACCATATTATAATACATTTGTGTTTAGACCTTTATTTACCTGTATCTTCAATTTTATTCATATATTCCACTGCTTTTGTGAACCTAAGACCTTTGGTAAAACAATTTCTAGCACCAACACAGTTCGTCCACATGAGTAAAGGTATGTTTTCACAAGAGATATGAAGAATTTCAAAAATAAAGTGTCAATGTTTCTATAATAAAATATTATCACTTTACACTTGTGTCGTATGTCAATGGTGCTTCATTATATAGAGAGCTGAGATTGTTCTGCAATTTTAGATGTAAAACACATGGGTATCTATCATATGCAAGTGACTTTTTAAAAAGGTGAATTTAAGAAATTATGTAAAGATGAGATTTTGAAGTTATATATATATATACACACACACACACACATACTGAATTGTATTAATAAGATGTCCTTATTATGTCAAAGTGTTGGAATAAATGTTAAATATTTAACTGCAAAGTAGTAATGCGTGATACTTTTTTTTTTTTTTGCATTGAATCATACGGGATGAAATTGATTGGCTGGCCCTACCCAAAAAAAAATCCACCAGCCGCCACTGATCACATCTCTGATATTTGTGTAAATATATTTGACAGTTTTGTATGAAGCACATATGAAGCATTTTGTTCAAAATCACACCAGTTATATTTCTGTACAAATGATCACTTCTAATATTTAGTAAATCATTAACTGTCATATCTAACTACCACCTTTGTAACATGTAACACATCATGAACTCTGTCTGTACAAATGATCAGTTATGTACAACCTTCTGGACCCTCACCAGTCTGGATTCAAGGCCTCAACAGAGACTGCCCTCCTTGCTGTCTCTGAGCAGCTTCACACCGCTAGAGCAGCCTCTCTCTCCTCTGTCCTTATCCTTCTAGACCTTTCTGCTGCCTTTGACACAGTGAACCACCAGATCCTCATCTCCTCCCTCCAGGACCTTGGTATCACAGGCACTGCGCTCTCCCTCTTCTCATCCTACCTCAACGACCTCACCCACCGGGTAACTTGGAGAGGATCTATGTCTGATCCTTGTCCTCTCACCACTGGGGTCCCTCAGGGCTCCGTCCTGGGTCCTCTCCTCTTCTCTCTGTACACCAACTCTCTCGGCTCTGTCATTCGCTCGCATGTCTTTTCCTACCATAGCTATGCTGATGACACCCAACTGATCTATGCGTCATATGTTGAAGCTGCATTCTCTCTCCTGACCACCAGGGGGTGACTCTTCTGTTGCATAGCACTCCATGCTTTACGTTTTAAAGCTGGTATTCTCTCTCCTGACCACCAGGGGGAGACTCCTCTGGTTGTATACAAGTCTATGCTTAAAGCTGCATTCTCTCTCCTGACCACCAGGGGGAGACTCATCTGGTTGTATAGAATTCTATGCGTCATGTGTTGGAGCTGAATTCTCTCTCCTTACCACCAGGGGGAGATTTCTCTGCTTGTATAGAAGTCTATGCATCATGTGTTGAAGCTGCATTCTCTCTCCTGACCACCAGGGGGAGATTGAAATAGAAAATAAATCCTTTTTATTTGTCATAGTACATACATACATGAAATGTGTTCTCTGCATTTAACTCATCCTAAGGAGCAGTGGGCTGCCCTGAGCAGTACCCAGGGAGCAATTTAGGGTTCAGTGTCTTGCTCAGGGACACTTCGACATGTGAGCTATGGGGGTACTGGGGATCGAACCGGCTACCTTGTGGTTGCGGGACGACCACTCATCCCCCTGAGCTACAGCCACCCAAGCTGCATTGTCTCTCCTGACCACCATAGGGAGACTCCTCTGGTTGTATAGAAGTATATGCTTCATGTGTTAAAGCTGCAATCTCTCTCCTGACCACCAGGGGGAGACTCCTCTGGTTATATAAAGGTCTATGCCATGTGTTAAAGCTGCAATCTCTCTCCTGACCACCAGGGGGAGATTATTCTGGCTGTATAGCACTCTATGCTTTATGTGTTGAGGCTGCATTCTCTCTCCTGATCACCAGAGGGAGACTCCTCTGGTTGTATAGAAGTCAATGCTTAAAGCTGCATTCTCTCTCCTGGCCACCAGGGGGCGACTCCTCTGGTTGTATAGAAGTCTATGCGTCATTGGTTAAAGCTGCATTATCTCTCCTGACCACCAGGGGGCGACTCCTCTGGTTGTATAGAAGTATATGCCTCATGTGTTAAAGCTGCATTCTCTCTCCTGACCACCAGGGGGCGACTCCTCTGTTGTATAGTACTCTATGGGTCAATCCCAATCTCCCCCTAAACCCTCAGACCCTGAACCCTCAGGACTCACTGACGTCAGCTGCTAAGTGTCTGAGTGTGAGAGGCTGTGAGGGCTTGAACTGGTGTGAATATGAATGACAGCACTTTGCTGCAACATATCACGTGACTACATAAACAATATTGTGTACAATTGTGTATTTGTTTTATACTTTTTATTCACTGATTTGAACGTCTTCCTCACGAGATGAGAAGTCATTTTAAATGATCTATTTACTCGTTTTTGTCAAAACGAAATGTTTGCTGAATGTAAAAAAAATATTATTATATATATTTTCTGCTTGCTTTCCTCTGATGTCATGTGTTTTTATGTTTAATCCGTAATGTTGTAGTGTAAATGTATTTTATCGGGCTGAACGCCCACGTGTCTCTTTGTTTACCTTTCTTTTTTTTTTTTTTTACGTCTTCATGCTTCCATTGGAAACTGCGTGTTTAACGTCACATTGCTATGAACTGTGGGTAATTCCCTTAGGCAAAGTCAGCATCTAATGCTGACTTACAGAAAGGGATCATAAAGGGCTCAACATGTCTGCTAGAGAGCCTCGAGCACTCTACGATGTGACAGTGGGACACCCCTAAACCCTCACGGACTCACGGGAGCCTCAAAGTCTGTGAGTCCGTAAGGTGGAGATTGGAATTGGCCCTTAGCTTCATGTGTTAAAGCTGCATTCTCTCTCCTGACCACAGGGGGTGATTTCTCTGGTTGTTTAGAAGTCTATGCGTCATGTGTTGAAGCTGCATTATCTCTCCTGACCACAAGGGGTAGCTCCATCCACACCATCGATGCTCTCTTCAATCCTGGTAAAAGCTGCATATGTTACTACATTAGTGCCGGCGGCGCCACCATAGCTCCATACGGTACCAGCCGGCATCCTAAATCAGCACGTCATAACCGGGAACTTGATTCCTCTCCTCTGTGTTTAACGGATGAGGAACTATTGGGCCACACTCGCATCTGGAGTTTTGATGTATGATTTTTATTTAATCAGCATGAACCGTTCCTTCCAGTTGCAGAAGGGGTGCTCATCTGCAGGGTACAAAGCATATTGCCCGAGTAATAACATATCGATGCAGCAGTTAAACTTAGTTCATCCTCGCCTCAGTGATGACGGCACCAGTTGTGCGCGTGTGGCGGACAAAAAGTTATATATATATATATATATATATATATATATATATATATATGAGAGAGGACAAAGGCGCCTGAGCGTTAAGCCTGCAAAGCATTGAGCCTATAAAGGTGCAGGAGCATTGTTCCTGGAAAGCTGTGAGCATTGGTCCTTTAAAGTTGGGGAACATTGAGCCTCTAAAGCTGGGGGGCTTAGAAATATAAAAGATTTGGAATATAAACAGATAGCATAATATTCAGTAGGGGTATACGTTCTGCACTGTTCTTGATCTTACTCAAAACTTACGGCAACAGCATATCCTCAAAAGCGGTATTATGACGTTTATGGAAGTACACATTGTGGTTACTTCCTCGTCTGGTTTTCGAGCACAGCCGGCAGAAATGGCAATCAATGGAGAAGAGCAATTTTCATCCATAAATTCTCCCTAGTGAAATTAAAAATGTAATAATAATGTCTCCAAAGGAGAAATGTGGTTAGAGGACTGTGGAGCTAGTGCGCTTTAATCAGACTATCATTTAAAATCTGAATCTATAAACTTGAGTGTGCCAATTCATATTAACCTCCAGCTTTGACACTTGAGAGCATATTTAGCGGTAAGTCATCACGTAGTCTGGTTGACGGAGGTCAGCCGCGTTGCATAAATAAGGACGAAATCAGTGGAATAAGTATTGTCCTTGAAGTCTAGTCAATAGGTTTATTACCACATTATTACCACATTATTTATTTATCAAATTTCAGTTTTTTTGAGAGTCCCCCTTGTTTTTGTAGAAAAAAATCTAATTATTAGCCTTGTATTAGCTTGATTTGTTGGGGACATCTTAGGATACACTGAGCTCCTCTCCTCTCCTCTTCTTCTCGTCTTCTCTTCCTCTCTTCCTCTTTCACTCCTCCTCTCCTCCTTTCCTCTTCTTTCTCTCCTTCTGGATAAATTATTGTCTCTTCAACGCACATTACTAACTCTACTTTCTTTTTCCATGGATTCATGGCTGCCTGGATCCGGTCCTGCCTGCTGCCATGACCCTGCTGATGGAACCGGCCTGGAACCGGTCCTGCCTGCTGCCATGGCCCTGCTGATGCCCCTCCTCTCTACCTCCTTCTGCTTCATGGATCGTGGTTATCTGGATCGTGGACCATGCCTACTACTCATTATATGAATATTTTCTGTCATATTCATGTAATGTGCTGTAACTACGCTATTCATTCTGGCCACATGACATCTATTGCTTCTGTCCATCAGGAGAGGGATCCTCCTCTGTTGCTCTCCTGAAGGGTTCTTCCCTTTTTTCCCTGTGAAAGGGTTTTTACTATCTCTTTAGGGGAGTTGTTCCTGATCTGATGTGAGGTCCCGGGACAGGATGTTATGTTACAGACTGTAAAGCCCTCTGAGGATAACTTGTATTTGTGATGTTGGGCTATATAAAATGAATTGAATACAAATCAAACCAAGAGTGAGATCAATTAGTTAATAAACCAATACAGTGTTAAATTTGAATGGGCCACTTTGTACTTAAAAAGTTGGGCCCCGAGGTCAAAAAGGTTAAGAACCCCGCCTTAGGACAATGGTGCCTCATTACATAGAGAGCTGAGATCGTTCTGCACATTTTGATATATAACACATGGGTATGTATTGTATAAGAAAGTTCCTTAAAAGGTGAATTTAAGAAAGAAAAAGAAAATGTCCGAAGACCTCAAAGAGACCTATTGAGAAGATATTGTTTGAATCTGTTGGTATGAACATTATGTTTCAGTAAAAAAATAACGACAACCTGTCAACAGTTTGTGACAATGTTATTCCAAGTAAATGTGTTTTAAAACATCCGATTTTATAATCGTGTTTAATAATTCATTAGAAAAGTAAAGAGAGATTTCTTTTTTTATAAATAGCTTTATAAAAGTGGTTAATATTTAATGTTAGGATGTCTTTAAACCACTTTGTTTAATTTTGAAATGTGAACTGTCTGATCTATTTAAGGGTTTTCAACGATAAAGTGAAATGTGAATCCAGGCCAAAAGTCTGAAACTAAAAAAACGAGCTGAAACTAAAAATCTGATTTTAACCTGGAAAAAAAATTTCAACCAGAAAATAATTTGATTCAAAACTGTAAAAAAAATAAATAAATAAAGAGAATGAAAGTTGAAAATATGAAATCTGTTACTGAAAACTGAATACATTGTTGAATTTCGTAATGTTTAAGACCATTTTTTTTTTTTTAAATCAGCAAAACTATTGACCTTGATTTAACCAGCATGCATTGCGCGCCGATCGACGGTGATCGATTCTGATCAGGACGGGCTCATCTCGTGGTGGGAGGGACTAAGACGCAAGGAAAAGATGCAAGTAAGGAAAACAGGGATGCAATATGGCTTCATCCCAAGTCTCTGGCTGCAGTCAAATAGTCCTTTTTGCTTAGAACATTCCTAACTGAGTGAAATGACCCGTAAGTGGCCGCCACGATAAGTGCTGGTCGAATTCTCTAAACGCAAAGGAAAGGAGCTTCATGCTTCCACTAGTCCTTTCTCAAAAGTATTTTCTGTTGAGCCCCCACACATTAAAGAGGAACAGGAGGACCCAGAGCCCCCCACACATTAAAGAGGACCAGGAGGACCCAGAGCCCCCCACACATTAAAGAGGAACAGGAGGACCCAGAGCCCCCCACACATTAAAGAGGACCAGGAGGACCCAGAGCCCCCCACACATTAAAGAGGAACAGGAGGACCCAGAGCCCCCACATATTAAAGAGGACCAGGAGGACCCAGAGCCCCCCACACATTAAAGAGGACCAGGAGGACCCAGAGCCCCCACATATTAAAGAGGAACAGGAGGACCCAGAGCCCCCCACATATTAAAGAGGAACAGGAGGACCCAGAGCCCCCCACACATTAAAGAGGAACAGGAGGACCCAGAGCCCCAACATATTAAAGAGGACCAGGAGGAACTCTGGACCAGTCAGGAGGGAGAGCAGCTTCAAGGGCTGGAGGAGGCTGGTATCAAGTTCTCATTCAACAATTAGTCGGAAGTTTAGTTGATCTAATCAGATAAGGAAATACATTTGACAAATTGCTGAATATCGAGTACCATAGTGTTCACATTCTTGTTATGGCTTGTAGTTCAAGGTATTGTCAGCATATTTGAAATGGGACTTCCCTCTACACAGTTACAGTGATTGAAGAATGTGTGAATGTTCTTGCGACAGAGCTCTTTATGTATCCTTCTCCCAGTGAATAATGTGTAATCTGTGGGAACTAAAAGATAAAAGCAGCAGCTTCTTTAAGTGTCCAGTCAATTAAATCAATTATTGTTAATTCACGAGTAACAGGATATTGTAGTTTAACTGGACGTTGTAGTTTATTAACAGTAACGCTGAGCTAACCAGTTACTAGTCACCAGTACTAGTGAATAGTGACTAGTGACTGTAACCAGTTTCATTATTAATAAAGGTTATTCAGTGAGACACAGACCTAAGAATATTCTCTGTAATAAACACATTGTCTGCCAGCAACATTTGGAAAAAGGACTTTTTATGACAATAAATGAAACGACAAAAGTGTATTCCAATTAATATTTATTAAATCAGACAGTTTGGCACCGGCAGTCTGGAGAACGCCTCGGGCAGATTGTCAAAGAACGTCAGAAGTTATTGATTAAGTGAACTCGCATCGTTCATCACATGTTGAAGCCTCTTCTCGGTAATGAAGGTGACATCATACATCGTACCGAGTATTAAAACACAGATTTGACATCATTTGCGTATAAAAGCACTTTTTTCTGACAAAAAAAGTGCTTAAAAATCCTGAAGATTCTAAAGAAAGCGCATCGTAATCATAATCCACGACTGTACCGAACTCCTCGTGTTAAATACGAAGATTAGAAATTAATTTAACCTGCAAAAGAAAAAGAAAAAAACTATATAAAAAAATAGAAATATATAATAAATAATTCCTGATATTTGTCTGTTTCCTGCATTTAAAAGATCACGACTCGTGAAAACGACTCTGAATGTTCTCATGTTGAGAATAAAAAACACTTTAAGGAAGCAGAGCGTTCAAGTAATACAAACTAAAAATAAACGTTTCAACGCTGCATATTTGATCTTTGGTAGGATTATTAAAATCAAACCACACGGATTAAAAAACACTCACTGCTTCGAGGACTAAAGATGATGAAATATTAAACTGAGAATGTGTTTTTGAACTTCATTAACCTCTCTTCTAAACCGGGGAGGTGAAAGCTTTGAAGGTCAGTGAAGGCCATTAGAAACCGTCTCACTGGAATAAAGAAACAACGTTTTACTTTCATTAAAAACATATTCTGTGGCACTTCGTCATATCTTAACGCATCTTAAATCTTCATTCTGTACATTTATTTTAAAGCATCTTAAATAAAAACCTCCTATGATTTCTGTCACTTTAACATTAAAGGGATGTTTGTACTTTGTATATATATATATATATATATATATATATATATATATATATATATATATATATATATATATATACACACACACACATATATAAAATTGTTCTGTCACTTTAACATTAAAGGGATGTTTGTACTTTGATGTTTTTTTTTTACCCTGATATTTTAATTAAAGCAGTGGTTCTCAAACTGTGGGGCGCGACCCTCTAGTGAGGCACGGAGGTATTACAGGTTTTTATAATCTTTATTGATCCCACAGTGGGGAAAGTATTCTCTATATTTTACTCATCCGTAGTAATTAAGGATCAGTGAGCTGCTGTGAAGCTCTGGGGCTTCAGGGTCTTGCTCAAGGACACTTCAAGGACACTTCAAGGACACTTCAACATGAAACTATGAGACATGGGATGAACCGCTACCTTGTGGTTTCAGGACGAACTCTCTCCATGAACATGATAACTTTACATAGTACAAAAGTACCAAGTACACAGACATAAAACTAAGTCATTAATAAATACATGGAGAAATGCTGTACTTTCATGTAAATGTTTAGTTACGCATGTGTTATTAGTTTTTGTCTGAGAGCAATCTGGTTTACTTGAAAGGGATTTACATTTTCTTTGTTCTATTATTTGAAAAAGCACGGATGGAGGAGTCACAACAAGTTGGACCATTTTGTCACAACTTTGTTGGGCCCGAACATTGTTCTTCCTCCAAAGTGGGGCGTGACATAAGTTTGAGAACCACAGAAGCCTTGATATGATATTATCACGATACTTAACCACTGCCTTAAAGGGATGTTTGTACTTTGTTTCCCCCTGATGTTTAATTAAAGGAACAGTGATGTTTAAAAATGATGAATTCTGTCACTTTAACAATACAATTCAGTCAAACCAGCTGACACACGAGAGGATTTGGCCCTGAACGCACCTCAGACCACCACATTTAATAAACTTTCTTTCATTTTCTTCTTCTTCGTCTTCGTCTTCTTCATAAAAGGTTCTCCTCTGTGAGTCATCGCGCGGCGGCGATCTCTCCGTGCACGCGGAAGCGGTAGAGACAGGTGTATTCCACGTGACCCCAGTTACTGAGGACCCGCAGCTCCACACAGCGGTGCACCGCGTCGCTGGGGTTCTGCGGGAAATGGAAAGAGAAGAAGAAGAAGACAGAACCGTTAGAACCAGCGCTCGCTCTGCAGAGAGATCTAAGCGGCGTGGATACTCACAGGGAGCCTGAAGGTCTGTGTGGGTTCTCCGTCCTCGTCGTACCTGAAGGAACCCAGCAGGGTTCCCTCCTCCACGTCATCCTTCATGCCCTGCAGCAGAGAAACACAAATCACCGCCACGTCAGCGCTGCTCTTAAAGGGACAGTACGGACGTCTAGAAGTGAGGTTCTGCTACGCAGTCCGTGTAAAGTTCTGCTGTATTTTAGACTCTTGTTTCTTCTCTCTTCAAACGCACCAGACTCCATTCATAAAGTCGGTGATTTAACCTCTCAGAACACAGAGATTACG
This sequence comes from Myoxocephalus aenaeus, assembly GCA_038501785.1. Taxonomy (NCBI): domain Eukaryota; kingdom Metazoa; phylum Chordata; class Actinopteri; order Perciformes; family Cottidae; genus Myoxocephalus; species Myoxocephalus aenaeus. Next base: position 159,540 of record JBAMJR010000005.1, on the reverse strand, counting down.
ATACGATATTATCACGATACTTAAGTCCTGATACGATATTATCACGATACTTAAGTCCCGGTACGATATTATCACGATACTTAAGTCCTGATACGATATTATCACAATACTTAAGTCCCGGTACGATATTGTCACGATGCTTAAGTCCAGGTACGATATTATCACGATGCTTAAGTCCAGGTACGATATTGTCACGATACTTAAGTATCGATACAATATTGTCACGATACTTATACGATATTATCACGATACTTAAGTCCCAATACGATATTATCACGATGCTTAAGTCCAGGTACGATATTATCCAGATACTTAAGTATCGATACAATATTGTCACGATACTTATACGATATTATCACAATACTTAAGTCCCAATACGATATTATCACGATACTTATACGATATTATCACGATACTTAAGTATCGATACAATATTGTCACGATACTTATACGATATTGTCACGATACTTAAGTCCCAATACGATATTATCACGATACTTATACGATATTATCACGATACTTAAGTATCGATACAATATTGTCACGATACTTATACGATATTATCACGATACTTAAGTCCCAATACGATATTATCACGATGCTTAAGTCCAGGTACGATATTATCCAGATACTTAAGTATCGATACAATATTGTCACGATACTTATACGATATTATCACAATACTTAAGTCCCAATACGATATTATCACGATACTTATACGATATTATCACGATACTTAAGTCCCAATACGATATTATCACGATGCTTAAGTCCAGGTACGATATTATCACAATACTTAAGTCCCAATACGATATTATCACGATACTTAAGTATCGATACAATATTGTCACGATACTTATATGATATTATCATGATACTTAAGTCCCAATACGATATTATCACGATACTTAAGTCCCGGTACGATATTATCACGATGCTTAAGTCCCGGTATGATATTATCACAATACTTAAGACCCAATACGATATTGTCACAATACTTACACGATATTATCACGATACTTGAGTCGCAATACGATATTGTCACGATACTTTAGTCCCGGTACGATATTATCACGATACTTAAGTATCGATACGATATTATCACGATACTGCGATATTATCACGATACTGCGAGACATTGATTTTTTCAACCGCAAATTGTCCCCAAAGGAAAACTTTGTCAACATATTTGATCTAAGAAGATAAAGTATTCAGTCCGTTCATCTCACATAAACAAGTTTATAATTGATACAATAAAAGATTACGTGTATCGATACGATATCGCCACGCAAAATATCGCAATACTATGCTGTATTGATTTTTCCCCACCCCTAATAAAATACTGAAGTCACACAACGACACAGACTGACCAACAGATGGAGGCAGCAGCTCTCCTGAGAGCTGAAATCAGTGATTTTGTGAATGGAGTTTGGTGAAGATATTTAGTTAAAGGAAAATCGACTCTTCCAGGACTCTAACACACGTCTCCAGACCGGGAAGACTCACGTAGACCTCAAAGTCCTTGGGGGCGGAGTCTATGCGGCCGGTGGGGGAGTTGTAGCGTGGCAGGTGATCCAGCGTCACGTGGGTGAGGGTGACGGGGTGAGACAGGGAGATCACCAGGGAACCCATCACGCCGTGGAACGCCCAGCACTTACCGGGTAACATCACCGGGTAACCCTGAGAGCAGGGAGGAGACGGGGTCAGATACATCAGAGCTCAGTATAAGATAGTACAACCAGCTGCTTTGAGGTCATGTTGGTCCTCTGGACTGAAGGAGGTCAAAGGTCAAAGAGGGTTTACCTGGATGACGGTTCTAGGGCTCTCAGACGGGAACCAGAGAGGGAACCCGAACAGAGTCACACAGGCGGAGCGGATACGGTACGTCTCTGAACACCTGGTGCTGATCACACTGGCACCTGCACACACACACACACACACACACACACACACACACACAACAATAACTAAATAAATAATGTGGAAGACGCACAAATGAACAAAAACATTCTTATTGAACAATTAAAAAAAAACAAATCAGCTCGACAGACCACCATGTTCCCTGTGTTCTAGTAGTCGAATGAACCCCAAATGAGTTCTAATGCTTGTGTTATTTTATATGACTTTTTTCTGAATTTTCTTGGGAATAAAATGTATATTTTCAAACAAATCACTTTTATACCATATTTTGATCATAACTATGAACATCCAGCATGATATGAGCAAGATTCCCCAAAAATGCCTCCTTGTTTAACCAAACTGTGTCGTTTGGTTAAAAAATTGAAAAATGACTTATTTTATGCCAAAACATTGGCCGATTTGGGCATGCTGGGTATTGAAATGTTCATCAGCTTCTGCATGTGCTGTATGATGCGGTTTATGAAATGTGGATGGACCAGGAAGGCTTCAGGACTCAGAAACGTGCGCCAAAAAAAGAAAAACTCCAGCCGTTTTGTGACTTTACAGGTACTAATAGGGTTTATAAGGATTATTGCTTTGTTAGACTCCCACAAGCCCGTAGGGTTACGGGGATGTTAGTAAAAACCAACGTTGTAAGGAGTAGTTATTAACGTTACGGTCGCTAAGGCAAGTTTACGTAAGTACTTCAACTTAACGGTTACTTACATTTTGTTTTAAATTTAAATGACCCTGTGGTTGCGGAGATAATTAAGGTACCATTTTTAAAAACCTTTTTCTTCTTTTTAATGAAAATGAGGCGCTGGGAGCTTGGTGACACAACACACGGAGGATTAAATATTAAATATTAAAAATTGGGGATGTTTCCAACCTTGAGTCTCCAGAGCAAAGTCGGCCATCTTGTCGGCTACCGGCTGTCCGCAGCCAGAGCGGCTTCCTCCATCAGGGAGGCTGGAAGCCTCCTGCTGCTGGGTCACACACACACACACACACACACACACACACACACACACACACACACACACACACACACACACACACACACACACACGGTCAGAAGACGTGAGAGGCGGTTCAGTCGAGGTCTAGAGGCTCCTCCCACCTTGATGCGGTCCGTGAGCCACTTCTCCAGGGCCTGCTGCAGCTCCGGGGTCAGCTGGTTCTGGACGGACGACCACTCCTGGGACAGCTGCAAGAGACAGGAAGTCTCGTTACGACCACGCAGTCTAACAGGAACAGGAAAGACCGGGACGAAAGGTCTGCACCTTCGCGTTCTGGGCCTCCAGGTCCTGGACCCTGAGGCCGAGGACGGCCGCAGCGGACCGGTGGTCCAACATCTGCCCGCCCAGACCAGAAAGCTCCCGCTCCAGACGCAGCCGCTCGTCCGAGTCCACCGCCGCCAGCTGGACCTTCAGGTCCTGCAGGTCCAGCTGGAGCCGCTCCTTCATGTCCTGCAGGTCCAGCTGGACCTTCATGTCCCGCAGGTCCAGCTGGACCTTCATGTCCCGCAGGTCCAGCTGGAGCCGCTCCGTCACCTGAGGGAGGAAGACCGGATCGGACCGGAATCAGCGGTCTGGGGATTTATGGCAACAAAAGTTACAGTGCAGAACTTTATGTATAACTTAAAAAAAAGATCCCTTTCTGTTTTACAGCAACACATAAGGGACGTCCTCTTCAGTGAAAGGACTTCCACTCATGTGGATTTCTTTTGGCTGGATGAAAAACAAAATCAGATTTTTTCAAATTCTTTTGTCGCAGACTTGATTTGCAAAAAACTGTAATTTTGATAATTGGACGAAATGTTTGTCCACTTGGTGTCTTATGAACCCATGAGTGCTGGACACGTCGTGAGATATCCATCAAAGAAATGAAAAGATAGAAAGAAATAGAAAGACAAGGAAAGGATGGATACCGAAAGAATAGAAAGATAAGGAAAGGAAAGATAAAGGTAAAACAAATGTGTATTGTCTTCAGTTCCCATCACCACCACTAGATGTTCCTCCAGCACAGCTGCTGTTGTTGTTGTTGTTGACTCACCTGAGACAACAGGTGCTGCTGCTTCAGCTGCTGCTCCGCCTGAAACAAACAGACGACGTCACACTGCTGGAGAAACACGTCACGCTTCTTTTACTTCCAATCCTCTGGAGACGAGTTTTACCAAAACACACTGCAGGACTATGAGTACTAACGAGGACCATCAGTTCTAACGAGGACCATCAGTTCTAACGAGGACCATCAGTTCTAACGAGGACTATGAGTACTAACGAGGACCATCAGTACTAACGAGGACTATGAGTACTAACGAGGACCATCAGTACTAACGAGGACTATGAGTACTAACGAGGACCATCAGTACTAACGAGGACCATCAGTTCTAACGAGGACTATGAGTACTAACGAGGACCATCAGTACTAACGAGGACTATGAGTACTAACGAGGACCATCAGTACTAACGAGGACCATCAGTTCTAACGAGGACTATGAGTACTAACGAGGACCATCAGTACTAACGAGGACTATGAGTAATAACAAGGACCATCAGTACTAACGAGGACTATGAGTTCTAACGAGGACTACGAGTACTAACGAGGACCATCAGTTCTAACGAGGACCATCAGTACTAACGAGGACTATGAGTACTAACGAGGACCATCAGTTCTAACGAGGACTATCAGTACTAACGAGGACTATCAGTTCTAACGAGGACCATAAGTTCTAACGAGGACCATAAGTTCTAACGAGGACCATCAGTTTTAACGAGGACTATCAGTACTAACGAGGACTATGAGTTCTAACGAGGACCATCAGTACTAATGAGGTCACAAAGGTAATTTCTCATTTTAAATAGTTTGCAGCAGGTTTTACCAACACATGTCGTATCCTCTCCTCCACAGCAGCAGACACCACAGCGGGATCCTGGAGGGGAAGGGACAAAAAAACATTTTGTATAATTATTATGTTTAATATTTATATTATGGATTAGATCGGCGATATTAAAGTGCTTTTTTACTAAAATGACTATGAGAACTCTGAAAATAATCTCATTTAGAGACGTTTCCCGCTGAGTCGATTGTTTTGATGTTTAAATATGAACAATGAAATGTTCACGCTCCATTACATTGTTTATTCACGCACCTGTCACCTTCTCGCAGAGAGCTTAGAGGTTTGATTATTGAAGATCTTTATTACAAATTAAATTCCAACGTCAATGATCATTTAAAAGATGCAAAACAGAGAATAAATAATGTAATAAAAGAAAAGGAGTTCCTCGTAGTCTATTCGTTCTGCATCGTGCAAATAAAGAAATGGACTCAAGAGGGAAGAACTCTGAACGAGATGAAGAGATCTGGCCTACCACCACGGGATGTACGGCGTGTTGAGGAGGAGGAAGAGGAGGAGGGGCAGCAGGGAGGACCGGCTGACGCTCAGGTGTTGAGACGAGGGAGGTCAAGAGAGGGGGGAGGAGCCAAACACCTGCAGGACACGGGAGGAATGGCGCCTTGAGACACAGAACATAGTGTATGACTCACAACGTCCCCGACAAATGAAACCTGCCATGACTCATTCAGTCTCAGTGAGGCGGGAGGGGGCGGAGTCACAGCTAACCAGCTTCCTGAGGGGGCGGAGTCACAACTAACCAGCTTCCTGGGTGCTTCCAGGAAAGTGGGTCGTGTGGGTGTTTCATTAGCACGCGACACAAAGGCATCTGCTACTTACAACTGATGTCTTTTGTGCAGAATAACCAATAAAGAAAATCATTAAAAAAAATGTTATAACCATGACTAAAGTTAAAACATGACTAAAGTTATAACATGACTAAAGTTAAAACATGACTAAAGTTATAACATGACTAAAGTTATAACATTACTAAAGTTAAAACATTACTAAAGTTATAATATGACTAAAGTTATAACATGACTAAAGTTAGAACCATGACTAAAGTTATAACCATGACTAAAGTTAGAACATGACTAAAGTTAGAACCATGACTAAAGTTATAACCATGACTAAAGTTACAACATGACTAAAGTTATAACATGACTAAAGTTATAACATGACTAAAGTTATAACCATGACTAAAGTTATAACCATGACTAAAGTTACAACATGACTAAAGTAACAACATGACTAAAGTAATTACCATGACTAAAGTTATAACATGACTAAAGTTATAACCATGACTAAAGTTACAACATGACTAAAGTTACAACATGACTAAAGTTATAACATGACTAAAGTTATTACCATGACTAAAGTTATTACCATGACTAAAGTTATAACATGACTAAAGTTACAACATGACTAAAGTTACAACATGACTAAAGTTAGAACATGACTAAAGTTACAACATGACTAAAGTTACAACATGACTAAAGTTACAACATGACTAAAGTTATTACCATGACTAAAGTTATTACCATGACTAAAGTTATTACCATGACTAAAGTTACAACATGACTAAAGTTACAACATGACTAAAGTTACAACATGACTAAAGTTATTACCATGACTAAAGTTATTACCATGACTAAAGTTATTACCATGACTAAAGTTATTACCATGACTAAAGTTACAACATGACTAAAGTTACAACATGACTAAAGTTATTACCATGACTAAAGTTATTACCATGACTAAAGTTATAACATGACTAAAGTTACAACATGACTAAAGTTACAACATGACTAAAGTTACAACATGACTAAAGTTACAACATGACTAAAGTTATAACATGACTAAAGTTATTACCATGACTAAAGTTATTACCATGACTAAAGTTATAACATGACTAAAGTTATAACATGACTAAAGTTATAACCATGACTAAAGTTACAACATGACTAAAGTTACAACATGACTAAAGTTATAACATGACTAAAGTTATAACATGACTAAAGTTATTACCATGACTAAAGTTATTACCATGACTAAAGTTATAACATGACTAAAGTTATTACCATGACTAAAGTTATTACCATGACTAAAGTTATAACATGACTAAAGTTATAACATGACTAAAGTTATAACATGACTAAAGTTACAACATGACTAAAGTTACAACATGACTAAAGTTACAACATGACTAAAGTTATAACATGACTAAAGTTATTACCATGACTAAAGTTATTACCATGACTAAAGTTATAACATGACTAAAGTTATAACATGACTAAAGTTATAACATGACTAAAGTTACAACATGACTAAAGTTACAACCATGACTAAAGTTATAACATGACTAAAGTTATAACATGACTAAAGTTATAACCATGACTAAAGTTACAACATGACTAAAGTTACAACATGACTAAAGTTATAACATGACTAAAGTTATAACATGACTAAAGTTATTACCATGACTAAAGTTATTACCATGACTAAAGTTATAACATGACTAAAGTTATTACCATGACTAAAGTTATTACCATGACTAAAGTTACAACATGACTAAAGTTACAACATGACTAAAGTTATTACCATGACTAAAGTTATAACCATGACTAAAGTTATAACATGACTAAAGTTATAACCATGACTAAAGTTATAACATGACTAAAGTTATAACCATGACTAAAGTTATAACCATGACTAAAGTTATAACATGACTAAAGTTACAACCATGACTAAAGTTAGAACATGACTAAAGTTATTACCATGACTAAAGTTATAACCATGCCTAAAGTTATAACATGACTAAAGTTATAACATGACTAAAGTTATAACATGACTAAAGTTACAACATGACTAAAGTTACAACATGACTAAAGTTACAACATGACTAAAGTTATAACATGACTAAAGTTATAACATGACTAAAGTTACAACATGACTAAAGTTAGAACATGACTAAAGTTACAACGTGACTAAAGTTACAACCATGACTAAAGTTACAACATGACTAAAGTTATACCATGACTAAAGTTATAACATGACTAAAGTTATACCATGACTAAAGTTACAACATGACTAAAGTTATACCATGACTAAAGTTATAACATGACTAAAGTTATAACATGACTAAAGTTACAACATGACTAAAGTTATAACATGACTAAAGTTATAACATGACTAAAGTTACAACATGACTAAAGTTACAACCATGACTAAAGTTATAACATGACTAAAGTTATAACATGACTAAAGTTACAACATGACTAAAGTTATAACATGACTAAAGTTATAACATGACTAAAGTTACAACATGACTAAAGTTACAACATGACTAAAGTTATAACCATGACTAAAGTTAGAACATGACTAAAGTTACAACATGACTAAAGTTATAACATGACTAAAGTTACAACATGACTAAAGTTACAACATGACTAAAGTTACAACATGACTAAAGTTACAACATGACTAAAGTTACAACCATGACTAAAGTTATAACATGACTAAAGTTACAACCATGACTAAAGTTATAACATGACTAAAGTTATAACATGACTAAAGTTACAACATGACTAAAGTTACAACATGACTAAAGTTAGAACATGACTAAAGTTATAACATGACTAAAGTTATAACCATGACTAAAGTTAGAACATGACTAAAGTTATAACCATGACTAAAGTTATAACATGACTAAAGTTATACCATGACTAAAGTTACAACATGACTAAAGTTACACCATGACTAAAGTTATAACATGACTAAAGTTATAACATGACTAAAGTTACAACATGACTAAAGTTATAACATGACTAAAGTTATAACATGACTAAAGTTATACCATGACTAAAGTTACAACATGACTAAAGTTATACCATGACTAAAGTTATAACATGACTAAAGTTATAACATGACTAAAGTTACAACATGACTAAAGTTATAACATGACTAAAGTTATAACATGACTAAAGTTACAACATGACTAAAGTTACAACCATGACTAAAGTATAACATGACTAAAGTTATAACATGACTAAAGTTACAACATGACTAAAGTTACAACATGACTAAAGTTACAACATGACTAAAGTTATTACCATGACTAAAGTTATTACCATGACTAAAGTTATAACATGACTAAAGTTATAACATGACTAAAGTTACAACATGACTAAAGTTACAACATGACTAAAGTTACAACATGACTAAAGTTATAACATGACTAAAGTTATTACCATGACTAAAGTTATTACCATGACTAAAGTTATAACATGACTAAAGTTATAACATGACTAAAGTTATAACCATGACTAAAGTTACAACATGACTAAAGTTACAACATGACTAAAGTTATAACATGACTAAAGTTATAACATGACTAAAGTTATTACCATGACTAAAGTTATTACCATGACTAAAGTTATAACATGACTAAAGTTATTACCATGACTAAAGTTATTACCATGACTAAAGTTATAACATGACTAAAGTTATAACATGACTAAAGTTACAACATGACTAAAGTTACAACATGACTAAAGTTACAACATGACTAAAGTTATAACATGACTAAAGTTATTACCATGACTAAAGTTATTACCATGACTAAAGTTATAACATGACTAAAGTTATAACATGACTAAAGTTACAACATGACTAAAGTTACAACCATGACTAAAGTTATAACATGACTAAAGTTATAACATGACTAAAGTTATAACCATGACTAAAGTTACAACATGACTAAAGTTACAACATGACTAAAGTTATAACATGACTAAAGTTATAACATGACTAAAGTTATTACCATGACTAAAGTTATTACCATGACTAAAGTTATAACATGACTAAAGTTATTACCATGACTAAAGTTATTACCATGACTAAAGTTACAACATGACTAAAGTTACAACATGACTAAAGTTATTACCATGACTAAAGTTATAACCATGACTAAAGTTATAACATGACTAAAGTTATAACCATGACTAAAGTTATAACATGACTAAAGTTATAACCATGACTAAAGTTATAACCATGACTAAAGTTATAACATGACTAAAGTTACAACCATGACTAAAGTTAGAACATGACTAAAGTTATTACCATGACTAAAGTTATAACCATGCCTAAAGTTATAACATGACTAAAGTTATAACATGACTAAAGTTATAACATGACTAAAGTTATAACATGACTAAAGTTACAACATGACTAAAGTTACAACATGACTAAAGTTACAACATGACTAAAGTTATAACATGACTAAAGTTATAACATGACTAAAGTTACAACATGACTAAAGTTAGAACATGACTAAAGTTACAACATGACTAAAGTTACAACCATGACTAAAGTTACAACATGACTAAAGTTATACCATGACTAAAGTTATAACATGACTAAAGTTATACCATGACTAAAGTTACAACATGACTAAAGTTATACCATGACTAAAGTTATAACATGACTAAAGTTATAACATGACTAAAGTTACAACATGACTAAAGTTATAACATGACTAAAGTTATAACATGACTAAAGTTACAACATGACTAAAGTTACAACCATGACTAAAGTTATAACATGACTAAAGTTATAACATGACTAAAGTTACAACATGACTAAAGTTATAACATGACTAAAGTTATAACATGACTAAAGTTACAACATGACTAAAGTTACAACATGACTAAAGTTATAACCATGACTAAAGTTAGAACATGACTAAAGTTACAACATGACTAAAGTTATAACATGACTAAAGTTACAACATGACTAAAGTTACAACATGACTAAAGTTACAACATGACTAAAGTTACAACATGACTAAAGTTACAACCATGACTAAAGTTATAACATGACTAAAGTTACAACCATGACTAAAGTTATAACATGACTAAAGTTATAACATGACTAAAGTTACAACATGACTAAAGTTACAACATGACTAAAGTTAGAACATGACTAAAGTTATAACATGACTAAAGTTATAACCATGACTAAAGTTAGAACATGACTAAAGTTATAACCATGACTAAAGTTATAACATGACTAAAGTTATACCATGACTAAAGTTACAACATGACTAAAGTTACACCATGACTAAAGTTATAACATGACTAAAGTTATAACATGACTAAAGTTACAACATGACTAAAGTTATAACATGACTAAAGTTATAACATGACTAAAGTTATACCATGACTAAAGTTACAACATGACTAAAGTTATACCATGACTAAAGTTATAACATGACTAAAGTTATAACATGACTAAAGTTACAACATGACTAAAGTTATAACATGACTAAAGTTATAACATGACTAAAGTTACAACATGACTAAAGTTACAACCATGACTAAAGTATAACATGACTAAAGTTATAACATGACTAAAGTTACAACATGACTAAAGTTATAACATGACTAAAGTTATAACATGACTAAAGTTACAACATGACTAAAGTTACAACATGACTAAAGTTATAACCATGACTAAAGTTAGAACATGACTAAAGTTACAACATGACTAAAGTTATAACATGACTAAAGTTACAACATGACTAAAGTTACAACATAACTAAAGTTACAACATGACTAAAGTTACAACATGACTAAAGTTACAACATGACTAAAGTTACAACCATGACTAAAGTTACAACCATGACTAAAGTTATAACATGACTAAAGTTACAACCATGACTAAAGTTATAACATGACTAAAGTTATAACATGACTAAAGTTACAACATGACTAAAGTTACAACATGACTAAAGTTAGTACATGACTAAAGTTATAACCATGACTAAAGTTATAACATGACTAAAGTTATAACCATGACTAAAGTTATAACATGACTAAAGTTACAACCATGACTAAAGTTACAACCATGACTAAAGTTAGAACATGACTAAAGTTAGAACATGACTAAAGTTACAACATAACTAAAGTTACAACATGACTAAAGTTACAACATGACTAAAGTTACAACCATGACTAAAGTTACAACATGACTAAAGTTATACCATGACTAAAGTTAGACCATGACTAAAGTTAGAACCATGACTAAAGTTACAACATGACTAAAGTTAGACCATGACTAAAGTTATAACATGACTAAAGTTAGAACATGACTAAAGTTAGAACATGACTAAAGTTATAACATGACTAAAGTTATAACATGACTAAAGTTATAACATGACTAAAGTTATAACATGACTAAAGTTATAACATGACTAAAGTTACAACATGACTAAAGTTATAACATGACTAAAGTTAGACCATGACTAAAGTTATAACATGACTAAAGTTATAACATGACTAAAGTTAGAACATGACTAAAGTTAGACCATGACTAAAGTTATAACATGACTAAAGTTATAACATGACTAAAGTTATAACATGACTAAAGTTACAACATGACTAAAGTTATACCATGACTAAAGTTAGACCATGACTAAAGTTATAACATGACTAAAGTTAGAACATGACTAAAGTTAGACCATGACTAAAGTTATAACATGACTAAAGTTAGAACATGACTAAAGTTATAACATGACTAAAGTTATACCATGACTAAAGTTATACCATGACTAAAGTTAGACCATGACTAAAGTTACAACCATGACTAAAGTTACAACATGACTAAAGTTACAACATGACTAAAGTTATAACATGACTAAAGTTATACCATGACTAAAGTTAGACCATGACTAAAGTTACAACATGACTAAAGTTAGAACATGACTAAAGTTAGACCATGACTAAAGTTATAACATGACTAAAGTTATACCATGACTAAAGTTAGACCATGACTAAAGTTATAACATGACTAAAGTTACAACATGACTAAAGTTACAACATGACTAAAGTTAGAACATGACTAAAGTTAGACCATGACTAAAGTTATAACATGACTAAAGTTAGACCATGACTAAAGTTATAACATGACTAAAGTTACAACATGACTAAAGTTAGACCATGACTAAAGTTAGACCATGACTAAAGTTATAACATGACTAAAGTTATACCATGACTAAAGTTAGACCATGACTAAAGTTATAACATGACTAAAGTTACAACATGACTAAAGTTAGACCATGACTAAAGTTAGACCATGACTAAAGTTATAACATGACTAAAGTTATACCATGACTAAAGTTAGACCATGACTAAAGTTATAACATGACTAAAGTTACAACATGACTAAAGTTAGAACATGACTAAAGTTAGAACATGACTAAAGTTACAACATGACTAAAGTTAGAACATGACTAAAGTTAGAACATGACTAAAGTTACAACATGACTAAAGTTATACCATGACTAAAGTTAGACCATGACTAAAGTTATAACATGACTAAAGTTACAACATGACTAAAGTTAGAACATGACTAAAGTTATAACATGACTAAAGTTATAACGTGACTAAAGTTACAACATGACTAAAGTTAGACCATGACTAAAGTTATAACATGACTAAAGTTACAACATGACTAAAGTTATAACGTGACTAAAGTTACACCATGACTAAAGTTAGAACATGACTAAAGTTAGACCATGACTAAAGTTATAACATGACTAAAGTTACAACATGACTAAAGTTAGAACATGACTAAAGTTATAACATGACTAAAGTTATAACATGACTAAAGTTACAACATGACTAAAGTTAGAACCATGACTAAAGTTATAACATGACTAAAGTTATAACATGACTAAAGTTAGAACATGACTAAAGTTATAACATGACTAAAGTTACAACATGACTAAAGTTATAACATGACTAAAGTTAGAACATGACTAAAGTTATAACATGACTAAAGTTATAACCATGACTAAAGTTACAACATGACTAAAGTTAGAACATGACTAAAGTTATAACATGACTAAAGTTAGAACATGACTAAAGTTAGAACATGACTAAAGTTAGAACATGACTAAAGTTATAACATGACTAAAGTTACAACATGACTAAAGTTATAACATGACTAAAGTTAGACCATGACTAAAGTTATAACATGACTAAAGTTAGACCATGACTAAAGTTTAAACATGACTAAAGTTTAAACATGACTAAAGTTATAACATGACTAAAGTTATACCATGACTAAAGTTATAACATGACTAAAGTTATAACATGACTAAAGTTACAACATGACTAAAGTTAGAACATGACTAAAGTTATAACATGACTAAAGTTATAACCATGACTAAAGTTACAACATGACTAAAGTTAGAACATGACTAAAGTTAGAACATGACTAAAGTTATAACATGACTAAAGTTATAACCATGACTAAAGTTATAACATGACTAAAGTTAGAACATGACTAAAGTTATAACATGACTAAAGTTAGAACATGACTAAAGTTATAACATGACTAAAGTTACAACATGACTAAAGTTATAACATGACTAAAGTTATAACATGACTAAAGTTAGACCATGACTAAAGTTTAAACATGACTAAAGTTTAAACATGACTAAAGTTAGACCATGACTAAAGTTACAACATGACTAAAGTTAAAACATGACTAAAGTTAGAACATGACTAAAGTTATTACCATGACTTAAGTTACAACATGACTAAAGTTATAACATGACTAAAGTTAGACCATGACTAAAGTTAGACCATGACTAAAGTTACAACATGACTAAAGTTAGAACATGACTAAAGTTATAACATGACTAAAGTTAGACCATGACTAAAGTTAGAACATGACTAAA
>JBAMJR010000005.1:137500-140000 GCA_038501785.1 Myoxocephalus aenaeus | reverse complement strand
AACGTTCAGAAGGTTCCGTGTTTGAAGCGTGATGACAACACGTGGTGTTGTCATCACGCTTCAAAGCACGGAACCTTCTGAATGTGTTGCGTGTATCAATGAGAAGCTGCTCTCTCTCTCTCTCTCTCTCTCTCCTCTCTCTCTCTCTCTCTCTCTCTCTCTCTCTCTCTCTCTCTCTCTCTCTCTCTCTCTCTCTCCTCTCCTCTCTCTCTCTCTCTCTCTCTCTCTCTCTCTCTCTCTCTCTCATCTCCTCTCTCTCTCACAGAACATGAACTGAGGTCACTAACCCTCCAGGCTTTAGTTAAGAACCAGGAGAAAGCAGCACTTTGTCCCAGAGAGCCTCAAATCCTCCATTACCTGAGAGGGAGAGAGAGAGAGGGAGAGAGAGAGAGAGAGAGGAGAGAGAGAAGAGAGAGGAAGATGAGAGAGAGAGAGAGAGAGATATCCTCTGTAACTAACCAACAAATCTACTTCCTGTTTACAGCAACATAACCCGAGTCTGTCAGTAGTCTGGTGATAGTTGTTGTTCTCAGGAACGGGGTGGGGGTGGCAAGGGCAATGGGCGGCTGTGGGGTGGCTCAGTGGTTTAGCATGCCCGTCCTTCAATCAGAGGGTTGGCGGTTCGAGCCCCGACCCCCGCTATGTCCCCGAGCAAGACACCCAACCCCCAATCGCACCCGGTTGTTGTGTACAGAGCAAATATGTAAGTCCCTTTGGATAGAAGCGTCAGACAAAAGAAAACAATGACAATGGGAGAGGGATCGGTCCTCATCGGCCCAGAAGAACACACCGTCCTTTACTTTTTATCTTTAAATGAGGACAGAGAACAAGGTATCAATATATCAGTTAACTACCAGCTAGTGTCACTAGTTAATGACCAGGTAGTGTTACTAGTTAATGACCAGGTAGTGTCACTAGTTAATGACCAGGTAGTGTTACTAGTTAACTACCAGGTAGTGTTACTAGTTAATGACCAGGTAGTGTTACTAGTTAACAGTCAGGTAGTGTTACTAGTTAATGACCAGGTAGTGTTACTAGTTAACTACCAGGTAGGTGTTACTAGTTAACAGTCAGGTAGTGTTACTAGTTAATGACCAGGTAGTGTTACTAGTTAACTACCAGGTAGTGTCACTAGTTAATGACCAGGTAGTGTTACTAGTTAACTACCAGGTAGTGTTACTAGTTAATGACCAGGTAGTGTTACTAGTTAACTACCAGGTAGTGTTACTAGTTAACAGTCAGGTAGTGTTACTAGTTATGACCAGCGTAGTGTTACTAGTTAACTACCAGGTAGTGTTACTAGTTAACAGTCAGGTAGTGTTACTAGTTAATGACCAGGTAGTGTTACTAGTTAATGACCAGGTAGTGTTTACTAGTTAACAGTCAGGTAGTGTTACTAGTTAATGACCAGGTAGTGTCACTAGTTAATGACCAGGTAGTGTTACTAGTTAACAGTCAGGTAGTGTTACTAGTTAATGACCAGGTAGTGTTACTAGTTAACTACCAGGTAGTGTTACTAGTTAACAGTCAGGTAGTGTTACTAGTTAATGACCAGGTAGTGTCACTAGTTAATGACCAGGTAGTGTCACTAGTTAATGACCAGGTAGTGTCACTAGTTAACAGCCAGGTAGTGTTACTAGTTAATGACCAGGTAGTGTCACTAGTTAATGACCAGGTAGTGTTACTAGTTAATGACCAGGTAGTGTCACTAGTTAATGACCAGGTAGTGTCACTAGTTAACAGTCAGGTAGTGTCACTAGTTAATGACCAGGTAGTGTCACTAGTTAATGACCAGGTAGTGTCACTAGTTAACTACCAGGTAGTGTCACTAGTTAATGACCAGGTAGTGTCACTAGTTAATGACCAGGTAGTGTCACTAGTTAATGACCAGGTAGTGTCACTAGTTAATGACCAGGTAGTGTTACTAGTTAATGACCAGGTAGTGTCACTAGTTAATGACCAGGTAGTGTTACTAGTTAATGACCAGGTAGTGTTACTAGTTAACTACCAGGTAGTGTTACTAGTTAATGACCAGGTAGTGTTACTAGTTAACTACCAGGTAGTGTTACTAGTTAACAGTCAGGTAGTGTTACTAGTTAATGACCAGGTAGTGTTACTAGTTAACTACCAGGTAGTGTCACTAGTTAATGACCAGGTAGTGTTACTAGTTAACTACCAGGTAGTGTTACTAGTTAACAGTCAGGTAGTGTTACTAGTTAATGACCAGGTAGTGTTACTAGTTAACTACCAGGTAGTGTTACTAGTTAACAGTCAGGTAGTGTTACTAGTTAATGACCAGGTAGTGTCACTAGTTAATGACCAGGTAGTGTCACTAGTTAATGACCAGGTAGTGTCACTAGTTAACAGCCAGGTAGTGTTACTAGTTAATGACCAGGTAGTGTCACTAGTTAATGACCAGGTAGTGTTACTAGTTAATGACCAGGTAGTGTCACTAGTTAATGACCAGGTAGTGTCACTAGTTAACAGTCAGGTAGTGTCA
>JBAMJR010000005.1:127500-135000 GCA_038501785.1 Myoxocephalus aenaeus | reverse complement strand
ACACACAAGCTTTCCCGTTTCTGGCCTGAAGTCACCAGGTTGGAATGCGACCAGAAATAGAGTGAGAGTGAGAATGTGTGTGTGGTGAGGAGGGGTGACCAGGACAACACACACACACACACACACACACACACACACACACACACACACACACACACACACACACACACACACACACACACACACACACACACACACACAACTCTTTCTGCAGCGCCACCACAAGCTCTTTGAGACAATAAGGGCCACTGAAGGCCTGTGTGTGCGACACAGCTTTGACCTTTGACCCTACAGGTTGAGCTTGAGGTTGCAGAGTAAATAGAGGTGCGTTGGATTTACGTTGCAGCGAACAGAGCGTGTCGCACTCAAGCTCTCCGCCCGCCTGGTCTGACTCGCAGGCTTTGCTTCATTTATTCTCGGTCGCACTAAATATTTAATGGAACAAGTCTTGTGAGAAGCTTCAATTTAAATCTGAGACGGAGTCCAGACTTCTATGGTTCTCCCCCTGACGAGCGTTTACAATGAAGCCAGCAGACTCAACACCTCCAAAAAGTCTCTGGACAAGAGAAGAAGAATTAGATTAATAGAGTGACTCAAGCTGCATTCTCTCTCCTGACCACCAGGGGGCGACTCCTCTGGTTGTATAGAAGTCTATGCTTCATGTGTTAAAGCTGCATTCTCTCTCCTGACCACCAGGGGGTGACTCCTCTGGTTGTATAGAAGTATACGCTTCATGTGCTAAAGCTGCATTCTCTCTCCTGACCACCAGGGGGTGACTCCTCTGGTTGTATAGAAGTCTATGCTTCATGTGTTAAAGCTGCATTCTCTCTCCTGACCACCAGGGGGCGACTCCTCTGGTTGTATAGAAGTCTATATAAATGACTCTACTTCAGCGACCTGTTTGGCAGTAACCATGGGAACCGTTGCCCTTGACTTCAGGAGGAAGCTGGCAGGCATTCCAGCCTCAACTCTGTTCCTGTCAGCGTGATGACCTTTGACCTGTGTGGAATGTGCAGGATGAGAGTAAACAGGATGGATGGATTTCAACGGAAGAACAACAAGTGTTTCCCTTAAAGGGGCGGCTCACCTGACCAACAACACAACAAGTGTTCCCCTTAAAGAGGCGGCTCACATGAAATACAACACAACAAGTGTTTCCCTTAAAGGGGCGGCTCACCTGACCAACAACACAACAAGTGTTTCCCTTAAAGAGGCGGCTCACATGAAATACAACACAACAAGTGTTTCAATTAAAGGGGCGGCTCACCTGAAATACAACAGATACAAAAATATTTTTCACAAAGTATTTCACAATACGGGTTGTTTTCCTCTGAAGACGGAACTTTATTTTGAAATTTTCTCGCATTGTAACGAGAGTAAACGGACACGTTTTGCAGGATGAACTGACGAAAAAGTGAAGAATAACTTAATATAATAAGATGTCACACAAAGTGTGACGTCATGACAACATCCCTGAATTCAAACTTGAAGTCAGAATCTGGACCAATCAAACTGGCGCTTACATCATTGGTGACCTCACCCTCTCACATGGCAGAAGTCCTTTCTGAAGAGCTGGTTTTGTAGGCCAGCAGCATGGCACACACACACACACACACACACACACACACACACACACACACACACACACACTAATCCACTGGCCCGTGAGGATTAAAGCAGGTTTAATCCTCTCGCTGCCCAACAGGACGATGACCTCACGGTGATGTCATCGAGCTGAGTCACAGCGTCACGGTAACAGACGAGGAACCAGAAGATGAACCACGGGGTGGTTTTGGTAAAGCTGTTCTGTATCGTCAGATTCTCATCTCTCCCACAGACTTTGAACGCGTCGTGTGAGACGAACACAAAGCTTGAAATTGTGAACAACGTTTATATTTTACACGTCTCGTTTAAAACTTCGCCCCAAATAAACCGATCGCTTAAAACTGATTTTTTGTAAAATAAATCAAAATAAATTCAACTTTTCCTTTTGAATGATTCATATTTTAAAATAAAACAAATACATAAATAAAATAGAATACAAATAATATACATAAAATAAATAAATATATACTGTATATAAAATATATATATAAATATATAAATAAAAATAAAAGTGAACGGACAGAAACATTCCTTAAAAGGACATTTGAATGAGAATGAGCCAGCAGTATTATATATGTGACGTCATAGTAAATTATATTTTAAAATTGTATTAGTTGAGTTTTTGTTGAATAATAACAGCATCATTAATAATAATGTTTTTCCCGTCGTCATCCTCTCTTTGTAATGAAAGTCTGCGCTGAGCTTCTGAAGTCTGTGTCACAGATTATTCTCTAATATTGCACCTCGTTTCATTTGATCCACTTCTTAAAGCGTAATATTGTAATAATTGTGATTTCTCAAGATTTTTCCAGATGTTTGAAAGTGTCTCTGCAGGAACCGACACGCAGAGAAGGAATGCGTCTCTGCAGGCGTCACGGGGCGCGGCGTACAGACGAGCCTTCAGACAACACGCAGGGGGAAAAGTGACGGCTGCGCCTGAGGGGTCGTCGTGTGAGGACTCCTCTTCCTCAGACTCCTCTTCCTCAGACTCCTCTTCCTCAGACGAGCTCATCGTCTCATCGAGGCCCAGAAAGCCACTCTTCTTCTGCTGCTGCAGTGTTTAGGCGCTTTGCTGAAAGGCTCCACTCGTTTCAGCCTTTCGGGGGACTTGAACCGCCGACCTTTCAGTAGAACGTCTGCGTTATCGTCGCGCACGGAAAGTATTCTTTAGGGATGAATGCACATTTGGAAGTGAGTGCATGCGTGAACGCGTGAAACACCAGGATAGAACTCATTTAAAAAAGAGTGAACGTTTTAAATCATCGTTCTATTATTGTCTCGTGTCGTTATTATACTTTTTAAATTGTCTCTGAAAGAAGTCTGTCTTCAAAGTAGAAAGTTCAGCTTCTTCTCTCCGGTCACTGAGGGTACATCCCAAGTCTCTTAATCCCCGTTTCCTTCACTTGCATCCTTTCCTTGCGTCTTAGTCCCTCCCACCAGAAATGCATGGAGAGGAGAGAGGACACGAGGAGAGAGGACACGAGGAAGTATGCTTTAACAGACATGAGACGTCCTTTCCTCTGGGCCCCGTTCCTCGTACCTGGTTCAACAAAGTCGATCAAATGTTTCCGACCTCGGCCTTCAGTGCCGTATAGTCCACATCAGGGCGGACTGGAGGTAAAACGTGGCACACGGCCACGGCCGTCCATACAGACGCTCACTCTGCTATACGATCATTTCTTTGCACTATTACGGCATGGAGGTCACACTGTGTGGATGTTAGTTATCATGACAAAACAAAACAATCCAAAAGTGCGGCCCTAAAACACTGCACACACAAGACCTCTCCGGCAGCTGCTGCCCTGCACACTGTTTTTATTCTAGTAAACAACACGGACAATTCAGCAGAAATATAAAGAGTTGTCAGCGTTAGCTGCAGCAGCTAGCTAGCAGACAACCAGCAGCAACACGCTGTGGCTGTTTATGATGAAATACGACTGCAGATGTAGAAACAGAAACACAACCAGCAGTTCACTCACCAGACGCTCATGACCTCCATGACCCTCTGTGAGGAAGACGTCATCACAAGTCTGTTTCTCAGACTGCAGCCTGAGCTTCTAGCTTCTAGCTTCTTCTTCTTAATGGTCACGCTGGGCCACTGACCAATCACAGCGCATGTTAATGTCACGCTGGGCCACTGACCAATCACAGCGCATGTTAATGGTCACGCTGGGCCACTGACCAATCACAGCGCATGTTAATGGTCACGCTGGGCCACTGACCAATCACAGCGCATGTTAATGGTCACGCTGGGCCACTGACCAATCACAGCGCATGTTAATGGTCACACTGGGCCACTGACCAATCACAGCGCATGTTAATGGTCACGCTGGGCCACTGACCAATCACAGCGCATGTTAATGGTCACGCTGGGCCACTGACCAATCACAGCGCATGTTAATGTCACGCTGGGCCACTGACCAATCACAGCGCACGTTAATGTCACGCTGGGCCACTGACCAATCACAGCTCATGTTAATGTCACGCTGGGCCACTGACCAATCACAGCGCACGTTAATGGTCACGCTGGGCCACTGACCAATCACAGCGCATGTTAATGTCACGCTGGGCCACTGACCAATCACAGCGCATGTTAATGGTCACGCTGGGCCACTGACCAATCACAGCGCATGTTAATGGTCACGCTGGGCCACTGACCAATCACAGCGCATGTTAATGTCACGCTGGGCCACTGACCAATCACAGCGCACGTTAATGGTCACGCTGGGCCACTGACCAATCACAGCGCATGTTAATGGTCACGCTGGGCCACTGACCAATCACAGCGCATGTTAATGGTCACGCTGGGCCACTGACCAATCACAGCACATGTTAATGGTCACGCTGGGCCACTGACCAATCACACGCATGTTAATGGTCACGCTGGGCCACTGACCAATCACAGCGCATGTTAATGTCACGCTGGGCCACTGACCAATCACAGCGCATGTTAATGGTCACGCTGGGCCACTGACCAATCACAGCACATGTTAATGGTCACGCTGGGCCACTGACCAATCACACGCATGTTAATGGTCACGCTGGGCCACTGACCAATCACAGCGCATGTTAATGGTCACGCTGGGCCACTGACCAATCACACATCCACTTCCATTTCTCAGGCGCTGCTCATCAAAGAATACACCCAGCTTGTCAAACTAAAGATCTGATTGGTTGAAGTCCATGACGATCAACCACAGCGTCCTCTCTGTGTTCTTTGATCTGCTGAGGCCTAAACTGCTTTGCTCCCATAGAGACACAGGAGGGAAACATCTGATTGGATGAAACTCTCTTAAACTCAGCTGCATGAAAGCAGCGCTGCAGACTGAAGCAGAGCAACAGAGGAAGACAGGAGCTGTGACATGAGAACATAAGCTGATAGGGAAAAATAATTATAATACATGTAGTGTATTTGTGATAAAAATAAATAATTATAATACATGTAGTGTATTTGTGAAAAACGATTATTATGAAACCACTTCCTGTCTCAGATGAAACCACTTCCTGTCTCTTATCGCTCATCTGCTGCGTTCCCTCCGTGAGAGAAACTCCTCCTCAGCGACCAGCTGCTCATGTTTTGATTTTCACTTGTTGCTCCATGTTTCAGGACTACAGCTGAACTGTGACACACACACACACACACACACACACACACACACACACACACACACACACACACACACACACACACACACACACACGCACACATGATAAACGTGAGACTTTGAGTCTGAGCGCATTGTATCACTAAATCTAGAAATACAGTTCATTGTGTGTGTGTGTGTGTGTGTGTGTGTGTGTGTGTGTGTGTGTGTGTGTGTGTTATAACGAGCAGACAGCACAATTAGTCAGTCACTTAGTCATGTCCTGAGGCTACAACACACACACACACACACACACACACACACACACACACACACACACACACACACACACACACACACACACACCCAACACACACCGTTGATGTCACTCTGAGGTTTGGATTCTCCTCTTCTTCCCTCCTCTCTCCTTGACCCCTTTCTTTCTTCCTTCCCTTCTTTGTTCCTTCTTTCCTTTCCTAGTTGCTCCTTCTCTACTTCTCTTTCCTCCTCCTCCTCCTCCTCCTCCTCCTCCGCTCCCTTCCATCCTTCCTTAGTGGCCTCTCTCCTTCAGTTCCTTTTCCCTGTCGTTACCTTTTTGCTTTTCTTTTCTTTCCATCCTTCTTTTTCCTCTCCTCCTCCTCTCTCCCTCTCGTCCTCCCTTTCCTCCTCCTCCTCTCTCCCTTTCCTCCTCCTCCTCTCTCCCTTTCCTCTCCCTCTCCTCCTCCTCCTCTCCCTCTCCTCCTCCTCCTCCTCTCCCTCTCCTCCTCCTCCTCTCTCCCTTTCCTCTCCCTCTCCTCCTCCTCCTCTCCCTCTCCTCCTCCTCCTCTCCCTCTCCTCCTCCTCCTCCTCTCCCTTTCCTCCTCCTCCTCTCTCCCTCTCCTCCTCCTCCTCCTCTCCCTTTCCTCCTCCTCCTCTCTCCCTTTCCTCTCCCTCTCCTCCTCCTCCTCTCCCTCTCCTCCTCCTCCTCCTCTCCCTCTCCTCCTCCTCCTCTCTCCCTTTCCTCTCCCTCTCCTCCTCCTCCTCTCCCTCTCCTCCTCCTCCTCTCCCTCTCCTCCTCCTCCTCCTCTCCCTTTCCTCCTCCTCCTCTCTCCCTCTCCTCCTCCTCCTCCTCTCCCTCTCGTCCTCCCTTTCCTCCTCCTCCTCCTCTCTCCCTTTCCTCTCCCTCTCCTCCTCCTCCTCCTCTCCCTCTCCTCCTCCTCCTCTCTCGCTTTCCTCTCCCTCTCCTCCTCCTCCTCTCCCTCTCCTCCTCCTCCTCTCCCTCTCCTCCTCCTCCTCTCCCTCTCCTCCTCCTCCTCTCTCGCTTTCCGTCATTCCAAAACCAGCCGTGTTCCTGAACTTCAACCACAACAATCCAATTAAAGGAATTAACACATGATCCTGCAAGACGATGATGTCATCCTTTCTTACCGACTCTTTCCCACTTCTCCTCCTCCTCCTCCTCCTCCTCCTCCTCCTCCTCCTTTGTTGCCAAATGGCCTCCAAACCACAGAAGAAGTCCTTCTTTTACCTCCGAGCTCTTCGTGTTCTGTCTGCTCCTCCATGTTTCTGTGCTTCTCTTCAACGTAAAGCATCAACTAAATGACAAGCACATTGGTATTGTTACATCGTGATAGAGATTCTAGTTTCACACAACCTGCTGAACGACTCCACGGAGGAGCTTTACTCTCTGAGGTCAGGGAACGCCGAGACGCTGAAGTCCGACGGGGCAAAAAACACAAAGTTATGAACTTCCTGTGGAGCGAAAATGACCAAAAACTGTAAAAAAAAACATCCGGTTTCTGACTGAGGATCAGTTTCAAAGCCCCGACGTCTCTTGCTGGACACAGATACTGTGTGTGTGTGTGTGTGTGTGTGTGTGTGTGTGTGTGTGTACCTGTCTGCTAATTAGCACACACTCACCACAGCTGCTCCTCTGATCTCAATGAGATCGTATGAAGATCAGGATGGCCATTATTATTGGATTTAGAAGATTAACACACACCTGCATGGCAGCCAGGTACATTAGTGCCATGTGTGTGTGTGTGTGTGTGTGTGTGTGTGTGTGTGTGTGTGTGTGTGTGTGTGTGTGTGCTACACACTAAACCATCTTGAAAGGCAAAGAGATGAAAGAAAATTTGGCCATTTGAGCCTTCAGCTTCCTGCTATTACCCTCCAGCATTGATCACTTCCTTCAGACCAAAGAGCACGAAGAGAGGCCTTATGGAGAGAGAGAGAGAGAGAGAGAGAGAGAGAGAGAGAGAGAGAGGGAGAGAGAGGGAGAGAGAGAGAGAGAGAGAGAGAGGGAGGGGGTTCTGGTCGTGTTGTCGGTGGT
>JBAMJR010000005.1:20000-125000 GCA_038501785.1 Myoxocephalus aenaeus | reverse complement strand
CAAAGGCGGAACCGCCCTCAAACGGTCTCGTTCATTCTAACCAGACGTCAGTCATCTGGATAATTGCGCGTGTACGCTTCTCTTCAGAAGGGGGAGGAGTCGATCGCCAAATTCATGATTTTTCTAACGCTACAACATGGCAAATAAGATCAGAGAAAGAGCGTCTGTTTTCTCAGTTGAGGAGCAGGAGATGATCATGACTACATATAATGAATTTAAGACCATAATTATGGCAAAGTCTAATGGTGCGTTCACATCCAAAGCGTAGCGAATATTCACAACACTTCATGTTGTGAACGCAGCTTAACGCCGCCTCCGCTGGACGGGTTAGAGTCACATAAGCATCGCGATATATCAGACAAGTTAAATGCATCAGTGTTGGGAAAATGTATCGGCTAATTTGAAGTGCCTCATCACCCAAATCAATCAGATTATATTTATTTTAATGTGCCTGCTGGCAGTAGTATACGAATAAATATATACTTGTGAGGATATATGTACTGTATGCGCGTATGTATCATACATGTGTATATACACGTATGTGTAGATTACCATATAGGAGTTTGAATCTGTGTATGGGCGGATCAGTATGTATGTATTATTCATAATCAGAAATTCAAGGGCGCTGCCTTTTTTGTCCGGTGGGAGTGGCCAGCTTATCCAGTGAATTTCAGTTAGCCTGCGCTGGAGCAGGTGAAGGGATTTCGATGTGTTGCTAAGGTGATTCTGCGTCATCTTATCCTTAAAATTATCCAGCTAACTCAGTAAGCCAGGTATGAAGAATACCTGGCTTACTGATGTCTGATGTCCTCCAGAATATAATAACACGCCTCTGTTCTGTGAGCCCGTCGTGCATTTAGTAACAAACTGTCAGCGGAGTTGTGCAACATTTTGTGAAGACTTTCATGTTTAGTGAGGAAAGTCTTCCCCACGAGGGGAGCAGTGGAGGTTTTATTTTAAATCAAATCCGTATAACTGTCGGACATGCTTGTGCCGGGAGGCGCCACTAAAAGAAAGAAAATGAAAAGTAAAAATGAAAAGACATATAAAATATAATACAATAAATAAAGTAAGAACAAACATAAGGATGTTGCACATGTTGTACAGAGGGGATCGGCCTCTTGAAAGCTGGAGGAGGAAGAGGAAGAGGAGGAGGAGGAAGAACGGGTTCCTTTAAGTTCTAAACATGAAGGCCCGTTTGATGCGTGACACCAGAACCTACAGGAACCCACTGCGAAGGGTCAAAGGTCACAGGGCGCCGAACAACGGGTGGATTGAGTGTGGGAGGAGGAAGAGGAGGAGGAGGAAGAAGAAAAAAGGGAGTGAGGAGAAGGAGGAGGAGGAAGAGGAGGCTTCCAGCCCCTGAAGGGAAACCGTCGTGAAGCCTCAGAAGATTTGGAGGAAGGGGACCCTCCTCCTCCTCCTCCTGAGATACAAGGGGAAATTCCCACCGATTGAACGAACCACCACTCAGATCAAAGTGTGTGTGTGTGTGTGTGTGTGTGTGTGTGTGTGTGTGTGTGTGTGTGTGTGTGTGTGTGTGTTACACATGGAACGACACACACAATGTTCTGCAGGTCTTCATGCATCACACTGTGGCCGTCTCTCCAACACCAACCTATTTCTTTGAAATGATGCAGCTGTAAGGTCCAACTCTAACCCACATCATAAAACAATATGTGAACATTCTCTAACCCAAATCATAACTCAATATGTGAACATTCACTAACCCAAATCATAGCACAATATGTGAACATTCTCTAACCCAAATCATAGCACAATATGTGAACATTCTCTAACCCAAATCATAGCACAATATGTGAACATTCTCTAACCCAAATCATAGCTCAATATGTGAACATTCTCTAACCCAAATCATAGCACAATATGTGAACATTCTCTAACCCAAATCATAACACAATATGTGAACATTCTCTAACCCAAATCATAACACAATATGTGAACATTCTCTAACCCAAATCATAACACAATATGTGAACATTCTCTAACCCAAATCATAACACAATATGTGAACATTCTCTAACCCAAATCATAACACAATATGTGAACATTCTCTCTGCAAAGGTTGACTTTGACAAAGTTAGAGAGGGTTTAGAACAGAGAACATTCAGGCGAGGACTCCAACATTGGGGCACATCTGTGACATTTTAATGTTCTCATGTACCAAACCATATATTTCACTTGTATATTACTTATGGTGTTCAATACATCCAGATACAGCATTTTTTTTTCATCAAACAAGCTATGATTTACAGTTTATATAACAATCGCTCAGTCTGCCCCCGTGTAGGCAGACTGAGCGATTGGTTTTTAAAAGGTTAACTCTTACGGGACGTAAATATCCGCTGAGCTCGTAACAGACACATCTCTTTTGTTTGCATATGAGTGTTTGCATATGAGTGTTTGCATATGAGGGAGGTGGTGGTGGGCGTCGCTGCCTCCTCATGTGTGTCAGCTCCGTTTCCTCTCATGTCAGATGTTATGAGACACTTCAAAAAGTCAAACGTGTCTTCCTGCAGTTATGAGACTCTTCTGGTGACGATAACGTTGGAATGTTTTCTTTACTTTTTCAGATGATGCAATTATGCGAGGGCATGCAACAGCAACAACTCCTGTATGTCTGAGTCTTGGCATGCCGTCACTTTTTCTGTAGGGCTGTCCGGTGGAATAACTCTTTTTGGGAGTGGAGTTCAATGGCAGAATAATAGACTGCAGATCAAGGGGTCTCTAGTTCTTGTTTAAGTGCCTTCTACACACGATGCTGGGCCGGAACCTTTGTCCTTATGAAGATGGTTGATTCCCATCTTCAGGCAATGAGAGCGAGGAATGCACCATTACGAAAGCCCGGACGTGACCAGGACCTCTAGAAATACTACAGACCTATGATAAAGCTACCTTTTGTCTTAAAAATGCCCAAACACACTGTTGCCTCACAACTGAAACCCCACTTGGACTCAAACAAACCCCAGCGCCTACATGACGGTCTACGGCGAGACCATTACAGGTAGACCAGACCGGCCCACGCACTACACAAGGGGTTCAGCTCAGTGGGAGAGCGTTTGACTGCAGATCAAAGGCTCCCCAGTTCCACTCTGGGGGGCCCTAAACAAATGAAGTAAACGCAGAAACACCTGTCTTTGTACAAGTGGTTGACTGTGAAGCTCTATACGTTCCCATCAAACGTTTCCCAGTTCAACTTCAAAGGCAAACCAACACTCTTTCCCAACAGTCCACAACAAACACTGCCAGAGATCAAGATCAGATCTGTAATGATGCAAAAGCTAATAAGGGTTTCATGTTGGATGATCAAAAAGTAGATTGAGAAAAGGTATTAAGTCAGTTAGTTCATTTGGAGGAGAGCGTTTGTCTTTCAGCAGGAGCTCTACTTCCTGTGTATTCATCTGTGCTTCTCTGAAGAAGCTGGAGGCCTGTGGGCCCGGCTGGACCGCATGAGTTCGTCAAAGCCGTCACATCATGACCATCCTCAAGCTCTTCTATCGTTAAGGAAATGCTCGGGGCGCCCAGAGATGGACTGGGGAGCCTTTGATCTGCAGTCAAATGCTAAACCCCGAGTGGTCTACGTTGTGTAGTGCGTGGGCCGGTCTGGTCTACCTGTAATGGTCTCGACGTAGACCGTCATGTAGGCGCTGGGGTTTGTTTGCCAATTGCAGTCCAAGTGAGTTTTCAGTTGTGAGGCAACAGTGTGTTAGAGGTAGACTTGACATAGGTGTGTAGTTCTTCTAGAGGTCCTGGTCACGCCCGGGCTTTTTAAGGAACGGAGTAACACCTGCAACTTTGAGCGCTCATGGGAAATGACCAGTGGAGAGGGAGGAGTTTATTACGGCGATGATGAGACATCTTAATGAATTTGACTAAATAAAAGTATTTTAATGGATTTTATAAAATCAAATTATTTAAGTGAATAAAAAAAAAATCTGCAAAATACAAGTATTTTGATTACAGATGTGTGACATCATTGTTAAGGCCCTGATCCATACAGTTTGAAAAACTCTGGGACCGCTCCAGGAGGCATTTTTGGGGAATCTGGCTCATATCATGCTGGATGTTCATAGTTATGATCAACATGTGGTATAAAAGGGATTTGTTTGAAAATATAAAAACTAATTGAAAAGACATTCTGAAAAAAAATCATATAAAATAACACAAGTATTATAACTCATTTGGGGTTCCTACAAGCCGGTGAGCTTGTGACCCTTCACCTTCACCGGGTACTGATGGGTCCGGAGTGAGACACAAAGTGAGACCTGGAGTGAGACACAAAGTGAGACCTGGAGTGAGACCTGGAGTGAGACCCGGAGTGAGACACAGAGTGAGACCTGGAGTGAGACACAAAGTGAGACCCGGAGTGAGACACAGAGTGAGACACAAAGTGAGACCTGGAGTGAGACACAGAGTGAGACCCGGAGTGAGACCTGGAGTGAGACACAGCGATACAGAGTGAGACCTGGAGTGAGACACAGAGTGAGACCTGGAGTGAGACACATAGTGAGACCTGGAGTGAGATACGGAGTGAGACACAGAGTGAGACATGGACCGGACGGCAGCAGAGCCGTGACCCCAGTTTGACCTCCAGCAGGAACACGGCGGCTGTTCACTTCGTCCTGCAGCCGGAAAGTCACTCCATTAATTAGATCAGGATATTGGACGGGAAGTTAATTAACACTCTCACACACACACACACACACACACACACACACACACACTCTCACACACACACACACACACACACACACACACACACACACACACACACACACACACACACACACACACACACACACACACACACACACACTAACTCAATCTGAGGCTCTTTGACTGAACGTGAACGTCTGATCCTTCTGGACTCGTCTGTGAAGCTCCTGATGTCCAAGTGTAGAAATATGATTATTATTATTAGTAAATAGAGTATTTATTAATCTCTGGTTCTCCTCTGGTTCTCTTTGTTCAACGGTTCCTGTGATCTCTTGTGAACGAGGTGCGCCTCACTTTTCTTGCGTTTAGAAACACTTTCAATCTCTAAGCTCGTTCACAAATAGTCTTTTCAAAATAAACTTCCGTCTTCACAGGAAACAACTCATTAAGAAAAAGAATATGGTGCTTTGGGTTAAAATAACTCCGGACTAAGTACCTTAGTGACCTCATGGGAGATCTACTAAATATTCATAAACAAGATGCTGCAGTGCATGAGAGCATTAATATGAATCTCCAGGTGAAGTGCAGATGTTCACCAGTCTGTTTGGCTTCTGGATTAAAGAGAGAGTTTCAAATAAGACTCTGAGACAAGTTTTGACCTGCAGACGAGAGCTGAACTCCTTCACGGGTCACTTCCTGTTCACTTCCTGGTCACTTCTGGTTCACGGTTACATCACTTTTATGAATCTACAGTGGACAACAACGAAAACAAACTCTGTGCTTCTGTGTGAGTCTGTGACTTCAACACACACACATGCACGCACACGCATGCACCTGCACGCACACACACACACACACACACACACACACACACACACAGACACACACACACACACACACACACGCACGCACACACACACACACACACACACACACACACACACACGCACGCACGCACACACGCACGCACGCACACACACACACACACACACACACGCACGCACGCACACACACACACACACACACACACGCACGCACGCACGCACGCACGCACGCACACACACACACACACACACACACACACACACACACACACACACACACACACACACACACAACATCTCCTTCCTCTTGGACACACTGGGAATTTCATGATGCAAATCGAGGACTGACAGCAAGCAACTCTGCAAACCTGACACCCTTTCAAGTTGTCACACACACACACACACACACACACACACACACACACACACACACACACACACACACACACACACACACACACACACACACACACACACACACACACGCTGCAGTCATTAGTGAAATGAAGAGTTGCACTTCATCCTGTCAGTGACAGCAGTGTCCTCTCAGGCCACGAAGGTAAAAGGTCAACGTCTCCAACGCTACATGACCGTGTGTGTGTGTGTGTGTGTGTGTGTGTGTGTGTGTGTGTGTGTGTGTGTGTGTGTGTAGTTCAATAATAGCAGCACAGGGATGCCTGCTTCCTCTGCCCACCCCCCACCCCCTCCGTCCAGTCGTGACCCTGAAAACAAACGCTAAGCCTTCTGGGAAACTGTAGTGTTTTACTTGAGATCGTTTCAGTCGACTTCTCCGTTGACAGAAAGTGTCTCTAAAGATCTTTAATGACGTAATAAACTCCTTTAATATTGTTTCTGTTGGTCACGTTGAGTGTGTTTGATGTTTTAAAGTCGACCTCGTTGACACAACAAGTGCTTATTATTCTGCTCTGTTCTTCAACAATAATCTCAGCAGATTACAACAAGCGTGTGTTGTCTGGTTGTTGTTTTAAGGAAAGCTGAACATTTGAAATCACTGATGACGTAATGCACTTTTCTGCATTTTACATAAGAGACAGAAACAGTCTAAAAAAGTGAATCCACAGAAAATTCTTCACGTTAATCTTCAGATTATAATCCAATAAAAATGAGCTCTGGTGTTTCTGGCGGTCAACGGTGTATTTGTGGTGACGTCATTTATTTTAAAGACGCAATCGTGGATCCAGATGTGAACAAAAGAACTTTGAACACAGAGACAGTGGGTTCAGGTTATGGGGTCTCATGCAGCAGAAGCTCCGGGAGATAAGACCCTCCCACAGGACTATCTCATGGACCAACTCTCCAATGGGTCCGGATCTTCAAAGGGTCCGGGTCTCCAATGGGTCCGGATCTCCAATGGGTCCGGATCTCCAATGGGTCCGGATCTCCAATGGGTCCGGATCTCCAATGGGTCCGGGTCTCCAATGGGTCAGGGTCTCCAATGGGTCCGGATCTCCAATGGGTCCGGATCTCCAATGGGTCCGGGTCTCCAATGGGTCCAGATCCCCGTAGATGTTTAGAGATCTGTTTAAACTGTTGTTGAGGAGACTCGCCTGGCAGTCACTGCAGTCCCTCTTGTCTGTCTCACTGCCGTCACAACTATTGTCAAGTACCACATCATTCTTTGTCCCTACAAAGTGCAGCTGGGCTAGAATATGTGAGACTCTGCACAGCTCCTCTCTCTATATATAGTCTATGCAAACACTACTATCTGAGGACTGTCGTATTGCCTCTCCAAGTCTCTCTATGAGGACTGTCGTATTGCCTCAACAAGTCTGTCTATAAGGACTGTCGTATTGCCTCAACAAGTCTGTCTATAAGGACTGTCGTATTGCCTCAACAAGTCTGTCTATAAGGACTGTCGTATTGCCTCAACAAGTCTCTCTATGAGGACTGTCATATTACCTCACCAAGTCTCTCTATGAGAGCTGTCATATTGCCTCACCAAGTCGCTCTATGAGGACTGTCGTATTGACTCACCAAGTCTCTCCTATAAGGACTGTCGTATTGCCTCAACAAGTCTGTCTATAAGGACTGTCGTATTGCCTCAACAAGTCTGTCTATAAGGACTGTCGTATTGCCTCAACAAGTCTGTCTATAAGGACTGTCGTATTGCCTCACCAAGTCTCTCTATGAGGGCTGTCGTATTGCCTCACCAAGTCTCTCTATGAGGGCTGTCGTATTGCCTCAACAAGTCTCTCGATGAGGGCTGTCGTATTGCCTCAACAAGTCTCTCGATGAGGACTGTCGTATTGCCTCAACAAGTCTATCCTATAAGGACTGTTGTATTGACTCAACAAGTCTATGCTATAAGGACTGTCGTATTGACTCAACAAGTCTATGCTATAAGGACTGTCGTATTGACTCGCCAAGTCTCTCTATAAGGACTGTCGTATTGACTCAACAAGTCTCTCGATGAGGACTGTCGTATTGCCTCAACAAGTCTATCCTATAAGGACTGTTGTATTGACTCAACAAGTCTATGCTATAAGGACTGTCGTATTGACTCAACAAGTCTATGCTATAAGGACTGTCGTATTGACTCGCCAAGTCTCTCTATAAGGACTGTCGTATTGACTCAACAAGTCTCTCGATGAGGACTGTCGTATTGCCTCAACAAGTCTATCCTATAAGGACTGTTGTATTGACTCAACAAGTCTATGCTATAAGGACTGTCGTATTGACTCGCCAAGTCTCTCTATAAGGACTGTAGTATTGCCTCAACAAGTCTCTCTATAAGGACTGTCGTATTGACTCAACAAGTCTCTCTATAAGGACTGTCGTATTGACTCGCCAAGTCTCTCTATGAGGACTCACATGAGCTCTGCCTTCATGAGGAGAACAGGAGCCATGGAGCAGATACGAGGACCAGAGTCAAGTCAGCGTCAGGAGAAACAACACTTCCTCTCCGGAACCTTCAAAGTAAAACATTTAATATATTTCAGAACTTTAATGTCTATTGTATATATATATATATATATATATATATATATATATATATATATATATATATATATATATATATATATATATATATAATACAATACATATTCAAAATCATTCTTACAGTTTCATACTATATTTACAGTTTGTATTAATGTAGCATATCTCTTCAATTTTTTCAAGTTTTACATTTAGACTTTTTGTTTTTTATGAGCCAGAATAATCAGCTGTAGGCCTAATTACCAAACTTGCAATAACCTTCACTTGTCGTACACATATCATTTTGGCTGAGATCCATTTTTATGACATTTTCATGCAAATTCCACTCCTTTTCTTTTATTTTGAAAGCAAAGCAGCCCGTTTCTGGCACGATTCGGCTCCTCTGCGTCTAACTTGACGCTTGAAACTCGTGGAGGGAGGAGGGAGGAGGGAGGAGGGAGGAGGGAGGAGGGAGGGAGCGAGACGCAACCAGAGAGGAGAGAACCACCTGATCCGGCTGGAGGAGCAGCGGCACGCGGGGGGAGGAGCTCCAGAAGAGAGGGAGGAGCTCATCCACACGGAGCGAGAGAGGACCGGGAAGCCACAGCGGAGCGGCCGGAGCATTACGCACGAGCCGTGCCGAAGGGGAAGCAACTTTTTACGCACGGACCTCTGGGGATGCAGCGATACATTTAACTGCGTTATTAATACATTTAACTGCGTTATTAATACATTTAACTGGGTTATTAATACATTCAACTGCGTTATTAATACATTTAACTGCGGTATTGATACATTTAACTGCGTTATTAATACATTTAACTGCGTTATTGATACATTTAACTGCGTTATTAATACATTTAACTGCGGTATTGATACATTTAACTGCGTTATTAATACATTTAACTGCGTTATTGATACATTTAACTGCGTTATTGATACATTCAACTGCGGTATTGATACATTTAACTGCGGTATTGATACATTTAACTGCGTTATTAATACATTTAACTGCGTTATTGGACTCGCGGTCTGGTCCCTCCGCAGTGTGGACCAGGACGCGGACGCATGGAGCGCGTTGGCACTTGTGGATGAATTCTTATCCTGCATCACATCTGGAGACGTCTGGACTCTGCGCATTACGCACCCTGGACACAATGGACGCAGCCAGACGTCTGGCCCGCGCGTGAGTCACCGTGAGACAGCGCGCAGGACCGGCGGTGACGCGCCGAGGGGTTCGATGCCCAGCCGGTCCCTCGCGGCTCCTCAGGCTGGGCGCAAGCAACATGACGTCATGGGTCCTGCTGCTGCTGCTGGCGGCCCGGATGCGGCTCGGCGGCGCTGAGGTGAGACCGGGTCGGGAGGTGAGACCGGGTCGGGAGGTGAGACCGGGTCGGGAGGTGAGACCGGGTCGGGAGGTGAGACCGGCACCCGGATCATCCGGTCACGAGCAGATGCTGCGCTTTAATGTGGTTAAAAGAGCAGAGATGATATTTCATTTAGTCCGTCAGCTGTGTGTGTGTGTGTGTGTGTGTGTGTGTGTGTGTGTGTGTGTCTCTCTGTGTGTGTGTGTGTGTGTGTGTGTGTCTCTCTGTGTGTGTGTGTCTGTTTGTGTGTGTCTGTGTGTGTGTGTGTGTGTGCGTGTGTGTGTGTGTGTGTCACCTTCACTCTTTACGTGCATTTGATTCTTCAAGCAGATGTTTTTGTGAAACAGTTTAACTGCCGGCAAAATAAACTGTGTATGTGTGTGTGTGTGTGTGTGTGTGTGTGTGTGTGTGTGTGTGTGTGTGTGTGTGTGTGTGTGTGTGTGTGTGTGTGTTTGCATGTGACAGCATGTCCATCAGTCTATCCAGTTTTCCCTCTGTGACTCTGCAGCTTGTGTTGAATGAGGGAGACAGCGAGAGAGAGAGAGAGAGAGAGAGAGAGAGAGAGAGAGAGAGAGAGAGAGAGAGAGAGAGAGAGAGAGAGAGAGAGCGCGCAGTTCAACCTGCAGTGACTCTCTTAACATCTTTCAGAGTTTCTGGAGCTGAAAGCTTTAAATTAACATCAGAGGAGCAAAGAGCAGCGTGCCCACAGTGCTGTCTTCAAGGCTCTCTAGTGCATGTGAGCGGGCCTCTTAGTGCACGTGAGAGAATGTGAGTGTGCCTTTTTTAGTGCACGTGAGTGTGCCTCTTAGTAGCCCCTACCCTCTGGTTCCCTCTCAGTGGAACACCGTTAGCACCGTTAGCACCGTTAGCACCGTTAGCGGCGCTAGCACCTGTGAGCTGCTGTTGAGAGCCGCGTGGAGGCAACAGAAATGACTTGAAGGTATCAGAGTGCCTCGTGTCCAGCTGTTCTCATTCTCTTCAACACCCGTCTGTGATGAAGATGACGAGCCGTCAGTTAGGTTTAGACAATTAAACTACTAGTTAGGTTTAAACAACTAAACTACTAGTTAGGTTAAACAACTAAACTACTAGTTAGGTTTAAACAACTAAACTACTAGTTAGGTTTAAACAACTAAACTACTAGTTAGGATTGAACAACTAAACTACTAGTTAGGTTTAAACAACTAAACTACTAGTTAGGTTTAACAACTAAACTACTAGTTAGGTTTAACAACTAAACTACTAGTTAGGATTGAACAACTAAACTACTAGTTAGGTTTAAACAACTAAACTACTAGTTAGGTTTAACAACTAAACTACTAGTTAGGTTTAAACAACTAAACTACTAGTTAGGTTTAACAACTAAACTACTAGTTAGGTTTAAACAACTAAACTACTAGTTAGGTTTAACAACTAAACTACTAGTTAGGTTTAGACAACTAGACTACTAGTTAGGTTTAAACAACTAAACTACTAGTTAGGTTTAACAGCTAAACTACTAGTTAGGTTTAACAACTAAACTACTAGTTAGGTTTAACAACTAAACTACTAGTTAGGATTGAACAACTAAACTACTAGTTAGGTTTAAACAACTAAACTACTAGTTAGGTTTAACAACTAAACTACTAGTTAGGATTGAACAACTAAACTACTAGTTAGGTTTAAACAACTAAACTACTAGTTAGGATTGAACAACTAAACTACTAGTTAGGTTTAAACAACTAAACTACTAGTTAGGTTTAACAACTAAACTACTAGTTAGGTTTAAACAACTAAACTACTAGTTAGGTTTAACAACTAAACTACTAGTTAGGTTTAGACATCTAAACTACTAGTTAGGTTTAAACAACTAAACTACTAGTTAGGTTTAACAACTAAACTACTAGTTAGGTTTAAACAACTAAACTACTAGTTACGGTCAGCAGAAGATGTTTTGGGGGTAAATAGATACAGAAGTCCAGAAGTGTCGTGACAACTCATCACTTCAGGACTCATCTCCCTACAAAACAAAAGGCAACGCACCGCAATTCATACTCGGCCCAGGAAATTGTTTTGCATGTTTTCCACGTGATCGTGAATGAGGAAGTTTAAACCCACACGGGGAGAAGTTACTTTCCGTGAGGTATCATAGTGGAGTGAGGATACGATGACAACGATGACGTCATGTAATCTAACAGACGTGTCGTTGTGATCCAAATGAAGGCGGAGGTTGAGGAAACCAGAATTAACGATAAACCTGGAAGAAAGCCGGTGTTGTCCCTGTGTGGAAGCTGTGTTGTTGTTGTTGTTGTTCCTGCTTCCTCGTTGGCATCGATGAATGAATGAAAAGAGCTTCTCTGGGAGGAAGAACAGAGCTCTTCATTGTTGCTGCTGTCGGATTCAAACCTGTGATCCTGTGATCCGCAGGTGAATAATCACAGGTCTTTCTTTATCTGTAGTAACCATGACGTAGTCTTTCTTCATCTTTAGGAGCCATGACGTAGTCTTTCTTTATCTATAGGAGCCATGACGTAGTCTTTCTTCATCTATAGGAGCCATGACGTAGTCTTTCTTTATCTATAGGAGCCATGACGTAGTCTTTCTTTATCTATAGGAGCCATGACGTAGTCTTTCTTTAGGAGCCATGCCGTAGTCTTTCTTTATCTTTAGGAGCCATGACGTAGTCTTTCTTTATCTATAGGAGCCATGACGTAGTCTTTCTTTATCTATAGGAGCCATGACGTAGTCTTTCTTTATCTATAGGAGCCATGACATAGTCTTTCTTTATCTATAGGAGCCATGACGTAGTCTTTCTTTAGGAGCCATGACGTAGTCTTTCTTCATCTTTAGGAGCCATGACGTAGTCTTTCTTTATCTATAGGAGCCATGACGTAGTCTTTCTTCATCTTTAGGAGCCATGACGTAGTCTTTCTTCATCTTTAGGAGCCATGACGTAGTCTTTATTTATCTATAGGAGCCATGACGTAGTCTTTCTTTATCTATAGGAGCCATGACGTAGTCTTTCTTCATCTTTAGGAGCCATGACGTAGTCTTTATTTATCTTTAGGAGCCATGACGTAGTCTTTCTTTATCTTTAGGAGCCATGACGTAGTCTTTCTTTATCTATAGGAGCCATGACGTAGTCTTTCTTTATCTATAGGAGCCATGACGTAGTCTTTCTTCATCTTTAGGAGCCATGACGTAGTCTTTCTTTATCTATAGGAGCCATGACGTAGTCTTTATTTATCTATAGGAGCCATGACGTAGTCTTTCTTTATCTTTAGGAGCCATGACGTAGTCTTTCTTTATCTATAGGAGCCATGACGTAGTCTTTCTTTATCTATAGGAGCCATGACGTAGTCTTTATTTATCTATAGGAGCCATGACGTAGTCTTTCTTTATCTTTAGGAGCCATGACGTAGTCTTTCTTTATCTATAGGAGCCATGACGTAGTCTTTCTGTATCTATAGGAGCCATGACGTAGTCTTTATTTATCTATAGGAGCCATGACGTAGTCTTTCTTTATCTATAGGAGCCATGACGTAGTCTTTCTTCATCTTTAGGAGCCATGACGTAGTCTTTCTTTATCTATAGGAGCCATGACGTAGTCTTTCTTTATCTATAGGAGCCATGACGTAGTCTTT
Organism: Myoxocephalus aenaeus; assembly: GCA_038501785.1. NCBI lineage: Eukaryota > Metazoa > Chordata > Actinopteri > Perciformes > Cottidae > Myoxocephalus > Myoxocephalus aenaeus. The sequence continues at coordinate 111,572 of JBAMJR010000005.1, read as the reverse complement.
CTTTATCTATAGGAGCCATGACGTAGTCTTTCTTTATCTATAGGAGCCATGACATAGTCTTTCTTCATCTTCAGGAGCCATGACGTAGTCTTTCTTCATCTTTAGGAGCCATGACGTAGTCTTTATTTATCTATAGGAGCCATGACGTAGTCTTTCTTTATCTATAGGAGCCATGACGTAGTCTTTCTTTATCTATAGGAGCCATGACGTAGTCTTTCTTTATCTATAGGAGCCATGACGTAGTCTTTCTTTAGGAGCCATGCCGTAGTCTTTCTTTATCTTTAGGAGCCATGACGTAGTCTTTCTTTATCTATAGGAGCCATGACGTAGTCTTTCTTTATCTATAGGAGCCATGACGTAGTCTTTCTTTATCTATAGGAGCCATGACGTAGTCTTTCTTTATCTATAGGAGCCATGACGTAGTCTTTCTTTAGGCGCCATGACGTAGTCTTTCTTTATCTATAGGAGCCATGACGTAGTCTTTCTTCATCTTTAGGAGCCATGACGTAGTCTTTCTTTATCTATAGGAGCCATGACGTAGTCTTTCTTTATCTATAGGAGCCATGACGTAGTCTTTCTTTAGGAGCCATGACGTAGTCTTTCTTTATCTTTAGGAGCCATGACGTAGTCTTTCTTCATCTTTAGGAGCCATGACGTAGTCTTTCTTTATCTTTAGGAGCCATGACATAGTCTTTCTTTATCTATAGGAGCCATGACGTAGTCTTTCTTTAGGAGCCATGACGTAGTCTTTCTTTATCTTTAGGAGCCATGACGTAGTCTTTCTTCATCTTTAGGAGCCATGACGTAGTCTTTCTTTATCTTTAGGAGCCATGACATAGTCTTTCTTTATCTATAGGAGCCATGACGTAGTCTTTCTTTAGGAGCCATGACGTAGTCTTTCTTTATCTATAGGAGCCATGACGTAGTCTTTCTTTATCTTTAGGAGCCATGACGTAGTCTTTCTTTATCTATAGGAGCCATGACGTAGTCTTTCTTTATCTATAGGAGCCATGACGTAGTCTTTCTTTATCTATAGGAGCCATGACGTAGTCTTTCTTTAGGAGCCATGACGTAGTCTTTCTTTATCTATAGGAGCCATGACGTAGTCTTTCTTCATCTTTAGGAGCCATGACGTAGTCTTTCTTTATCTATAGGAGCCATGACGTAGTCTTTCTTTATCTATAGGAGCCATGACGTAGTCTTTCTTTATCTTTAGGAGCCATGACGTAGTCTTTCTTCATCTTTAGGAGCCATGACATAGTCTTTCTTCATCTTTAGGAGCCATGACGTAGTCTTTCTTTATCTTTAGGAGCCATGACGTAGTCTTTCTTCATCTTTAGGAGCCATGACGTAGTCTTTCTTTAGGAGCCATGACGTAGTCTTTCTTTATCTATAGGAGCCATGATGTAGTCTTTCTTCATCTTTAGGAGCCATGACGTAGTCTTTCTTTAGGAGCCATGACGTAGTCTTTCTTTATCTATAGGAGCCATGACGTAGTCTTTCTTCATCTTTAGGAGCCATGACGTAGTCTTTCTTCATCTTTAGGAGCCATGACGTAGTCTTTCTTCATCTTTATGAGCCATTACGTAGTCTTTCTTTATCTTTAGGAGCCATGACGTAGTCTTTCTTTAGGAGCCATGACGTAGTCTTTCTTTATCTATAGGAGCCATGACGTAGTCTTTCTTCATCTTTAGGAGCCATGACGTAGTCTTTCTTTATCTTTAGGAGCCATGACGTAGTCTTTCTTTATCTATAGGAGCCATGACGTAGTCTTTCTTCATCTTTAGGAGCCATGCCGTAGTCTTTCTTTAGGAGCCATGACGTAGTCTTTCTTCATCTTTAGGAGCCATGACGTAGTCTTTCTTTATCTTTAGGAGCCATGCCGTAGTCTTTCTTTATCTTTAGGAGCCATGACGTAGTCTTTCTTTATCTATAGGAGCCATGACGTAGTCTTTCTTTATCTATAGGAGCCATGACGTAGTCTTTCTTTATCTATAGGAGCCATGACGTAGCCTTTCTTTATCTATAGGAGCCATGACGTAGTCTTTCTTCATCTTTAGGAGCCATGACGTAGCCTTTCTTTATCTATAGGAGCCATGACGTAGTCTTTATTTATCTTTAGGAGCCATGACGTAGTCTTTCTTTATCTATAGGAGCCATGACGTAGTCTTTCTTTATCTATAGGAGCCATGACGTAGCCTTTCTTTATCTATAGGAGCCATGACGTAGTCTTTCTTCATCTTTAGGAGCCATGACGTAGCCTTTCTTTATCTATAGGAGCCATGACGTAGTCTTTCTTTATCTTTAGGAGCCATGACGTAGTCTTTCTTTATCTTTAGGAGCCATGACGTAGTCTTTCTTTATCTTTAGGAGCCATGACGTAGTCTTTCTTTAGGAGCCATGACGTAGTCTTTATTTATCTTTAGGAGCCATGACGTAGTCTTTCTTTATCTTTAGGAGCCATGACGTAGTCTTTCTTTATCTTTAAAAGAACACACAGCTGTCATGTGACTCTAAATCATCGCTGTGTCACAACGTCTGGGGAAAAACTGAGATCCACACATCTGTCTGTGGACACACACACACACACACACACACACACACACACACACACACACACACACACACACACACACACACACACACACACACACACACAATGATTTTAAATCCATGTAGACAGAACTGGAGTCTCTCGTCAGCCGTTACATCAACACACTCTCGCAGCTGATTGGTCGCTTTGTGAGCGGCTGTTTATTGTCTGTCGGTCAGTTTGGATGAAGCTTGATCCATTTTACATAAGAACCACTAATCTGCAGAGGATTTACAGGCTGTGTGTGTGTGTGTGTGTGTGTGTATGTATGTGTGTGTGTGTGTGTGTGTGTGTGTGTGTGTGTGTGTGTGTGTGTGTGTGTGTGTGTGTGTGTGTGTGTGTGTGTGTGTGTGTGTGTGTGTGTGCACATCTGGATGTAGCTGCGTACGTGTTAGTGGACATATGTGCTTCTGTGTGTGTGTGTGTGTGTGTGTGTGTGTGTGTGTGTGTGTGTGTGTGTGTGTGTGTGTGTCGGACAGAAAAGCGCAGCATCAGAGTTCTAAAGCCTCGTGTGGAGCAGAAGTCCAGCAGGATGGAAATAATAACAATAATAATAATAATAATAATAATAATAATAATAATAATAATAATAATAATAATAAGTTACTTATTTTCCAAAAATATAAGTGTAGAAAATAACAGGTATAAAACAACTTTGTTTGAATCACACATATGATGTTTGTACATTTAAAACATCATTTTGCATTTTAGTAAAATAAATAAGTAGTTATGAAAATCAAACAGTGAAGCTTCCTCAGCTGTGGGATGATTGTGGGAACCTGTGTGTGTGTGTGTGTGTGTGTGTGTGTGTGTGTGTGTGTGTGTGTGTGTGTGTGTGACAGCATGTTGGCTCGCTGCCACATCTCTGATAAAAGAAGGCGTGTGATTGTGAGTCACTTGTCACACACTCAGTGTTTATGTGTTTCTCAGAGTCTGCTTCTCTTTTTGAGAGCATGTTTTAATGTGTGTGTGTGTGTGTGTGTGTGTGTGTGTGTGTGTGTGTGTGTGTGTCTGTGTGTGTGTGTGTGTGTGTGTGTGTGTGTGTGTGTGTGTGTGTGTGTGTGTGTAAGCCAGCCCCATAATTACATTCCATCACATTCACCTTTCTCCTCAAACATTCCATACAATCTCTTTGCCTCCCAGGCTTCCTTCAAGGCCCAATGCAGTGTGTGTGTGTGTGTGTGTGTGTGTGTGTGTGTGTGTGTGTGTGTGTGTGTGTGTGTGTGTGTGTGTGTGTGTGTGTGTGTGTGTGTGTGTGTTTGCATGTGACAGCATGTCCATCAGTCTATCCAGTTTTCCCTCTGTGACTCTGCAGCTTGTGTTGAATGAGGGAGACAGCGAGAGAGAGAGAGAGAGAGAGAGAGAGAGAGAGAGAGAGAGAGAGAGAGAGAGAGAGAGAGAGAGAGCGCGCAGTTCAACCTGCAGTGACTCTCTTAACATCTTTCAGAGTTTCTGGAGCTGAAAGCTTTAAATTAACATCAGAGGAGCAAAGAGCAGCGTGCCCACAGTGCTGTCTTCAAGGCTCTCTAGTGCATGTGAGCGGGCCTCTTAGTGCACGTGAGAGAATGTGAGTGTGCCTTTTTTAGTGCACGTGAGTGTGCCTCTTAGTAGCCCCTACCCTCTGGTTCCCTCTCAGTGGAACACCGTTAGCACCGTTAGCACCGTTAGCACCGTTAGCGGCGCTAGCACCTGTGAGCTGCTGTTGAGAGCCGCGTGGAGGCAACAGAAATGACTTGAAGGTATCAGAGTGCCTCGTGTCCAGCTGTTCTCATTCTCTTCAACACCCGTCTGTGATGAAGATGACGAGCCGTCAGTTAGGTTTAGACAATTAAACTACTAGTTAGGTTTAAACAACTAAACTACTAGTTAGGTTAAACAACTAAACTACTAGTTAGGTTTAAACAACTAAACTACTAGTTAGGTTTAAACAACTAAACTACTAGTTAGGATTGAACAACTAAACTACTAGTTAGGTTTAAACAACTAAACTACTAGTTAGGTTTAACAACTAAACTACTAGTTAGGTTTAACAACTAAACTACTAGTTAGGATTGAACAACTAAACTACTAGTTAGGTTTAAACAACTAAACTACTAGTTAGGTTTAACAACTAAACTACTAGTTAGGTTTAAACAACTAAACTACTAGTTAGGTTTAACAACTAAACTACTAGTTAGGTTTAAACAACTAAACTACTAGTTAGGTTTAACAACTAAACTACTAGTTAGGTTTAGACAACTAGACTACTAGTTAGGTTTAAACAACTAAACTACTAGTTAGGTTTAACAGCTAAACTACTAGTTAGGTTTAACAACTAAACTACTAGTTAGGTTTAACAACTAAACTACTAGTTAGGATTGAACAACTAAACTACTAGTTAGGTTTAAACAACTAAACTACTAGTTAGGTTTAACAACTAAACTACTAGTTAGGATTGAACAACTAAACTACTAGTTAGGTTTAAACAACTAAACTACTAGTTAGGATTGAACAACTAAACTACTAGTTAGGTTTAAACAACTAAACTACTAGTTAGGTTTAACAACTAAACTACTAGTTAGGTTTAAACAACTAAACTACTAGTTAGGTTTAACAACTAAACTACTAGTTAGGTTTAGACATCTAAACTACTAGTTAGGTTTAAACAACTAAACTACTAGTTAGGTTTAACAACTAAACTACTAGTTAGGTTTAAACAACTAAACTACTAGTTACGGTCAGCAGAAGATGTTTTGGGGGTAAATAGATACAGAAGTCCAGAAGTGTCGTGACAACTCATCACTTCAGGACTCATCTCCCTACAAAACAAAAGGCAACGCACCGCAATTCATACTCGGCCCAGGAAATTGTTTTGCATGTTTTCCACGTGATCGTGAATGAGGAAGTTTAAACCCACACGGGGAGAAGTTACTTTCCGTGAGGTATCATAGTGGAGTGAGGATACGATGACAACGATGACGTCATGTAATCTAACAGACGTGTCGTTGTGATCCAAATGAAGGCGGAGGTTGAGGAAACCAGAATTAACGATAAACCTGGAAGAAAGCCGGTGTTGTCCCTGTGTGGAAGCTGTGTTGTTGTTGTTGTTGTTCCTGCTTCCTCGTTGGCATCGATGAATGAATGAAAAGAGCTTCTCTGGGAGGAAGAACAGAGCTCTTCATTGTTGCTGCTGTCGGATTCAAACCTGTGATCCTGTGATCCGCAGGTGAATAATCACAGGTCTTTCTTTATCTGTAGTAACCATGACGTAGTCTTTCTTCATCTTTAGGAGCCATGACGTAGTCTTTCTTTATCTATAGGAGCCATGACGTAGTCTTTCTTCATCTATAGGAGCCATGACGTAGTCTTTCTTTATCTATAGGAGCCATGACGTAGTCTTTCTTTATCTATAGGAGCCATGACGTAGTCTTTCTTTAGGAGCCATGCCGTAGTCTTTCTTTATCTTTAGGAGCCATGACGTAGTCTTTCTTTATCTATAGGAGCCATGACGTAGTCTTTCTTTATCTATAGGAGCCATGACGTAGTCTTTCTTTATCTATAGGAGCCATGACATAGTCTTTCTTTATCTATAGGAGCCATGACGTAGTCTTTCTTTAGGAGCCATGACGTAGTCTTTCTTCATCTTTAGGAGCCATGACGTAGTCTTTCTTTATCTATAGGAGCCATGACGTAGTCTTTCTTCATCTTTAGGAGCCATGACGTAGTCTTTCTTCATCTTTAGGAGCCATGACGTAGTCTTTATTTATCTATAGGAGCCATGACGTAGTCTTTCTTTATCTATAGGAGCCATGACGTAGTCTTTCTTCATCTTTAGGAGCCATGACGTAGTCTTTATTTATCTTTAGGAGCCATGACGTAGTCTTTCTTTATCTTTAGGAGCCATGACGTAGTCTTTCTTTATCTATAGGAGCCATGACGTAGTCTTTCTTTATCTATAGGAGCCATGACGTAGTCTTTCTTCATCTTTAGGAGCCATGACGTAGTCTTTCTTTATCTATAGGAGCCATGACGTAGTCTTTATTTATCTATAGGAGCCATGACGTAGTCTTTCTTTATCTTTAGGAGCCATGACGTAGTCTTTCTTTATCTATAGGAGCCATGACGTAGTCTTTCTTTATCTATAGGAGCCATGACGTAGTCTTTATTTATCTATAGGAGCCATGACGTAGTCTTTCTTTATCTTTAGGAGCCATGACGTAGTCTTTCTTTATCTATAGGAGCCATGACGTAGTCTTTCTGTATCTATAGGAGCCATGACGTAGTCTTTATTTATCTATAGGAGCCATGACGTAGTCTTTCTTTATCTATAGGAGCCATGACGTAGTCTTTCTTCATCTTTAGGAGCCATGACGTAGTCTTTCTTTATCTATAGGAGCCATGACGTAGTCTTTCTTTATCTATAGGAGCCATGACGTAGTCTTTCTTTATCTATAGGAGCCATGACGTAGTCTTTCTTTATCTATAGGAGCCATGACATAGTCTTTCTTCATCTTCAGGAGCCATGACGTAGTCTTTCTTCATCTTTAGGAGCCATGACGTAGTCTTTATTTATCTATAGGAGCCATGACGTAGTCTTTCTTTATCTATAGGAGCCATGACGTAGTCTTTCTTTATCTATAGGAGCCATGACGTAGTCTTTCTTTATCTATAGGAGCCATGACGTAGTCTTTCTTTAGGAGCCATGCCGTAGTCTTTCTTTATCTTTAGGAGCCATGACGTAGTCTTTCTTTATCTATAGGAGCCATGACGTAGTCTTTCTTTATCTATAGGAGCCATGACGTAGTCTTTCTTTATCTATAGGAGCCATGACATAGTCTTTCTTTATCTATAGGAGCCATGACGTAGTCTTTCTTTAGGAGCCATGACGTAGTCTTTCTTTATCTATAGGAGCCATGACGTAGTCTTTCTTTATCTTTAGGAGCCATGACGTAGTCTTTCTTTATCTATAGGAGCCATGACGTAGTCTTTCTTTATCTATAGGAGCCATGACGTAGTCTTTCTTTAGGCGCCATGACGTAGTCTTTCTTTATCTATAGGAGCCATGACGTAGTCTTTCTTCATCTTTAGGAGCCATGACGTAGTCTTTCTTTATCTATAGGAGCCATGACGTAGTCTTTCTTTATCTATAGGAGCCATGACGTAGTCTTTCTTTAGGAGCCATGACGTAGTCTTTCTTTATCTTTAGGAGCCATGACGTAGTCTTTCTTCATCTTTAGGAGCCATGACGTAGTCTTTCTTTATCTTTAGGAGCCATGACATAGTCTTTCTTTATCTATAGGAGCCATGACGTAGTCTTTCTTTAGGAGCCATGACGTAGTCTTTCTTTATCTTTAGGAGCCATGACGTAGTCTTTCTTCATCTTTAGGAGCCATGACGTAGTCTTTCTTTATCTTTAGGAGCCATGACATAGTCTTTCTTTATCTATAGGAGCCATGACGTAGTCTTTCTTTAGGAGCCATGACGTAGTCTTTCTTTATCTATAGGAGCCATGACGTAGTCTTTCTTTATCTTTAGGAGCCATGACGTAGTCTTTCTTTATCTATAGGAGCCATGACGTAGTCTTTCTTTATCTATAGGAGCCATGACGTAGTCTTTCTTTATCTATAGGAGCCATGACGTAGTCTTTCTTTAGGAGCCATGACGTAGTCTTTCTTTATCTATAGGAGCCATGACGTAGTCTTTCTTCATCTTTAGGAGCCATGACGTAGTCTTTCTTTATCTATAGGAGCCATGACGTAGTCTTTCTTTATCTATAGGAGCCATGACGTAGTCTTTCTTTATCTTTAGGAGCCATGACGTAGTCTTTCTTCATCTTTAGGAGCCATGACATAGTCTTTCTTCATCTTTAGGAGCCATGACGTAGTCTTTCTTTATCTTTAGGAGCCATGACGTAGTCTTTCTTCATCTTTAGGAGCCATGACGTAGTCTTTCTTTAGGAGCCATGACGTAGTCTTTCTTTATCTATAGGAGCCATGATGTAGTCTTTCTTCATCTTTAGGAGCCATGACGTAGTCTTTCTTTAGGAGCCATGACGTAGTCTTTCTTTATCTATAGGAGCCATGACGTAGTCTTTCTTCATCTTTAGGAGCCATGACGTAGTCTTTCTTCATCTTTAGGAGCCATGACGTAGTCTTTCTTCATCTTTATGAGCCATTACGTAGTCTTTCTTTATCTTTAGGAGCCATGACGTAGTCTTTCTTTAGGAGCCATGACGTAGTCTTTCTTTATCTATAGGAGCCATGACGTAGTCTTTCTTCATCTTTAGGAGCCATGACGTAGTCTTTCTTTATCTTTAGGAGCCATGACGTAGTCTTTCTTTATCTATAGGAGCCATGACGTAGTCTTTCTTCATCTTTAGGAGCCATGACGTAGTCTTTCTTTAGGAGCCATGACGTAGTCTTTCTTCATCTTTAGGAGCCATGACGTAGTCTTTCTTTATCTTTAGGAGCCATGCCGTAGTCTTTCTTTATCTTTAGGAGCCATGACGTAGTCTTTCTTTATCTATAGGAGCCATGACGTAGTCTTTCTTTATCTATAGGAGCCATGACGTAGTCTTTCTTTATCTATAGGAGCCATGACGTAGCCTTTCTTTATCTATAGGAGCCATGACGTAGTCTTTCTTCATCTTTAGGAGCCATGACGTAGCCTTTCTTTATCTATAGGAGCCATGACGTAGTCTTTATTTATCTTTAGGAGCCATGACGTAGTCTTTCTTTATCTATAGGAGCCATGACGTAGTCTTTCTTTATCTATAGGAGCCATGACGTAGCCTTTCTTTATCTATAGGAGCCATGACGTAGTCTTTCTTCATCTTTAGGAGCCATGACGTAGCCTTTCTTTATCTATAGGAGCCATGACGTAGTCTTTCTTTATCTTTAGGAGCCATGACGTAGTCTTTCTTTATCTTTAGGAGCCATGACGTAGTCTTTCTTTATCTTTAGGAGCCATGACGTAGTCTTTCTTTAGGAGCCATGACGTAGTCTTTATTTATCTTTAGGAGCCATGACGTAGTCTTTCTTTATCTTTAGGAGCCATGACGTAGTCTTTCTTTATCTTTAAAAGAACACACAGCTGTCATGTGACTCTAAATCATCGCTGTGTCACAACGTCTGGGGAAAAACTGAGATCCACACATCTGTCTGTGGACACACACACACACACACACACACACACACACACACACACACACACACACACACACACACACACACACACACACACACAATGATTTTAAATCCATGTAGACAGAACTGGAGTCTCTCGTCAGCCGTTACATCAACACACTCTCGCAGCTGATTGGTCGCTTTGTGAGCGGCTGTTTATTGTCTGTCGGTCAGTTTGGATGAAGCTTGATCCATTTTACATAAGAACCACTAATCTGCAGAGGATTTACAGGCTGTGTGTGTGTGTGTGTGTGTGTATGTATGTGTGTGTGTGTGTGTGTGTGTGTGTGTGTGTGTGTGTGTGTGTGTGTGTGTGTGCACATCTGGATGTAGCTGCGTACGTGTTAGTGGACATATGTGCTTCTGTGTGTGTGTGTGTGTGTGTGTGTGTGTGTGTGTGTGTGTGTGTGTGTGTGTGTGTGTGTGTGTGTGTGTCGGACAGAAAAGCGCAGCATCAGAGTTCTAAAGCCTCGTGTGGAGCAGAAGTCCAGCAGGATGGAAATAATAACAATAATAATAATAATAATAATAATAATAATAATAATAATAATAATAATAATAAGTTACTTATTTTCCAAAAATATAAGTGTAGAAAATAACAGGTATAAAACAACTTTGTTTGAATCACACATATGATGTTTGTACATTTAAAACATCATTTTGCATTTTAGTAAAATAAATAAGTAGTTATGAAAATCAAACAGTGAAGCTTCCTCAGCTGTGGGATGATTGTGGGAACCTGTGTGTGTGTGTGTGTGTGTGTGTGTGTGTGTGTGTGTGTGTGTGTGTGTGTGTGTGTGTGACAGCATGTTGGCTCGCTGCCACATCTCTGATAAAAGAAGGCGTGTGATTGTGAGTCACTTGTCACACACTCAGTGTTTATGTGTTTCTCAGAGTCTGCTTCTCTTTTTGAGAGCATGTTTTAATGTGTGTGTGTGTGTGTGTGTGTGTGTGTGTGTGTGTGTGTGTGTGTGTGTGTCTGTGTGTGTGTGTGTGTGTGTGTGTGTGTGTGTGTGTGTGTGTGTGTGTGTGTAAGCCAGCCCCATAATTACATTCCATCACATTCACCTTTCTCCTCAAACATTCCATACAATCTCTTTGCCTCCCAGGCTTCCTTCAAGGCCCAATGCAGTGTGTGTGTGTGTGTGTGTGTGTGTGTGTGTGTGTGTGTGTGTGTGTGTGTGTGTGTGTGTGTGTGTGTGTGTGTGTGTGACCTGCGTGCAGATCATAACATCCTACCAAACAGTCTTTTCCATCAGAGCTGAGCGACACACTCACGCAGAGTTACAGATTAAAAACGACAAAGCTTTCAGAAGAGACGTTTACGAGCTTCACAGAGACGAAAACAACGTGTGTGTGTGTGTGTGTGTGTGTGTGTGTGTGTGTGTGTGTGTGTGTGTGTGTGTGCTCAACTAGGTCAGCCAATGGCTTGTGAAAGTCGTCTAGGTGTCCTCTATTAGGAGGTATTGATATGCTTATGAACTATTATGAACACCATTGAAACCAGTGAAACCAGTGAAACCAGTGAGACCAGTGAAACCAGTGCTGACAGTGTGACCTCGTCCTCAGGGAGACCCGCTGCCCTCCACACTGGTCCACCTGCTGAGGACCTCTGACATCTCCTCTGTGGACGAGCTGGAGCTGCTGCTGCTGCAGGAGACCGGAGATATAGGTAGGAGCACACACACACACACACACACACACACACACACACACACACACACACACACACACACACACACACACACACACACGTGGAGGAGGCGAGCGTCTACGGAGGCCTGAGGAGAAAGGAATGCAGGAGGAGAGAGCATCAGTCAGACTCCATGTTGACCTGAGAGAGAGAGAGAGAGAGAGAGAGAGAGAGAGAGAGAGAGAGAGAGAGAGAGAGAGAGAGAGAGAGGAAGACGAGGTCACCGCATCGTTCTGCTGCTCCAGATTCCTCTCCATGTTGTAAAATATGAATGTGTGTGTGTGTGTGTGTGTGTGTGTGTGTGTGTGTGTGTGTGTCGCTCTGATCCGTCTGAAGAAGTCACTCACATAAACACATATTGATAAATAAACCATCGACATATTTTAGTAAACGGGCCTTTGATGGTTCCGTGAGCATCAACAACACAACGCGACCCGGAGAGGAAACAGGAAGTGACTCAAAGTGTTCGTGACGCCTGTGAGTTCTCATCCTGCTGCAGAGGAGCCTGAAGGACGTGTGTTCGAGTTCACGAGACTTTATAATAAACTCAGTTATCAGTTATGAGTTATGTTGAATCTCCACCTTAACGTGGTGGAGGAGTGTGAGTGGCTCAGTGATCCTGGGTCCATGATGTCCGGGGCGTCAGCCCCTGGTGGGGTCTCCCAGACTAAGAGCGGTTCAGAAACCCTGATGCACAGCGGCCCACGGTTTGAAGCTACCGCGCCCGGACAAGGGAAACCGGGGCACCCTCCCAGAGCCAGACCCAGGAGGGGAGCTCGTCGGTGAGCGTCTGGTGGCCGGGCCTTCGCCCACGGGGCCCGGTCGGGCTCGGCCCGAACAAACATCATGGAGCAGCAGTCACCCTGTGGACCCACCACCTGCAGGGGGAAGCATCGGGATTGGGTGCTATGTAGACCGGGCGGCGGGCCAGGCAGGAGACCTGGGCGAGCCGATCTCCGGCAGCATAGACGAGCTCTAGGGACGTGGAACGTCACCTCGCTAGCGGGGAAAGAGCCGGAGCTGGTGCGGGAGGTGGAGCGGTACCAGATAGATATAGTTGGGCTCACCTCCACGCACAGCACGGGCTCTGGAACCAAGCTCCTGGAGAAGGGTTGGACTTTGTCCTTTTCTGGAGTTGCCCTTGGTGAGAGTGGGGATCGAGCCCCCGGCTGAGCACCGCTGTGCTGGAGTTTTTCCCGGAGAACCAGAGGGTCGCCTCCCTGCGCCTACGGGTTGTGGGGCGTAAGGCTCTGACTGCTGTTTGTGCTCATGGACCGAACAGCAGTCAGAGGATCCGGCCTTCTTGGAGTCGATGGTTGCACCCATATCCCTGGTGGAGGCCAGGTATCTTAGAGATAGAGTAAGGAGATGAGTCTCCTCTGTAGGGCTCAGCCTTAGAGATAGAGTAAGGAGATGAGTCTCCTCTGTAGGGCTCAGCCTTAGAGATAGAGTAAGGAGATGAGTCTCCTCTGTAGGGCTCAGCCTTAGAGATAGAGTAAGGAGATGAGTTTCCTCTGTAGGGCTCAGCCTTAGAGATAGAGTAAGGAGATGAGTTTCCTCTGTAGGGCTCAGCCTTAGAGATAGAGTAAGGAGATGAGTCTCCTCTGTAGGGCTCAGCCTTAGAGATAGAGTAAGGAGATGAGTTTCCTCTGTAGGGCTCAGCCTTAGAGATAGAGTAAGGAGATGAGTCTCCTCTGTAGGGCTCAGCCTTAGAGATAGAGTAAGGAGATGAGTCTCCTCTGTAGGGCTCAGCCTTAGAGATAGAGTAAGGAGATGAGTCTCCTCTGTAGGGCTCAGCCTTAGAGATAGAGTAAGGAGATGAGTTTCCTCTGTAGGGCTCAGCCTTAGAGATAGAGTAAGGAGATGAGTTTCCTCTGTAGGGCTCAGCCTTAGAGATAGAGTAAGGAGATGAGTCTCCTCTGTAGGGCTCAGCCTTAGAGATAGAGTAAGGAGATGAGTTTCCTCTGTAGGGCTCAGCCTTAGAGATAGAGTAAGGAGATGAGTCTCCTCTGTAGGGCTCAGCCTTAGAGATAGAGTAAGGAGATGAGTCTCCTCTGTAGGGCTCAGCCTTAGAGATAGAGTAAGGAGATGAGTCTCCTCTGTAGGGCTCAGCCTTAGAGATAGAGTAAGGAGATGAGTCTCCTCTGTAGGCCTCAGCCTTAGAGATAGAGTAAGGAGATGAGTTTCCTCTGTAGGGCTCAGCCTTAGAGATAGAGTAAGGAGATGAGTATCCTCTGTAGGACTCTTAGAGATAGAGTAAGGAGATGAGTTTCCTCTGTAGGGCTCAGCCTTAGAGATAGAGTAAGGAGATGAGTTTCCTCTGTAGGGCTCAGCCTTAGAGATAGCGTAAGGAGATGAGTTTCCTCTGTAGGGCTCAGCCTTAGAGATAGAGTAAGGAGATGAGTTTCCTCTGTAGGGCTCAGCCTTAGAGATAGAGTAAGGAGATGAGTTTCCTCTGTAGGACTCAGCCTTAGAGATAGGGTAAGGAGATGAGTTTCCTCTGTAGGGCTCAGCCTTAGAGATAGAGTAAGGAGATGAGTTTCCTCTGTAGGGCTCAGCCTTAGAGATAGAGTAAGGAGATGAGTCTCCTCTGTAGGGCTCAGCCTTAGAGATAGGGTAAGGAGATGAGTTTCCTCTGTAGGGCTCAGCCTTAGAGATAGAGTAAGGAGATGAGTCTCCTCTGTAGGGCTCAGCCTTAGAGATAGAGTAAGGAGATGAGTCTCCTCTGTAGGGCTCAGCCTTAGAGATAGAGTAAGGAGATGAGTCTCCTCTGTAGGCCTCAGCCTTAGAGATAGAGTAAGGAGATGAGTTTCCTCTGTAGGGCTCAGCCTTAGAGATAGAGTAAGGAGATGAGTATCCTCTGTAGGACTCTTAGAGATAGAGTAAGGAGATGAGTTTCCTCTGTAGGGCTCAGCCTTAGAGATAGAGTAAGGAGATGAGTTTCCTCTGTAGGGCTCAGCCTTAGAGATAGCGTAAGGAGATGAGTTTCCTCTGTAGGGCTCAGCCTTAGAGATAGAGTAAGGAGATGAGTTTCCTCTGTAGGGCTCAGCCTTAGAGATAGAGTAAGGAGATGAGTTTCCTCTGTAGGACTCTTAGAGATAGAGTAAGGAGATGAGTTTCCTCTGTAGGGCTCAGCCTTAGAGATAGAGTAAGGAGATGAGTTTCCTCTGTAGGGCTCAGCCTTAGAGATAGAGTAAGGAGCTGAGTTTCCTCTGTAGGGCTCAGCCTTAGAGATAGAGTAAGGAGATGAGTTTCCTCTGTAGGGCTCAGCCTTAGAGATAGAGTAAGGAGATGAGTTTCCTCTGTAGGGCTCAGCCTTAGAGATAGAGTAAGGAGCTCAGACATCAGGAGGAGCTTGGAGTTGAGCCGCTGCTCCTTCTTGTCTAAAGGAGTCAGCTGAGGTGTTCAGCATCTCATCAGGATTCCTCCATTAGAGGTTTTAGGACAGGTCCAACTGGAGGAGACCCTGAGGAGACCCAGGCCACGCTGGAGGATTATATCTCAGCTGACTGGAGCGCCTCAGGATCCCAGAATGATCTGGAAGTGTTGCTGTGAGAGGGAAGCCTGCTGGACCTGCTGCCACCAGACCAGACCGGATAAGAGGAGGATATGGATGGATCAGTTATGAGTTATGTGCAGATACAATTAGAAAGTAGCTCAAGGCGGTTAATGAATTAGCGCTATCGGGCAATTAAACAACACCTAGTGCATCTGCGCACACACACGCGCACACACACACACACACACACACACACACACACACACACACACACACACACACACACACACACACACACACACACACACACACACACACTTCATTAACTGCTTGTGTCCCCCCTCTTGCTCCTGTAGAAGAGGAGGAAGACGAGCATGACGTGCTCATGAGCCAGACTCACGGCCGCGTCCCTCGGAGTCTCGGTAGGTTTCCTCTCTTTGCTTCCTGCGTGTGTGTTTCAGCTTCAAAGCTTCTGATCTTAACCCTTAACCCCCCTCCTCCCCCCCCCCCCCCCCCCCCCCCAACAGTGCAGGCCCAGCCGGCCCAGCAGGCGGCCTGTAAGGTCCGGACGGAGGTGCTGGAGGTGACGAGGTCCATGCTGGACCGCCGCAACGCCAACTTCCTGCTGTGGCCGCCGTGCGTGGAGGTGCAGCGCTGCTCGGGCTGCTGCAACACGCGGCTGCTGCAGTGCGTCCCCACCGCCTCCTCCACCCGGCAGCTGCAGGTATACAATGCTAAGCTAAGCCGTTTTCCTTTCATGGCTCCAAGCAGACTGTGGTTCATGAAAAGAGGCTTCATGTAACGGGACATCTGGGGCACTTAGGAGAAATCTGCAGACTCAAACAGACAAAACAGTAAAATAAATGTTTTTAGACAAGTACTGGAAGAAGTTTTTAGACAAGTACTGGAAGAAGAACAAAGTGTATTTCTTAAAGTCTTGTTGTTCTTCTTCAGGTGATAAAGATCCAGTACATGAACAAGAAGGCCCACTACGACAAAGCCATCATCTCAGTGGAGGACCACGTCAGCTGCAGGTGCCAGCCTCCTTCCTCCTCCTCGTCCTCCACCTCTTCTTCCTCCTCCTCTTCCTCTTCCTCCTCCGTCCCCATCCAGAGCACCCCCCTCCCCCTCCCGCCTCCCCCGTCCTCCGTCCTCCCCCGGACCGTCCACCCAGCTCCGCCAAAGACTCACGCCTCCAAGGCCGACCTCCACCGGCACGACGACCTGAAGCACAACCAGCAGGACCGGGACCCGGTGGCGCTGCAGTGGCAGCGGGGCCGCTACACCCAGCTGGTGCACTGGACGCGGCCCCGGGGCCACCGGCCCGTCGCCGGCGTGCCGGGGCCGCTCGGCAGCCGGCCGTCCGAAGCGAGGGCGGAGCACGGCGGAGCGCCGCAGGTCGGGCACGGCAGCGGCTCCGACGGGAGCCGGGAGGAGAGCGGCGGCGTGCCGGCGGCGCATCACCCGGATCACGTGCGGCGGCAGCAACAGTTGCTGCAGCATCAGCAACGACAGCCGGAGGACCGGGAGCTGAGGACGCAACATCGGCTGAACGCGCCGCAATCCGACGGCACATCGCCGCCCGGCGGCCCGACGCAGGAGGAAGACCCCGCCCCTCCCGCGACCACCAATCGGACAGACTTTGAGGTCACGACACAGACGGCGGCTGCGGCGGCCGGTCAGACGACGGGAGGCGGCGACAGGGAGGAGAGCGGCTCCGCCCCCAGCGGGGCCGGGCCGGCCAATCGGGGGGCGGAAAGAGACTCAGTGGGCGGCGGGTTCGGCCATTTAACGGAGGAGAGGAGACGGAAAGCTCTGGAGATGATCCAGACGGAGCCGGAGCACCAGACGCATCTTCATCCTCATCCTCCTCATCCTCCTCAGCAGAGGCCAAAGCCGACCACATTTAAAACAGGTGACGCTCAGCATGTGTGACAGTGTGTGGCGTCCTTGTAACTCCTACAGTTCCCATAATGCAACTCAATAGTGACTTAACCCTGCCTGAATTTAAAAAACATCTATTTTCCAAGTTGGGATCACAGGCTTTAAAAGAACAATCCCACTCCACACATATTACGGGACATTACATGTCCTTAAAACCCAACCTGATGACATCACTATGACATCATCAGAGGGATTATCTCAGAGCCAAAAGTAAACAAGTAAAGAGATGTGCAGAATACTAGTGTGTGTGTGTGTGTGTGTGTGTGTGTGTGTGTGTGTGTGTGTGTGTGTGTGTTAGGGGGAGGGGGGGGTTCCCAGGCAGGAAGCAGCCCTCAGCACACGTATGACTGGACATCATGTGTCCTGCTGTTCTTCCTCGTCTCCCTCGTCTTCCTCTCTGCATCAGAGTCTCATGTGGGCTCAACGCTGCAGCGTCATGGAGATCAGCTGTTAGTCATGTTGTTGTTGACGTTCCTCCAGGGAAAGAACTTCCATGATGAACTCAGTCACACTGCATGTTCTCCTGTGGCTCCATCTTCTTATTCTCCTTCTTCCTCAAACTTTGGACCGTAACTCGTCCTGCGGCGTTGCCAGCACATGCATCAAAATTAGGGCTGGGCAAAGTTGAAATTTTTTTACTGATTAATCGCATAATTTTTCTGAGATTAATCGCATTATGCGCATTATGCGCCAAATTCAATAATGAGTGTATTGCGCACATTTATTTTAAAGTAATGTTATCAGAACAATATAACACTCTGGAGCAACAGCAAGTTAACAACAGTATATAAATCTAAAATATATGATAGGGAAGAAAAAAAAGATGTATTTTATTTTTGTAATGCTTCTATATGACTGGTCATTCAATTAATATTGTATTTATTTTCAGATGTTATAGACTATTTTATTCGAATATACAGCAGCTTAATATCATGCTGAAGAAGACACATTTGTCTTTTATTAGGAACAACATAAACAGTCTGTTCAGTAGTAAGGGTCCCTGTGAGGGACAAGCCCCTCCTTCTTTTGTCATGTTCAGTAGTAAGGGTCCCTGTGAGGGACAAGCCACTCCTTCTTTTGTCATGTTCAGTAGTAAGGGTCCCTGTGAGGGACAAGCCCCTCCTTCTTTTGTCATGTTCAGTAGTAAGGGTCCCTGTGAGGGACAAGCCCCTCCTTCTTTTGTCATGTTCAGTAGTAAGGGTCCCTGTGAGGGACAAGCCCCTCCTTCTTTTGTCATGTTCAGTAGTAAGGGTCCCTGTGAGGGACAAGCCACTCCTTCTTTTGTCATGTTCAGTAGTAAGGGTCCCTGTGAGGGACAAGCCCCTCCTTCTTTTGTCATGTTCAGTAGTAAGGGTCCCTGTGAGGGACAAGCCCCTCCTTCTTTTGTCATGTTCAGTAGTAAGGGTCCCTGTGAGGGACAAGCCCCTCCTTCTTTTGTCATGTTCAGTAGTAAGGGTCCCTGTGAGGGACAAGCCCCTCCTTCTTTTGTCATGTTCAGTAGTAAGGGTCCCTGTGAGGGACAAGCCCCTCCTTCTTTTGTCATGTTCAGTAGTAAGGGTCCCTGTGAGGGACAAGCCACTCCTTCTTTTGTCATGTTCAGTAGTAAGGGTCCCTGTGAGGGACAAGCCACTCCTTCTTTTGTCATGTTCAGTAGTAAGGGTCCCTGTGAGGGACAAGCCCCTCCTTCTTTTGTCATGTTCAGTAGTAAGGGTCCCTGTGAGGGACAAGCCCCTCCTTCTTTTGTCATGTTCAGTAGTAAGGGTCCCTGTGAGGGACAAGCCCCTCCTTCTTTTGTCATGTTCAGTAGTAATGCCGTGTTCACACCAAAACAGTTGCGAATATTCGCAACGCCACTTCGCCTATATCGCGCCGCCCGGCAAAAAACTCGCTCCAGTGGTTAATTCGTTTTTCGCAACCATCGCTGGGGAAAGGGGGCGGGGCTTATCTCCATGTCAATGAAAACATTGACTATTTCCGCCATTGACCATTGAAATAACCACTAGTTCTGCTTTATACTTGTTGAGAAAGTCCCACACACGTCGGAACATCAAACGCCCCCGTGTCTGGGTTCATAATATTATCCGTAGTCGCACACAGCTCCGACTCCTCCGGGACGAGTGTCTGAATGAAGCCGCTTCCAGCGCTCCTTCAGCGGACCCGCAGTTTGATTCAGTGACGGCAGAACGGCGGTGATGCCGGGCGGAGCTTCTCAACGCTGATTGGCTTTCGCAACTCCGCGTCGGGCGAATTTTTCGCTGGCGATGAATTATTTCATCGCCAGCGAAAAAGCGAAAAAGCGAAAAAGCGGAGTTGCGAATATTCGCAACGCCATTTCGCCAGTATCGCGCCGCCCGGCGAAAAATCCGCTTTTTCGCAACCTAACGCGGCTGTGCATTGACTTAACATGTAATCTGGACGCGCGAATATTTCGCAACTCTTTTGGTGTGAACACGGCATAAGGGTCCCTGTGAGGGACAAGCCACTCCTTCTTTTGTCATGTTCAGTAGTAAGGGTCCCTGTGAGGGACAAGCCCCTCCTTCTTTTGTGATGTTCAGTAGTAAGGGTCCCTGTGAGGGACAAGCCCCTCCTTCTTTTGTGATGTTCAGTAGTAAGGGTCCCTGTGAGGGACAAGCCACTCCTTCTTTTGTCATGTTCAGTAGTAAGGGTCCCTGTGAGGGTCAAGCCCCTCCTTCTTTTGTCATGTTCAGTAGTAAGGGTCCCTGTGAGGGACAAGCCCCTCCTTCTTTTGTCATGTTCAGTAGTAAGGGTCCCTGTGAGGGACAAGCCCCTCCTTCTTTTGTCATGTTCAGTAGTAAGGGTCCCTGTGAGGGACAAGCCCCTCCTTCTTTTGTCATGTTCAGTAGTAAGGGTCCCTGTGAGGGACAAGCCACTCCTTCTTTTGTCATGTTCAGTAGTAAGGGTCCCTGTGAGGGACAAGCCCCTCCTTCTTTTGTCATGTTCAGTAGTAAGGGTCCCTGTGAGGGACAAGCCCCTCCTTCTTTTGTCATGTTCAGTAGTAAGGGTCCCTGTGAGGGACAAGCCCCTCCTTCTTTTGTCATGTTCAGTTTGTTGCTTACCTTTTTAAAGATGTATGTTAAAGACCAGCAGTTGATTAACTTTATACAAAAGCAATCAGTGCTTTTGATCTTGTTCAGTTCAGTTGTTCTTACTCAGTGAGAAAAGTCCAGTCTGTGTTGCTTGAACAAGAGCATGAAGTCTGATGAATGAGGCGGAGATGAAGGACAGCTGACCGGTTTCTCTAATGTTCACCTGGAGCTCTGTGAGGCGGAGCGGCTCCCGCTGCTCGCTGAGGACAGAAACTACAGAACAAGACGTGCTTCAGTCTGTTGGCAACAAGCCGGTCTCTGAGGCTGCGGAAGCGCTCATACGTAGATCGCCTTCAAAGTAAAAGCAGAGCCGTTGTATTGCATTCACGGCGTCATCTTATTTATTTCTCTTTCTTTTTTGATTGACCTCACTGGCCGGACTGGGAGAGCCGTAAGATGTCCAGGTCTGAACTGCGCCGTCTGGGAGAGATTTACAGTGCAGCACCTGTGTGCAGCATTAAGCCCCACCAATGCAAAAAAAACAAACAAACAACTTAACGCATAATCAAATAATTAACGCAGTTAATAGTTTTCTGCCCAGCCCTAATCAAAATACATCAAAATGTGCGGCCAATCGGGAATCGTGTGCTGTGACTTTTCTAAGAGATTCGACCGGCCGTTTCTCTGAAAAACTGTGAGAATTTGTCCCATTTGCTTGAATGGGGTTTCGGCGTGAAGAGAGCATAAAAACACTCATCTCTGTGCCCATAGTGACTCGTCATAATTTAACGTAGAGAAATTTAAAATTAAGTTTAAAAGTGTAAGAGTTTATTTGCCCAATTGGGCATTTTTTGATAGCTAGCACAGTTTTCATGTAATTATTGTTCAAGTTTAGGAAACATTTCGGACCATTTCAGAGTTTACAATGGGTGTGTATGGCTAGAGTGGTGATGTCATCGCTAGTGGTGATGTCATCGCTAGAGCACGGAGGTTCAGACTCTTGAGAAAAATATATTTGTATTTTGCCATTCACTCCACAATATTCACTCTTCAGGCATCATTTATACATCAAAACGTAGTAAATATTGTGCTTGTGCTCCACATGCGTCGTGGAATCCAACAAACGTATATGTTTTTATCAGCAAGCCTGAACGCGACATGAAGTCCATCAACTGCTCCATTGGACTCCATGTTAAATCTGACCACCATGTTCTCTCATGAAGCAAACAGGAGCACTGTATGAACTAATAATAATAATAATAATACATTGTATTTGTATTGCACTTTATATTTGAGCAATCTCAAAGTGCTACAGAGCAGAATAAAACAAGAGCATTTTTAAGATATATTTAAAAGCAAAGCCCATAAAAGATATTTTAGCAGTAAGCTTTCTTAAAGAGGTGAGTTTTCAGGTCACGTTTAAAAGCCTCTGCAGTCTGTGGGGCCCTCAGATGGTCGGGGAGGGTATTCCACAGCCTCGGAGCTGCAGAGGAAAAGGCCCGATCGCCCATAGTGCGGAGCTTGGTTCTGGGGACTTGGAGGGTATTGTTGGCTGCAGAGCGGAGGTTAAATGAGGAGGTCTGGGGGGTGAGTAGTTCCTTTAGGTATTGGGGGGCGTGTCCGTGAATGCACTGATGAGTGAGGAGGGAGAGCTTATATTCAATTCTGTGTGGGATGGGGAGCCAGTGTAGTGATTTCAGAACGGGGGTGATGTGGTCGTATTTGCGGACTCTTAGCAGGATCCTGGCAGCGCTGTTTTGAATACGTTGTAGTCTCTGATGTTCCTGTTAGAGACTCCGGTGAGGAGAGCATTACAGTAGTCCAGCCTGGACGATACAAAGGCACGGACAGGTTTCTCTGCAGGGTGAGTGTTGGACGGAGTTTGGCGATGTTCCTGAGGTGATAGAAAGCTGTCTTGCAGAGGTGTTTGATGTGGGTGTCAAAAGTGAGATTGGGGTCCATTTTAACACCAAGGTTGGTGACAGATGTGGAGAGAGGGACGTTTTGACCCGAGAAGGTGATACAGGTGATGGTGGAAGAGCGGAGCTGATGTGGTGTGCCAACTAGGATGGCTTCTGTTTTTGAACTGTTTAGTTGAAGAAAATTGAGTTTCATCCACGTCTCTATGTCCTCCAGGCAGGTGGTGAGTGTGGACATAGAGTGTGAATCAGAAGAAGTGGGGGTTGTCCTCATATAGAGCTGTGTGTCATCAGCATAGCAGTGGTAGGATACCCCATGCCTGCTGATTATATTACCCAGGGGAAGCAGATAGAGGGTGAAGAGAGAACTAAACTTACGCTCTCATTTCTACACCACAGAAACATTTAAGGACACCTAAACGTTCACAAAAGTCTGATCTCTCTCATGATTCATATAGTTTTTATCAAATTCAGTAGTTTGATAGGTTTATTTATTTTAATTACGGGAGTATGTCACTTTAAATACAGACATGAGGAGCAACAGCTCCACTGACCTCACGCTCACATTTTTAACTCCACAAAAAGAACAAGCACATCAACGCATTCGGCTGCTTCTTTCCTCTCTGTTTGTACTATTTTGGTGATTTGACCATGTTTTTGCCTCTGAAGCCGGGTTTAAGATGGTTTAAGATGGTTTAGTAGACAATCCACTCCCAGTCTTAAGATCTCATCTGCCCAATCACCATGGTAACCAGTGACCTGTGTCTATGAAGCAATAGCTGCTCTCAAGTCCATCACAAATACAGAAATGACTCCTCAATAACCTCAATAACACATCTTACTACCGGTAATGTTGGCATAAATATATATATATATATATACATATATATATATATATATATATATATATATATATATATATATGTAATGTACCTCAATAACCTCAACAACACATCTCACTACCGGTAATATATATATTGTGACGTCTTACGGCAGTCGTCGCCACACCATGTATAACCTCTCTCTCTCTATTTCTCTCTCTCCCCTCTCTCTCTCTCTCTCTCTCTCTCTCTCTTCCTCTCTCTCTTCCTCTCTCTCTCTCTCTCTCTTTTCTCTCTCTCCAGCTCTCGTCTCTCCGTCGGCTCGCCGGCCTCCGTTCCGTCCAGCGTCGCCTCGCCGCCGGAGGAAACACCGCAAACGCATCAGCAAAGCAGCCATCAGGGCCATGATCATGTAGCACTGCAGGTGAGAGGGTGAGACCCGGTAGACGAGGAGCAATGAGAGGGTGAGACCCGGTAGACGAGGAGCAATGAGAGGGTGAGACCCGGTAGACGAGGAGCAATGAGAGGGTGAGACCCGGTAGACGAGGAGCAATGAGAGGATGAGACCCGGTAGATGAGGAGCAATGAGAGGGTGAGACCCGGTAGATGAGGAGCAATGAGAGGGTGAGACCCGGTAGATGAGGAGCAATGAGAGGGTGAGACCCGGTAGATGAGGAGCAATGAGAGGGTGAGACCCGGTAGACGAGGAGCAATGAGAGGGTGAGACCCGGTAGACGAGGAGCAATGAGAGGGTGAGACCCGGTAGACGAGAAGCAATGAGAGGGTGAGACCCGGTAGACGAGGAGCAATGTGAGGGTGAGACCCGGTAGACGAGGAGCAATGAGAGGGTGAGACCCGGTAGACAAGGAGCAATGAGAGGGTGAGACCCGGTAGACAAGGAGCAATGAGAGGGTGAGACCCGGTAGACGAGGAGCAATGAGAGGGTGAGACCCGGTAGACGAGGAGCAATGAGAGGGTGAGACCCGGTAGACGAGGAGCAATGTGAGGGTGAGACGTGACGGCTAATCGGCGCTAGTGCTAAAAGTATTTTTGATGCTTTAAATCACCAATAAAAGAGCCTATATTTTATATATAATATGTATATCTATATAATATATACCTATGTATATATAGGCCGTGCATTTTGGACCTAAGCCTTCAGCGCCGTCTGATATCGTTTACATAAATACGCGCATGACGGGACGCTGCGTCATTAACGGACAATGCATGTCGTTCACATCAACAAGAACCATCACATGTAGTTATGTATCCGAGGGTTTATCTTACGCCTATACTTCACTTTATTAATAAAACACGATGCTGTAGTTTGCACAAGACGGCAACCACTTTTATTCTCGTTCCACACTTCACTTGAACACGAGCCGATCAGAACGAATGATATTAACCGTAAATTCTGGTTATAAGCAGCTACTTTAAAAAAAATTCTCCTCAACTTTGACCCGTGCAGCTGACATGTGGATTTTTCCGATTCTAAATTCAGCAGCAGTTGCAGAGACGTACGGTTCACAATTCACGTGAAATATTCCCAAATCCCCTTCAGGAGTGATCTCAGTGTAAAACAGGATCCTCTCAGCAGCAGCAGCAGCTCTCCCAACACCTCCACGGCGCGAGCTAGCGGCGCGAGCTAGCGGCGCGAGCTAGCGGCGGGAGCTAGCGGCGGGAGCTAGCGGCGGGAGCTAGCGGCACAAGCTAGCGGCGCAAGCTAGCTCTGTAGAGGTGGGTGCCGGTGGAGAGCCAAGCGGGGTAAAAAAAACAACACAAAAAGCAGAGAAAGTAGTTCACTCACCAGATGCTGTTCACTTAACAAAGACAAAGTCCATCTGCCTCTCTATATGATATATAATATATAGGCTCTTTTATTGGTCATGTGTTTTATTCAAGATTTGTTTTATTTATATATATTTTTCTAGCATGTATTTAAAAGGTACAATATATTTATTAAATGTGGGCTATCTAATAAGACATTGTAGGGAGAGCATCTGCTGAGGAATTGAGGAATATCATATTTTCATATTCTCTCATATCATATTTTCATATTCTCTCATATCATATTTTCTTTCTCTCCTGACACAGGAAGTGGGGAAGACAACCGAAAGCGAGACGAATTGCACCGAAAAGACGACGGAGGGACTCGAACACTCGGGCTGAACGCGGGCCGGACGGACTCGGACTCACGCGTCCGGCTCCACGGAGCCGTGAAGCCTCACAAAGGAAACACACACTGGGTTCTTTGGTGGGAACCGGGGCGCCATTGATTGGCTGCTTGGACACTTTATTGGTCCACAGGACTCACAAGAGACTGAATGTGGAGAACTGGACTACTGGGAGGATGACTGGGAGGATGACTGGGAGGATGACTGGGAGGATGACTGGCCTACTGGTCCTCTGCATCAACACTGGAGTCGCCCCACACTGACACGCTGTATATATATTAACATGTTATATATATATATATATATATATATATATATATACTAACATGTTATATATATATAAAACATGTTAATATATGAACCTGGAGGCTTAAAGCCGCATGCGAGCGGTGAGCAGTTATCACTGTATGTTGATACTTTGGGAGGAACTTTATTTCATAACTTATTTAAAACAAAAGGATTTGAAGTCCACCAGTTCTCATGTGTAATTATTGTTGCAGATTATAATTATTGGTTGTACAACTGTTACTGTCATGAATGTTATTTTTAATAAAAAATATAAATGTTCAACGCAGTGACATTTTGTGTTTCAGATTTAATGTTATTAATAATAATAATCTTTATTTGGACATTTCATAGAGACGATGTAGCAAAAAGTGCTGCACATATAAAAATACATGCAGAAAACCTTCTTTTGTGGCTTTCAAGAGAAAATATAGATTTAGATTTTATATACAAGTAGAAATACTTTAAAATATATTCTGGAGGCTGGAGGCAGCCAGTGTGTGTGTGTGTGTGTGTGTGTGTGTGTGTGTGTGTGTGTGTGTGTGTGTGACTCCTCTGCTCGTCTGTCACGCAAGGCGAGGCAGGGGTCAGCAGAAAGGTCTGGTTGCTACGGCAACCTGCCGGCGGACACGTCAACACAGAAGTATCGTGTGGTGAAAGAGAGACGGGGGGATGAAGGAGGAGAAACCTCCAAGCTAAGTGAGAAGAAAAACATATCGTCACCTCCCTAAAATAATGGCCTAAATAATGGCCTAAATAATGACCTAAATAATGACCTAAGTCACCAAAGGCGTTGTGAATATTCACAACGCTTTTGGTGTGAACGCAGCATTAGACTTTGCCATAATTATGGCCTTGACTTCCTCATATGCGTTCATGATCATCTCCTGCTCATCAGCGGAGAAAAGAGAGGCTCTTTCTCTGATCTTATTTGCCATGTTGTAGCGTTAGAACATCATGGATTCTGTGCTCGACGCTGCTCCCTTTTGAAGCAGGACGGGCACGCGCAATTATCCTGATGACTGACGTCTGGTTCGAATCAACAAGACTGTTTGAGCGCGGATCAGCCTTTGAGGAACCAACATAGCCTGACGTCAATCATCGGGGTAATTTAAGCTGGATAATAGGACATTTGATCGACTTAGTTGAACCAGGTACGAGGGGCGGGGCCCAGGTGGCGTTCGATGACACACGGGATGAGTAAACATACGCAAAACGAAAACCCTTCCCATGAGATCACGTGCAAAAAGTCAATACTGTAGTTTTTAATACTGTAGTTGTGCTGTTTTGAATTTTTTTACAGAATCATAAATCATGCCAGAGGGTGTAGATGTGACTCCCAGTAACAAAGACACCAGTATAAATCTTAGTTATGATCTGATGCTGAATGTAAAGTCCCCAGTCCCTGTGAACGCAACGCTGTGAACGCAACGCTGTGAACGCAACGCAACGCTGTGAACGCAACGCTGTGAACGCAACGCTGTGAACGCAACGCTGTGAACGCAACGCTGTGAACGCAACGCTGTGAACGTAACGCTGTGAACGTAACGCTGTGAACGCAACGCTGTGAACGCAACGCTGTGAACGCAACGCAACGCTGTGAACGCAACGCTGTGAACGCAACGCAACGCTGTGAACGCAACGCTGTGAACGCAACGCAACGCTGTGAACGCAACGCAACGCTGTGAACGTAACGCTGTGAACGCAACGCTGTGAACGCAACGCTGTGAACGTAACGCTGTGAACGTAACGCTGTGAACGTAACGCTGTGAACGTAACGCTGTGAACGTAACGCTGTGAACGCAACGCTGTGAACGCAACGCAACGCTGTGAACGTAACGCTGTGAACGCAACGCTGTGAACGCAACGCTGTGAACGCAACGCTGTGAACGTAACGCTGTGAACGTAACGCTGTGAATGTAACGCAACGCTGTGAACGCAACGCAACGCTGTGAACGTAACGCTGTGAACGTAACGCTGTGAACGTAACGCTGTGAAAGTAACGCTGTGAACGCAACGCTGTGAACGTAACGCTGTGAACGCAACGCTGTGAACGTAACGCTGTGAACGCAACGCTGTGAAAGTAACGCTGTGAACGTAACGCTGTGAAAGTAACGCTGTGAACGCAACGCTGTGAACGTAACGCTGTGAACGCAACGCTGTGAACGCAACGCTGTGAACGCAACGCTGTGAACGCAACGCTGTGAACGCAACGCTGTGAACGTAACGCTGTGAAAGTAACGCTGTGAACGCAACGCTGTGAACGCAACGCTGTGAACGCAACGCAACGCTGTGAACGCAACGCTGTGAACGCAACGCAACGCTGTGAACGCAACGCTGTGAACGCAACGCAACGCTGTGAACGCAACGCAACGCTGTGAACGTAACGCTGTGAACGCAACGCTGTGAACGCAACGCTGTGAACGCAACGCTGTGAACGTAACGCTGTGAACGTAACGCTGTGAACGTAACGCTGTGAACGCAACGCTGTGAACGCAACGCAACGCTGTGAACGTAACGCTGTGAACGCAACGCTGTGAACGCAACGCTGTGAACGCAACGCTGTGAACGTAACGCTGTGAACGTAACGCTGTGAATGTAACGCAACGCTGTGAACGCAACGCAACGCTGTGAACGTAACGCTGTGAACGTAACGCTGTGAACGTAACGCTGTGAAAGTAACGCTGTGAACGCAACGCTGTGAACGTAACGCTGTGAACGCAACGCTGTGAACGTAACGCTGTGAACGCAACGCTGTGAAAGTAACGCTGTGAACGTAACGCTGTGAAAGTAACGCTGTGAACGCAACGCTGTGAACGTAACGCTGTGAACGTAACGCTGTGAACGCAACGCTGTGAACGCAACGCTGTGAAAGTAACGCTGTGAACGCAACGCTGTGAACGTAACGCTGTGAACGTAACGCTGTGAACGTAACGCTGTGAACGCAACGCTGTGAAAGTAACGCTGTGAACGCAACGCTGTGAACGTAACGCTGTGAACGTAACGCTGTGAACGCAACGCTGTGAACGCAACGCTGTGAACAACGTAACGCTGTGAACGTAACGCTGTGAAAGTAACGCTGTGAACGCAACGCTGTGAACGTAACGCTGTGAACGCAACGCTGTGAACGCAACGCTGTGAACGCAACGCTGTGAACGCAACGCTGTGAACGCAACGCTGTGAACAACGTAACGCTGTGAACGTAACGCAACGCTGTGAACGCAACGCTGTGAACGCAACGCTGAACGTAACGCTGTGAACGCAACGCTGTGAACGCAACGCTGAACGCAACGCTGTGAACGCAACGCTGTGAACAACGTAACGCTGTGAACGTAACGCTGTGAACGCAACGCTGAACGCAACGCTGTGAACGCAACGCTGTGAACGCAACGCTGTGAACGCAACGCTGTGAACAACGTAACGCTGTGAACGCAACGCTGTGAACGCAACGCTGTGAACGCAACGCTGTGAACGCAACGCTGTGAACAACGTAACGCTGTGAACGCAACGCTGTGAACGCAACGCTGTGAACAACGTAACGCTGTGAACAACGTAACGCTGTGAACAACGTAACGCTGTGAACAACGTAACGCTGTGAACGCAACGCTGTGAACAACGTAACGCTGTGAACGCAACGCTGTGAACAACGTAACGCCCTAACTCACCAAACCAACGGGTTTGTTCTGGGAGCAGTTGGACAACGAGTTCTTCCGTCTCCTGTTTTCCTTCTTTCCTTCCTCCAGCTTGTCGTTCTTCCTGACGGGTCGTGACCCTGCAGCTCGGCCCGGCAGCCAACCGGCATCTACGTGTGAGGCTGCGGTGCAATGAACCAATGAGGGTGAGCCAAAGTTCAGCCAGGTCACCGAGGCCAGACGCTGCTACTGATGACTGTGTGTGTGTGTGTGTGTGTGTGTGTGTGTGTGTGTGTGTGTGTGTGTGTGTGGCTGCCTGCCATACCTGCGGTGTCCCTCTGACGGGTGTGTGCGACTGTGTCCGTGTGTCGTGAAACAAACGGAGAGTGTGTCCTCTGGCGCGGCGTCCCGGTGCGAGCGGCTTAATGAGCTGCTAGCTGGCAGCCAATCACGGCCGCGGCAGCCTCCGAGGTCACACCGTGGCGTTGTGTGTAAACAGTGCGGTCGGGCCCCGCCTACATTTGACGCACACCTGACAAGGCCCACACACACACACACACACACACACACACACACACACACCCTGTTCCGTGTCTCACAAAACATTTGTTTTCATACATCTCATACATTCCTCAGGAAGTGGGTTGTATACAGTATATTAAGATTAAGAGTGACGTAAATAATTTATTTTTAAATTATAAGAAACACTCAACCATCAGGAGCTAAATATGAGTCTCAACTTCCTCCAGAAATGTTTTGAAACTCTTTTGAAACTTTGAAAGTGTCAGTGAGGACCTTCATCCTGCAGCCAGCTGCTTTGCTGCTTTGCTGCTTTGTTGCATTGCTGCTTTGTTGCTTGGTTGCTTTGCTGCTTTGCTGCTTTGTTGCTTTGCTGCTTGGTTGCTTGGTTGCTTGGTTGCTTTGCTGCTTTGCTGCTTTGTTGCTTTGCTGCTTGGTTGCTTGGTTGCTTTGCTGCTTTGTTGCTTTGCTGCTTTGCTGCTTTGTTGCTTTGCTGCTTGGTTGCTTGGTTGCTTTGCTGCTTTGCTGCTTTGCTGCTTTGTTCTTGGTTGCTTGGTTGCTCTGTTGCTTTGCTGCTTTGTTCTTGGTTGCTTGGTTGCTTTGCTGCTTTGCTGCTTTGTTCTTTGCTGCTTTGCTGCTTTGTTGCTTTGCTGCTTTGTTGCTTGGTTGCTTGGTTGCTCTGTTCCTCCGCTTCATCGTTTGCTGGTCAAGCCTCTCGTTGTCTCTCCGTCCTCATGGGGAAGTGAATCTCCCTCTCTGGGTTTGTTTCACTCTCTGGAGGAAACCCAGATGATCACCCCACCCTACACACACACACACACACACACACACACACACACACACACACACACACACACACACACACACACACACACAGTGTTGTCATGTAGCTCGGGCTCCCGGCTGTCTGCTGTGGGGGCGTTGTGGTCTGACCCCCCCACGCTCTGCCCTCAGTCCGGCCTCTGTCACAGGACAGCGTGCACGCCCACGTGCACGCTGTCCTGGACACATTCGTGAGTTCAACTCTCAGACACCGAAAAAACGTCTTTGTGTTTTAAAGCACTAACATATCAGCAAGTTTCTTCTGCTCGGGTCGGCCTGTGATTCCAAACATTTGGTGTATATTCAACATGAGAGATGATCATAACTATTATTCATAATCACATCCTGCCTGAACATTATAGGATCCCTCTCACTGGCCATGCTGTCCTTCATCACTGAGAGCATTGTGTTCAGAGGATCTCTCAGAGAGTTCAAGTCTCCAGACGTGAGAGTTGGACCCGATGACTTAAGTCTGTGTTTTCTGTTTGAGTCTGGTTGTTCGTGTAGTCGGTCGTTATGCTCTGTTACGCATTATGATTATTATTATTATTATTATTATTATTATTATTATTATTATTATTATGTATTTATTTACTTACATAAATAACGGGTCATGTGTAACGTGTATGAACTGAAAATAAAATGATTGAAAGAAAGATGTGATGAGAGACAGAGTCCTCAGATGAAGTCTTTAGAATGACCTCGACCCATCAGGTCTTCCTCGCTGCATCCTCCTGGTCTTGACCCTGACATCGCCAACAACTACCGGCCCATCTCCAACCTCCCCTACCTGTCCAATGTCCTTGAGAGAGCTGTTGCATCA
Source organism: Myoxocephalus aenaeus (assembly GCA_038501785.1). Classification (NCBI taxonomy): domain Eukaryota; kingdom Metazoa; phylum Chordata; class Actinopteri; order Perciformes; family Cottidae; genus Myoxocephalus; species Myoxocephalus aenaeus. Next base: position 80,638 of record JBAMJR010000005.1, on the reverse strand, counting down.
CAACTCAAGTCCCACTTCAATCTCCACAACCTCTATGAACCCTTCCAATCCGGCTTCCGGTCAAAACACAGCACTGAAACCGCCCTACTAAAAATCACCAACCACATACTTCTCTCTGCTGACTCTGGCTTCCTCACCATCCTCATCCTCCTTGACCTCAGCGCCGCCTTCGACACCATCAACCACTCCATCCTCCTCTCACGTCTCCAGCACTCCCTTGGTATAACTGGCACTGCCCTCTCCTGGTTCACCTCATATCTCTCAGACCGACATCAATTCATTGCCATAAATAACTGCAAATCCTCCCCAGTGGCCCACGGTGTCCCCCAAGGTTCCGTGCTCGGTCCCCTCCTCTTCATCATTTACATCCTTCCCCTTGCACAAATCATCCGTCGTCATGGTCTCAATTTCCACTGTTACGCTGACGACACCCAACTCTACCTCTCCTCCAAGACCATCACCTCTGTCACCCACTCCACTCTCACCTCCTGTCTCACTGAAATAAAATCATGGATGAAACAGAACAAACTGCCTTCTTTCACCTCAGGAACATTGCATGCCTCCGACCCTCCTTGTCCTCTGCCAACACCAAGCTTCTTATCCATGCCCTCATAACCTCCACACTTGACTATTGCAACAGCATCCTCTACGGCTCTCCCAACAAAATCTGAAAAAAAAATCCAATATGTTCAGAACTCTGCCGCCCGACTTCTCACCTCCACCTGCCGCTATGACCACATCAACCCGGTCCTACCTAACCTCCACTGGCTCCCGGTCAAGTACAGGATTGACTTTAAAATCTTACTCACCACCTACAAAGCCCTAAACAACCTGGCCCTCCCTACCTTTCAGACCTTCTCGTCCTTCACATCCCAACCCGTTGCCTCAGGTCCGCCGATGCAAAGACTCTGAAGACCATCAGGACCAAGCACCGGACCTGGGGTGACAGGACCTTCAGCTGCTGCCCATCCCCCCCACCTCCTGGGGCGCCCCCCCCCCCCCCCCCCATTCCACATTTGTCAGGCTCCCACACTATCATCCTTCAAACAAGCCCGCAAAACCAACCTCTTCAAACTCACCTTCACCTGTTAACCCCTGCTCCCTACTCTTCACCTGCTAACCCCTGCTCCCTACCCTTCACCTGTTAACTCCTGCTCCCTACCCTTCACCTGTTAACCCCTGCTCCCTACCCTTCACCTGTTAACCCCTGCTCCCTACCCTTCACCTGTTAACTCCTGCTCCCTACCCCCACATGTTAACTCCTGCTCCCTACCCTTCACCTGTTAACCCCTGCTCCCTACCCTTCACCTGTTAACCCCTGCTCCCTACCCTTCACCTGTTAACCCCTGCTCCCTACCCTTCACCTGTTAACCCCTGCTCCCTACCCTTCACCTGTTAACCCCTGCTCCCTACCCTTCACCTGTTAACCCCTGCTCCCTACCCTTCACCTGTTAACCCCTGCTCCCTACCCTTCACCTGTTAACTCCTGCTCCCTACCCTTCACCTGCTAACTCCTGCTCCCTACCCTTCACCTGCTAACTCCTGCTCCCTACCCTTCACCTGTTAACTCCTGCTCCCTACCCTTCACCTGTTAACTCCTGCTCCCTACCCTTCACCTGTTAACCCCTGCTCCCTACCCTTCACCTGTTAACTCCTGCTCCCTACCCTTCACCTGTTACCTCCTGCTCCCTACCCTTCACCTGTTAACTCCTGCTCCCTACCCTTCACCTGTTAACTCCTGCTCCCTACCCTTCACCTGTTAACCCCTGCTCCCTACCCTTCACCTGTTAACCCCTGCTCCCTACCCTTCACCTGTTAACTCCTGCTCCCTACCCTTCACCTGTTACCTCCTGCTCCCTACCCTTCACCTGTTACCTCCTGCTCCCTACCCTTCACCTGTTAACTCCTGCTCCCTACCCTTCACCTGTTAACCCCTGCTCCCTACCCTTCACCTGTTAACTCCTGCTCCCTACCCTTCACCTGTTAACTCCTGCTCCCTACCCTTCACCTGTTAACTCCTGCTCCCTACCCTTCACCTGTTAACTCCTGCTCCCTACCCTTCACCTGTTAACTCCTGCTCCCTACCCTTCACCTGTTAACCCCTGCTCCCTACCCTTCACCTGTTAACCCCTGCTCCCTACCCTTCACCTGTTAACTCCTGCTCCCTACCCTTCACCTGCTAACTCCTGCTCCCTACCCTTCACCTGTTAACCCCTGCTCCCTACCCTTCACCTGTTAACCCCTGCTCCCTACCCTTCACCTGTTAACCCCTGCTCCCTACCCTTCACCTGTTAACTCCTGCTCCCTACCCTTCACATGTTAACTCCTGCTCCCTACCCTTCACCTGCTAACTCCTGCTCCCTACCCTTCACCTGTTAACCCCTGCTCCCTACCCTTCACCTGTTACCTCCTGCTCCCTACCCTTCACCTGTTAACTCCTGCTCCCTACCCCCACATGTTAACCCCTGCTCCCTACCCCCACATGTTAACCCCTGCTCCCTACCCTTCACCTGTTAACCCCTGCTCCCTACCCTTCACCTGTTAACTCCTGCTCCCTACCCTTCACCTGCTAACTCCTGCTCCCTACCCTTCACCTGTTAACCCCTGCTCCCTACCCTTCACCTGTTACCTCCTGCTCCCTACCCTTCACCTGTTAACTCCTGCTCCCTACCCCCACATGTTAACCCCTGCTCCCTACCCCCACATGTTAACCCCTGCTCCCTACCCTTCACCTGTTAACCCCTGCTCCCTACCCTTCACCTGTTAACTCCTGCTCCCTACCCTTCACCTGCTCCCTACCCCCACATGTTAACCCCTGCTCCCTACCCCCACATGTTAACACCTGCTCCCTACCCTTCACCTGCTCCCTACCCCCACATGTTAACCCCTGCTCCCTACCCCCACATGTTAACCCCTGCTCCCTACCCCCACATGTTAACACCTGCTCCCTACCCTTCACCTGCTCCCTACCCCCACATGTTAACCCCTGCTCCCTACCCTTCACATGTTAACCCCTGCTCCCTACCCTCCACTACATGACTTATTCCATTGCAGCTTCTCCAGTTTTCTTTTGTACCAAAAACGTTCTGTTCATTTGTTTAGTTTGCTCCTTTGTCTTTCTATTTTTTTGTTGTGTTCTGTTTGTCTCTGTCCTATGTAAAGTGTCTTAGAGTATTCAAAAAGGCGCTATATAAAATGTAAGTATCATTAACCCTGAGCCAGTCCCATGAACCCTGATCCAGTCCTCTGGAAACAGTATTTTATGAACAGGTTTGTTTGTCCTGGGGCTCCTGGCGACAGTAACCAGCATGAGCTCACTCTCTGAGGGTTTGCAGAAGTGAAATGAGAAGTTCGTGCTCGTCTCCTCCTCGTTCTTTATGCAAAGATCTATTTCCTTCCCCTCGTATATATATCTTCACATGAGAGCTGGAGGGAAGCGACCCAGAAAGAGGAAGCGGCCTCTTCCTTCTCCCAGAAGGGTTTCTGGTGTGGTGCACGTTGCCACATGGCGCATCACCACATCCTCAAAACAAAAGCACCCTTTTCCTGACGCTCTCTTATGCAGAAGTCTCTCCATTGAAAAAAATCTGTGTGGCTAAACAACCGCAAATAACCTCAATGCATGAGGGGACCAGCAGGACGCTCTGAACAGCTTTGGGTTCAGGCGAAGGCACCGAACCAATCAGGCGAGCCGTTCCTTTGGCGAGCGTGGACGCCGGCCTATCACGGCGCTCGAATACTGCGGGACTCATAGTCCATAGGAAATCCTGCAGCACCCGAACGCCACACACTCCAAGGCCTCCAGTCAGAGGTTCCCGTCACAGCGGTCGATGGCGTAAAGTATCGAGACCTCTGCTGCACATTAATGCCCAGAGTTTAAGAGTTAAACTCTTTCACCTGCACTGTAAAAACTGGGATTTGCATTAATTAATATCTCCTAAATAAATAATAGTAACTTTTACATAATAAAAAAGACTATGTACTGTTTTTAATTACATTGAGCTGAATTCAAGAAATGTTGTTTAATTATTAATTACATTTTACTTAATTTTGTGTGAATAAAATCAGCTTTGAATCACTGAGTAGACTTTAATTAAATTTCATCAGTAAAGTCAAAGATGCAGAAAATCAATGAATTTGACTTATTTGGAGGTCTTTGTTTTTAATCAACTTCCACTTCCGCCTCACGCATTCTGCGCCACATGGACATCTTCTGCAACGTGTTGAAGGGGCTGCCATTTCCCCAAAGGTAAGACCTGTTTAATTATTGTTAGTTAACGAACAAATTATAACCAAGTTGTTGCAGCAGTTGAACATTGTTTTGCGCTACTGAAAAGTTAACAAACATGTAAACTTTACTGTGCTGTAACTTTATTTAGCTAACTTAGGTTAAGTCTTAAATAAGCTAACGTTAGTGTTTGTTTTTCGGTCTACGTTGTCTTTGAGCCGTTAAAACATGGCAAGGACTGAAAATGCCACAATTTCATGGCTTTCCTCATTTATAATGTTATCCCTAATATGTTATGCCTTTTTGAGATACCAGCTCAGACCGAGTTTCGTGGTTTCCACCCCTCCCCCACCGTAACAAGCTAACCTAACTAGCTAGCGAAAATGCAGCAGAACTTAGAGTTAGAGCGCATTAAGGTTAATGCAATTGTAGGAACACACATTCTTGCTCCCAAATGTTATTAATAAGGCATACAAGTTATATTAATATCACTGCATTTTGTTTTGTCAAGTAATGTTAACCTAACATGCTGTTAATTAAAAGCAGTCGGGATAGACCATGCAGTTAATGGTAAGGTACGTTTCTGGAGAATAGTCAGTGAAACAAATTAACAAAGAGTGCAGTTTCCTCTTTCTTTCTTTTTTTTTAACCTGACGTTATATTCAGCTCCAGGCTGTTACTGTGTTTTGTGCACGCTCTGACAGGTGTGCTGACTATCCCAAGTTCACCGTTGCAGTCTCCATTCATGGTACTGAGAGGCCGCAGCAGGAGATTCAGATCGCCATGTTTCTGTTTTCTCTATCAGTATAGTTTCAATGAGTGGTCTCCGCTCGTGCTGATAGTTGACGTTACACCGAGCTGCCTTTGTACATATTATGTTACAATGCTAGAGTTGTTATACTTCGTCTGCTTAGTCTCACAATACAGTTAAATGTAGAGGCCATTCTGCCAACAGTGTGTATCTGCTGAACAGAGTAAATCACTTTGTATAAAGTATGAATCTAATAGGTCTTTTTTCCAACAATCAACAATCTTTAACTGAAATTCATCAACAGGTATGTACCATACTTCAATACACAATATGCTGTGATACCAAATTCCACACACAGTATATGTTGTCTAAATGTGTGTATACTGTTTGTTACAGATTCAGGATGAGTTTCACACGATCACAACGGTGCACCTCGAGACAAAGTTCATGTCCATGCTGGATGAATACACTCCCAGTCTTCTGAACCTCTTCCACTCCAAGGGCGGAACCATGGGGCTGAGGTTGAAGGCTATCCTGCTCAAGGTGTCATTCATTGAGTATTATGTTTGCAAATATTTCATTTTAGAGATTTTATGATCAAAAAGTTGGAATATCAGTTGATTATTACTTAAATCTACAAGAGGCAATGTTTACCTTTGATTTTCTCTCAAAAAAAGTTTGATCTAACTGCATACATTTTAGTTTCTATACACTCAGTTGCCACTTTATTAAGTACATCATTATTCAAATTTAAAATGTTCAAAGTCATTCATAATAACTAACTACCAAGTGGTGATTACTGATTCTTTTTTATATTGGTGATTGGACACCAAAACCCTCAACTTGCAATTGATATGTGATTATAAGCACATACATTTATTTTATGTTTTACATTGAATGACCTTATCGTACAACTGGAAATGGAATAACAGCTAGTCTGCCTCTGTCCTAACAAAATATGCCTACAAGATCACCACACAGAGCTCACTGACTAACATGGTATGCCTTGATCATACAAAAAGCAAGTTTTGTGGGAGTTTATGTGATTGACTTCCTGGAGTCACAGCTGGTTCTATCGAATTAATGACAGGAAGTGTTTCATTGTGCTGGACTTGGGTTTTTAACAGTAATAAAAGTCAACTAGTTTTAGATCAGTGGATGATCTTTACTCATAATGTTTATTTTTTTCATTTTAGGCTCCAAGCAACCCAAGCATCCACATCACCAGAGATGCCGTCATTCGGTGTTTGATGGCGTACTTTAGGGAATCCACTGATCACCTGATCACTGAGTATGATGTAAGTTGAAGTACATGTTCAATTATTAAGAAAGTGATCTCTTTCTCATCTCTTCTACCTTATATGTATTGGGATTTTTTTTTTATGTACAGATATTAGAAATGTGACTCAGTTCAGATCATTATCTCTCGTCCTTGAAATGTTTTGATTTGTTGGTGAACTGATTGTACACTTTTTAACGAAACCCTTTTGCAAAACATCTCTGAAATTTCATTATGTGCAACAGTTATTACAGCTACAGGTTTTATTGTCCAAAGGGTTGGAAGCAGTTTGGTAGATGTTCAATTAGGACCTTATCTTTTGGCTGTACAATCAGTAATACACAATCTTCTTGCTATTTCAGGATGCTGATGACACAGGACATTGCCATGCAAAAGATGAAAATCTATACGGCGGAGGGTCCAGACGATGTCGGTATCGTTTCAGAAGGAATACAAGTTCTGACTGCTCTGGATAACATTCCGAGGGCTTGCTGCTGGTTGGGTTGATGTATGCAGTCAACCTTACCTATCCCAAGGAGCTCCGATACACATTCCAGGTATCCAGAAACTCCTTCTGGAGCTGGACTGTGCAAAGCTGTCACCGAAAGTAAACAGCCTCAAGAACAAACTGCTTACTTAATAGAATGGACCCTTGCAAAAACATTGTTATGTCACTGTTCGAACTCTCATCTGTGGTTAAGTTCAACTCGTTCAATGCTTGAGTTTATTATTTTTTGAAGGATCCCAGTGAGAAGTGTAGTTTGCCTCTTCAACTGAGTTTTAGTGCTGCAGGTGGTTGTTCAATATATAAACCATCCTCATTTAAGGAGACTGCCATGGTATCACTGCCATGGCACAAGCAGCTGTTTGTGTATAGTGTTTCAACTGTCTACACTAGGATTGCAAATTGTGTGTTTTTATTGAGGAATTTGCACATGAAGAATTTTAGATAAATGTAACAAATTTGCACAAATAAATGTTTACCTGCAGTACTTTGTATGTATGATGATCTGTTGGCTTAACTTAAGTTTACTGTGACACCAAGATGGCATAGTGAATTAGACATAGAAAAATTATGGCAACAAAGTGACAAATAATATAATTGAATAGAAGAATGATTGAATAGATTAAGTAAATCTAACACATTATTCAAATGTGTTGGATTTAGTAATAGAGCCCAAATTATGATTATAGACCAAAGATATTTAGTAAATACAAATCAATTTTACAAGGAAAATGATTTATGTTACTAAGAATATCATCATAAGTAATTTACATTTATAGAATATCAAATATTCAATAAATGTAAATTACTTTTGATGATATTCTTAGTAAAACATAAATCATTTTCCTTGTAAAATTGATTTGTATTTTACTAAATATCTTTGGTCTATACAACTCATAATTGGCGCTCTATTACTAAATCCAACACATTTGAATAATGTTTAGATTTAATTAATCTATTCAATCATTTTTATTAATTATATTAATTGTCACTTTGTTGCCATAAATTTTATTAAGTTACCATTGGTCACATTTTTTAGGGTGTGTGAAGGAGAGGAACCGTAAGGTCCTTCCTTCCTGCTGCTGTCAGGCTGCACAACCAGCTGAGCTCGCAGTAGACCACGAAACACTTCAATAACTTCAACCTGTGCAATATTAATATTAATACACTGTTCATAATAAGTCTGTATACATGTATATAATTCAGTATTTTACTGTTTTCTACCGATTTTGGGCCGTTTTCCTTCCTCACCTTCCTCTCTTTCCTCGGCCACTCCGCCTCCTCAGTGCTCACCTCCTCAGTCAGGTGGTGAATCTCTCACTCCTCAGTCAGGTGGTGAGTCTCACTCCTCAGTCAGGTGGTGAGTCTCTCACTCAGCTCACTCCCTCTAATGACCCGAGCTCTCCCCATCTCTCTAATCCTGTGTTGTCCTCACTGGCCCGCTGCTTATTACGCTGCAGCTGAGTCGCCCTGTCTGTGTGTGTGTGTGTGTGTGTGTCTCTCTCTCTCTCTGTGTGTGTGTGTGTGTGTGTGTGTGTGTGTGGTGTGTGTGTGTGTGTGTGTGTGTGTGTCTCTCTCTCTCTCTGTGTGTGTGTGTGTGTGTGTGTGTGTGTGTGTGTGTGTGTGTGTGTGTGTGTGTGTGTTCTCTCAGATTAAAGAGGGCTCAGTGCTGATTCAGCACGTCCAGTCGGTGAAACCATCAGCGGTCGAGTCACACGCTGTTAAACACACGGATTTACATCCAGCAGAGAAACTAAACATTTACGTGTGTGTGTGTGTGTGTGTGTGTGTAGTGTGTGTGTGTGTGTGTGTGTGTGTGTGTGTGTGTGCTCTACAGTGGAGCTTGGGCTGCCTCGGAGGCTTTAGCTGATGTGAAGCCAGCTGCATTTATTCCGGACGCTCTCAACCAGGATGCTCTCTTCAGAAACTAAACCTCTGTAGTTATTTTAACTGAAACCACTACCTGTGTTTGTGGAGGTTAGTGTAACGCAGTGGTTTTTAAACTGTGGGGCGCGGCCCTCTAGTGGGGCGCAGAGGTATTACTGGTGGGGTGCGGAAGGGGAATGGACAAATGTTTTGTATCAAAACCTCATAATACATGGAGAAATGCCTGTGCGACTCGCCGATTCTTGGCGTTTTGCCAAAAGACGATCTCTGTGAGTCTTCTTGAGGTCGTCTTCTGATGTTCAGAAAATAGATCTCAGCTCAACATTGAGCATGAATTGAGAGCGGGCCGTATCAAATCTACAACCCTGTTTATAAAATATGTGTAGAGGAAAGCAGCTCACTGCTCCACTAATACTGATACAACCTGATGCTCACACATCTGCACTCATTTAGTTTTGCACATGTTGAACGTTATTGTTATTATCTTGAAAAGATATTCAGTGTAAAACAGGTTGATTTCAGGCCACAATAAGCTGCCAAATATTAGTTATTTTTTGCACAGATGGAACTTTATTTGCATTGTTTTAACAAAGTGATTGCACATGTTATTAGTCTTTGTCTGATGGAGCAATCTGGTTTTACTTGAAAAGGATTTACATTTTCTTTGTTCTATTATTTGAAAAAGCACGGATGGAGGAGTCACGAAAAGTTATTTCAGTAAAAATTCAGCATGGACCATTTTGTTTACAATTTGTTACATCCTCTAAACTGGGGGCGTGAACATGTTTCTTCCTCTAAACTGGGCGTGAACATGTTTCTTCCTCTAAACTGGGCGTGAACATGTTTTCTTCCTCCAAAGTGGGCGTGAACATGTTTCTTCCTCCAAAGTGGGGCGGTGAACATGTTTCTTCCTCCAAAGTGGGCGTGAACATGTTTCGTCCTCCAAAGTGGGCGGTGAACATGTTTCTTCCTCCAAACCTGGGCGTGAACATGTTTCTTCCTCTAAACTGGGGCGTGAAACATGTTTCTTCCTCCAAAGTGGGCTTGAACATGTTTCTTCCTCTAAAGTGGGCGGTGAACATGTTTCTTCCTCTAACTGGGGCTGTGAACATGTTTCTTCCTCTAAACTGGGCGTGAACATGTTTCTTCCTCTAAACTGGGGCGGTGAACATGTTCTTCCTCCAAAGTGGGCGTGAACATGTTTCTTCCTCCAAAGTGGGCGTGAACATGTTTCTTCCTCCAAAGTGGGCGGTGAACATGTTTCTTCCTCCAAAGTGGGCGTGAACATGTTTCTTCCTCCAAAGTGGGCGTGAACATGTTTCTTCCTCTAAAGTGGGCGTGAACATGTTCTTCCTCCAAAGTGGGCGTGAACATGTTTCTTCCTCTAAACTGGGCCGTGAACATGTTTCTTCCTCTAAACTGGGCGTGAACATGTTTCTTCCTCCAAAGTGGGCGTGAACATGTTTCTTCCTCCAAAGTGGGGCGGTGAACATGTTTCTTCCTCCAAAGTGGGCGTGAACATGTTTTCTTCCTCCAAAGTGGGCGTGAACATGTTTTCTTCCTCTAAAGTGGGCGTGAACATGTTTCTTCCTCTAACTGGGCGTGAACATGTTTCTTCCTCTAAACTGGGCGTGAACATGTTTCTTCCTCTACAACTGGGCCGTGAACATGTTTCTTCCTCTAAACTGGGCGTGAACATGTTTCTTCCTCCAAAGTGGGCGTGAACATGTTTCTTCCTCTAAACTGGGCGTGAACATGTTTCTTCCTCCAAAGTGGGCGTGAACATGTTTCTTCCTCCAAAGTCTGGCGTGAACATGTTTCTTCCTCCAAAGTGGGCGTAACATGTTTTCTTCCCAAAGTGGGAGTGAACATGTTTCTTCCTCTATAGTATGCGTGAACATGGATTCTTCTTCTAAAGTGGGCGTAAACATGTTTCTTCCTCCAAAGTGGGCGTGAACATGTTTCTTCCTCTAAAGTGGGCGTGAACATGTTTCTTCCTCTAACTGGGCGTGAACATGTTTCTTCCTCTAAACTGGGCGGTGAACATGTTTCTTCCCTCTAAACTGGGCGTGAACATGTTTCTTCCTCTAAACTGGGCGTGAACATGTTTCTTCCTCTAAACTGGGCGTGAACATGTTTCTTCCTCCAAAGTGGACGTGAACATGTTTCTTCCTCCAAAGGTGGGGCGTGAACATGTTTTCTTCCTCAAAGTGGGCGTGAACATGTTCTTCCTCCAAACTGGGCGGTGAACATGTTCTTCCTCTAAACTGGGCGGTGAACATGTTTTCTTCCCTCTAAACTGGGCGTGAACATGTTTCTTCCTCCAAAGTGGGGCGTGAACATGTTTCTTCCTCTAAAGTGGGCGTGAACATGTTTTCTTCCTCCAAAGTGGGGCGTGAACATGATTCTTCTTCTAAAGTGGGCGTGAACATGTTTCTTCCTCCAAAGTGGGGCGTGAACATGTTTCTTCCTCCAAGGTGGGCGTGAACATGTTTCTTCCTCTAAAGTGGGCGTGAACATGGTTTCTTCCTCTAACTGGGCGTGAACATGTTTCTTCCTTTAAGGTGGGCGTGAACATGTTTCTTCCTCCAAAGGGGCGTGAAACATGTTTCTTCCTCTAAAGTGGGGCGTGAACATGTTTCTTCCTCCAAACTGGGCGTGAACATGTTTCTTCCTCCAAAGTGGGCGTGAACATGTTTTCTTCCTCTATAGTATGCATGAACATGATTCTTCTTCTAAAGTGGGCGTAAACATGTTTCTTCCTCCAAAGTGGCGTGAACATGTTTCTTCCTCTAAAGTGGGCGTGAACATGTTTTCTTCCTCTAACTGGGCGTGAACATGTTTTTCTTCCTTTAAGGTGGGCGGTGAACATGTTTCTTCCTCCAAACTGGGCGTGAACATGTTTCTTCCTCCAAAGTGGGGCGTGAACATGTTTCTTCCTCTATAGTATGCGTGAACATGATTCTTCTTCTAAAGTGGGCGTAAACATGTTTCTTCCTCCAAAGTGGGCGTGAACATGTTTCTTCCTCTAAAGTGGGCGTGAACATGTTTTCTTCCTCTAACTGGGCGTGAACATGTTTCTTCCTTTAAGGTGGGCGTGAACATGTTTCTTCCTCCAAAGGGGCGTGAACATGTTTCTTCCTCTAAAGTGGGCGTGAACATGTTTTTTCCTTTAAGGTGGGCGTGAACATGTTTCTTCCTCCAAAGAGGCGTGAACATGTTTCTTCCTTTAAGGTGGGCGTGAACATGTTTCTTCCTCCAAAGAGGCGTGAACATGTTTCTTCCTCCAAAGGGGCGTGAACATGTTTCTTCCTCTAAAGTGGGCGTGAACATGTTTCTTCCTTTAAGGTGGGCGTGAACATGTTTCTTCCTCCAAAGTGGGAGTGAACATGTTTCTTCCTTTAAGGTGGGCGTGAACATGTTTCTTCCTCCAAAGAGGCGTGAACATGTTTCTTCCTTTAAGGTGGGCGGTGAACATGTTTCTTCCTCCAAAGAGGCGTGAACATGTTTCTTCCTCCAAAGGGGCGTGAACATGTTTCTTCCTCTAAAGTGGGCGTGAACATGTTTCTTCCTTTAAGGTGGGTGGTGAACATGTTTCTTCCTCCAAAGAGGCTGTGAACATGATTCTTCCTCTAAAGTGGGTGCGTGAACATGTTTCTTCCTCTAACTGGGCGTGAACATGATTCTTCCTTTAAGGTGGGCGTGAACATGTTTCTTCCTCCAAAGAGGCGGTGAACATGTTTCTTCCTCCAAAGTGGGCGTGAACATGATTCTTCCTCTAAAGTGGGCGTGAACATGATTCTTCTTCTAAAGTGGGGCGTGAACATGTTTCTTCCTCCAAAGTGGGCGTGAACATGATTCTTCCTCTAAAGTGGGCGTGAACATGATTCTTCTTCTAAAGTGGGCGTGAACATGTTTCTTCCTCTAACTGGGCGTGAACATGTTTCTTCCTTTAAGAGTCCTGCTGCCTCTCGGCCATTAGCTCTCTCCTCCTCTCTCTCTCTCTCTCTCTCTCCTCCCTCTCTCTCTCTCTCTCTCTCTCTTTCTTTTCTTTCTGTTTGTCTGGATGTTGACAATGGCATTTTCATTATGCGTGTGTGTGTGTGTGTGTGTGTGTGTGTGTGTGTGTGTGTGTGTGTGTGTGTGTGTGTGTGTGTGTGTGTGTGTGTGTGGCTGTCAGAGATATGGAGACAAGTCTGACAGCAGGACTGTTTCGTGACCTTTGTGACCTCAGAGGTCAGAGTGTGATGTCTGAGGAGAGGAAGTGAGGAAACAAAGCACGGAACGTTATTGTTATACTCAGACCCGGACCCTCAGACCGGGGACCCTCAGACCGGGACCCTCAGACTGGGACCCTCAGACCGGGACCCTCAGACCGGGACCCTCAGACTGGGACCCTCAGACCGGGGACCCTCAGACCGGGACCCTCAGACCGGGACCCTCAGACCGGGACCCTCAGACCCGGACCATCATCATCATCACAATGTCGGAAAATAACAAGATCAATAAAAAAGTAAGATATAAGAGATCAGCTAGAATGTTCTGGTGTGTGTGTGTGTGTGTGTGTTTGTGTGTGTGTGTGTGTGTGTGTGTGTGTGTGTGTGTGTGTGATGGACTGCAGCTCCAGTTATAGCCTCACAGCAGTGATTAGACTCGTCTGTGAGCTGATTAATATTCTCCAGAGAAGCCGGGCGAGGTGAGGGAAACGATTATGGGATGGAGAGCTAATGGGAAGATAATGGCCCCATGGATCACAGTCCAGAGCAGAGGGCCGAGTAGCAGAACTTACTTCAAGAGTTTGAAGGTGTTAAAGGGAGAAAGGAAGGGAAGGTTAGTGAGGTTCATCCAGCATTCTTTAGACCATAAAGCAGGGATGCTTTAGGGCGGGGCTACAAACTGATTGACAGGTCGACACCAGAGACTCCTCCTCAGTCCAGATATGGTCACTTCCTGTTCACTGGGTGTGAAAAAAAAAGAGATGGCGACGGCCAAAATGCAAAACTCAAGGCTTCAAAACATCCACAAACCAACGGGTGACTTCACCATGAGGGCATCAACATATTATATATATATATATATATATAAAACACATGAAGCATAGACTTCTATACAACCAGAGGAGTCGCCCCCTGGTGGTCAGTTGAACACATGAATCTTTGACTTCACTTTAATAGGGAGTCTAGATCTCTTTGTCCCTGTTTGAGTCGTCGTAGGAAACCCAAATGAATTCCAATACTGTGTGTTTTGGAGGAGGAGGAGAGAAGAGGATAGAAGAGGAGGAGGAGGAGGAGGAGGAGGAGGAGGAGGAGGAGGAGGAGGAGGAGGAGGAGAGAACAGGAGGAGGATGAGAACAGGAGGAGGAGGAGGAGGAGGAGGAGGAGGAGGAGAGAACAGGAGGAGGAGGAGGAGGAGGAGGAGGAGAAGAGGATAGAAGAGGAGGAGGAGGAGGAGGAGGAGGAGGAGGAGGAGGAGGAGGAGGAGAAGAGGATAGAAGAGGAGGAGGAGGAGGAGGAGGAGGAGGAGGAGGAGGAGGAGGAGAGAACAGGAGGAGGAGGAGGAGGAGGAGGAGGAGGAGGAGGAGGAGGAGGGAAGAGGAGGAGGAGGAGGAGGAGGAGGAGGAGAGAATAGGAGGAGGAGGAGGAGGAGGAGGAGGAGGAGAGAAGAGGAGGGATGAAATGAGGTGTATGGAGATGGTCTATAAAGAGAAACATGGAGGGAGAGATGCAGAGACCTATACTGTACACATCAAAGACTGTATCACACACACACACACACACACACACACACACACACACACACACACACACACACACACACACACACACACACACACACACACAGTGTAAGGAACAAGCTCCTCTTCCTTCCTGCAGGACTGGGCCATAATGTATAGTAACGGTCGCTGCTGTCCGTCATCGTCTCAGTCGACTAACCCGTCACTTGATCTAACCTTCCTCTAAGATTTGCTTGATTGGTTGTTGTTTGTTTGACCTTGCAAATCTATATTTTTTGTTATGACTTGTTCTGCTTTTCATTTTGTGTTTGTATTAAAGTTCTATTGCTGAAAAAATACTTAATATTTAATAAGTAAATATATATATATATGGGTCGAAACATCATAGATGTTACTATAGTTAATAATATTAAAATGAAAAACTAAATAAAACTAATGTATTTAAGAGATGTGTTCTAATACCCCTCAGTAATAGTCAGGTAACACAACAACCTTTTATTTATTTATAGGATTCTCTTGAGGTTCATTTTAACATTTCTTTAATAGAAATGGAGGTATCCTGACAAAGAAAAGGCCCAGAGGCCCACACCAGAAATATTAAAACATAAACAATATGTTCATGGATAAGGAAGCCTAACAAGGTCACCAAGAGATGAGAAACACATTGGATGATAGATAATTGTTTTTAGTGTGTTTTACCGCTGATTTAAGACATGGGTCAAAACCGACCCGTTAACACAAGAGATGCTAACAGGAAGCTAACACAAGATATGCTAACAGAAAGCTAACACAATATATGCTAACAGAAAGCTAACACAAGAGGAAGGTTAAATCCACAGATCTGTGGAACTAAGTTTCTCCACAAGAAATCCGACTTTAAAAAAGGTACAAAATAAAATGGGTGGACTGTAACAGTGCTGATGAATGTAACAGCACTGATGAAGGTAACAGTGTGATGAAGGTAACAGTGTGATGAATGTAACAGCGCTGATGAAGGTAACAGTGTGATGAAGGTAACATGGCTGATGAAGGTAACAGGGCTGATGAAGGTAACAGTGCTGATGAAGGTAACATGGCTGATGAAGGTAACATGGCTGATGAATGTAACAGGGCTGATGAAGGTAACGGTGTGATGAATGTAACAGCGCTGATGAAGGTAACAGTATGATGAAGGTAACATGGCTGATGAAGGTAACAGGGCTGATGAAGGTAACAGTGCTGATGAATGTAACATGGCTGATGAAGGTAACATGGCTGATGAATGTAACAGGGCTGATGAAGGTAACAGTGTGATGAATGTAACAGCGCTGATGAAGGTAACAGTGTGATGAAGGTAACATGGCTGATGAAGGTAACAGGGCTGATGAAGGTAACGATGTGATGAATGTAACAGCGCTGATGAATGTAACAGCGCTGATGAAAGTAACAGTGTGATGAAGGTAACAGCGCGGATGAAGGTAACAGTATGATGAAGGTAACAGGGCTGATGAAGGTAACAGTGTGATGAAGGTAACAGGGCTGATGAAGGTAACATGGCTGATGAAGGTAACAGCGTTGATGAAGGTAACAGTGTGATGAATGTAACAGCGCTGATGAAGGTAACAGTGTGATGAAGGCAACGGTGTGATGAATGTAACAGCGCTGATGAAAGTAACAGTGTGATGAAGGTAACAGCGCGGATGAAGGTAACAGTATGATGAAGGTAACAGGGCTGATGAAGGTAACAGTGTGATGAAGGTAACAGGGCTGATGAAGGTAACATGGCTGATGAAGGTAACAGCGTTGATGAAGGTAACAGTGTGATGAATGTAACAGCGCTGATGAAGGTAACAGTGTGATGAAGGTAACAGCGCTGATGATTGCAACAGTGCTGATGAAGGCAACGGTGTGATGAATGTAACAGCGCTGATGATTGTAACAGCGCTGATGAAGGTAACAGTGTGATGAAGGTAACAGCACTAATGAAGGTAACAGTGTGATGAAGGTTCAATTCAATTCAATTCAGTTTATTTTATATAGCCCAACATCACAAATACAAGTTTGCCTCAGAGGGCTTTACAGTCTGTAACATGACATCCTGTCCCGGGACCTCACATCGGATCAGGAAAAACTCCCCTAAAAAAGATAGTAAAAACCCTTTCACAGGGAAAAAAGGAAGAAACCTGAGGGAGAGCAACAGAGGAGGATCCCTCTCCCCGGATGGACAGAAGCAATAGATGTCATGTGACCAGAATGAATAGCGTAGTTACAGCACATTCAATGAATATGACAGAAATTATTCATATAATGAGTATTAGGCATGGTCCATGATCCTGATAATCCATGAAGCAGAAGGCGGTAGAGAGGAGGGGGGCATCAGAAGGGCCATGGCAGCAGGCAGGACCGGTTCCAGGCCGGTTCCATCAGCAGGGCCATGGCAGCAGGCAGGACCAGTTCCAGGCAGCCATGGATCCATGGCAGGGGGGGTGGGGGTGGGGGGGCGGCAGGACCCGGGGCAGGACCCAGGGCAGGACCCGGGGCAGGACCCGGGGCAGGACCGGTTCCAGGCAGCCATGAATCCATGGAAAAAGAAAGTAGAGTTAGTAATGTGCATTGAAGAGACAATAGTTTATCCAGATGGAGAGAAAGAAGAGGAGAGGAGGAGTGAAAGAGGAAGAGAAGAGGAGCGAAAGAGGAAGAGAAGAGGAGCTCAGTGTATCCTAAAATGTCCCCCAGCAGTCTAGGCCTATAGCAGCATATCTAGGGGCTGGACCAGGGCAAACCTGAGCCAGCCCTAACTATAAGCCTGAAACAGCCCTAAGTATAAGCGCTATCAAAGAGGAAAGTCTTAAGTCTACTCTTAAATGAGGTGACTGTGTCTGCCCCCCGGACTGAAAGTGGAAGCTGATTCCACAGAAGAGGAGCCCGATAACTCAAAGCTCTAGCCCCCAACCTACTTTTTAAGACTCTGGGAACCACAAGTAACCCTGCATTCAGTGAGCGTAACGCTCTGGTGGGGTAATATGGCACTATGAGCTCTTTAAGATATGATGGTGCATCACCAGCTAAGGCTTTATAGGTGAGGAGGAGGATTTTAAATATGATTCTCGATCTTACAGGAAGCCAGTGGAGAGCAGCTAATACAGGAGTAATGTGATCTCTCTTCCGAGTCCTTGTTAGTACACGAGCTGCAGCATTCTGGATCAGCTGGAGAGACCCAAGGGACTTTCCGGAGCAGCCTGATAATACGGAGTTACAGTAATCCAGTCTTGAAGTAACAAATGCGTGGATCAATGTTTCTGCATCACTTTGAGACAGGATGTGCCGGATCTTTGAGATGTTCCGTAGGTGAAAAAAGGCAGTCCTTGAGATCTGTTTCACGTGGGAGCCAAAGGACAGGTCCTGGTCAAAAATAACTCTGAGATTCCTTACGGTGGTGGTGGATGCCAGAGCGATGCCATCCAGAGAAACCATATCGTCAGATAATTGATTTCTGAGGTGTTCTGGGCCGAGTAGAATGACTTCAGTCTTGTCCGAGTTCAGCAGCAGGAAGTTGCAGGTCATCTTGGTCTTGATGTCTTTAAGACACGCTTGAAGCTTAGCGACCTGGTGGATTTCATCTGGCTTGATTGACAGATATAGTTGAGTATCATCGGCATAACAGTGAAAGTTTATGGAGTGTTTTCTGATAATATTGCCTAAAGGAAGCATATATAAGGTGAATAAAATTGGTCCAAGCACAGAACCTTGTGGAACTCCATGACGAACGGTGGTGGTCATCGAGGCCTCATCGTTTACAAATACAAACTGAGATCTATTTGATAAATACGACTTAAACCAGCTTAGTGCTGTACCTTTAATACCAATCGACTGGTCTAGTCTCTGTAATAAGATGTCATGGTCAATGGTGTCGAATGCTGCACTAAGGTCTAACAAGACAAGTACAGAGACAAGTCCCCTATCTGATGCAACTAGAAGGTCATTAGTAATTGTCACTAGTGCTGTCTCTGTGCTATGATGCTTTCTAAATCCTGACTGAAATTCCTCAAATAAACTATTGTTATGTAAAAAGTCGCACAACTGATTTGCGACTACCTTCTCCAGTATCTTAGAGAGGAAGGGAAGGTTAGAGATAGGTCTGTAGTTAGCCAACACCTCTGGATCCAGAGTGGGCTTCTTAAGAAGAGGTTTAATTACAGCTACTTTAAAAGACTGTGGTACATGACCCTTTAGTAAAGACCCATTGATAATATCTAGTACAGAGGCACAAATTAAGGGTAAAACTTCTTTAAACAGCTTAGTCGGAACAGGGTCTAGGAGACAGGTAGAAGATTTAGAAGTAGAAACCATTGAAGACAGTTGGTCGAGGTTGATGGTAAAAAATCCATCCAGACGCACAACAGGGCCCACAGCCTCCTCCATGGTCATCCCACCTGAGGATGGACCGGCAGTAGTCGAGGGCAGGAGATCACCGATCCTGTCTCTAATAGCCAGAATCTTACCATTGAAGAAGTTGATGAAGTCATTACTACTGAGGTCTATAGGAATACACGGATCCACAGAGCTATGACTCTCAGCCAGCCTGGCCACAGTGCTAAAGAGAAACCTAGGGTTGCTCTTGTTTTTCTCTATGAGTGATGAGTAGTAGCTCCTCTGGCATTACGGAGGGCCTTCTTATATGTTCTCAGACTATCCCGCCAAACCAACCGGGACTCCACCAGACCGTTGGAGCGCCATATGCCCTCAAGCTTCCGTGATGCTTGCTTCAATATGCGGGTCTGAGGGTTGTACCATGGAGCGAGCCTCCTTTGCTTAATCTAGCAACAGCACCGTCAGTTAGACATCTGGTGTAAAAACTCTTGCCTAACGCTGTACAATCCGGTAGTATAAACTCAAAAGTTATAAGGCAATGGTCTGATAAAAGAAGGTTCTGTGGAAACACTACTAAATGCTCCACATCAATGCCATATGTAAGAACAAGGTCGAGGGTGTGGTTAAAGCAGTGAGTCGGTTCATGTACTCTTTGACAGAAGCCAATCGAATCCAACAATAAGCTAAATGCAACACTAAGGCTATCATTGCTAACATCCACATGAATATTAAAATCACCTACAATAATAACCTTATCAGTCTTAAGGACCAAACTTGACAAAAACTCAGAAAATTCAGATATAAATTCGGAGTACAAACCTGGTGCTCGGTATACCACCACAAACAGAATCGGCTGTACTGTTTTCCAGGTTGGATGTGAAATACTAAGAACAAGGCTTTCAAATGAGTTGCAGCTCAATCCAGGTTTAGGACCCATCAGCAGACCAGAGTCAAAGATGGCAGCTACTCCACCTCCTCGGCCGGTGTCTCGAGGAATGTGCATATTAACATGACTTGGAGGAGTAGATTCATTTAGGCTGACATATTCCTCATGTTTCAGCCAGGTTTCAGTAAGACAAAATACATCAATATGGTTGTCTGATATTAATTCATTTACTAATACCGCTTTAGAAGACAAAGATCTAATATTTAGGAGTCCACATTTAATTATCCTATCGTGTTGCACTATTGCAGTAGTGGTGTTAACCTTTATGAGCTTGTTTTCTATAACTTCTCTTTTGGTTACTTTTGATTTAATTAATTTAAGTGGCCGTGGGACAGACACAGTCTCTATAGAGTTAAAGATGGGCAGCTGCCCTAAAGAAAATGCAGGAAGTGCAGAGAAGGGTGTAAGACTACAACTCTGCTTCTGCTTCCTGGTCTGTCATGCACGAAGTCGACCAATAAGCTTGGTCATATTTGCAGAAAGGAGATCCGCTCCATCCGAAGTGGGATGGATGCCGTCACCCCTAATCAGACCTGGGTTTCCCCGGAAAGACCGCCAGTTATCTACGAAGCCCACATTGTTTGCTGGACACCACCGTGACAACCAGCGGTGGAAAGTTGACATGCGGCTATACATCTCATCAGTCACCGTGTTTGGGAGCGGGCCAGAGAAGACTACCGAGTCCGCCATTGTTTTGGCGTAAGCACACACCGACTCCACGCCGATTTGAGTGACTTCCGAGTGGCGAAGCCGGGAGTCATTACCGCCGACGTGTATTACAATCTCACTGTATTTACGTTTGTCTTTAGCCAACAGTTTTAAATAGGACTCAACGTCGCCCGCCCTGGCCCCAGAAATACATTTGACTGTGGTCCCTGGTTTCGCGATCTTCACGCTTCTAACAATTGAGCTCCCGACAACCAAGGTTGGTTTCTCAGTGCCGCTG
This sequence comes from Myoxocephalus aenaeus, assembly GCA_038501785.1. NCBI lineage: Eukaryota > Metazoa > Chordata > Actinopteri > Perciformes > Cottidae > Myoxocephalus > Myoxocephalus aenaeus. The sequence continues at coordinate 60,012 of JBAMJR010000005.1, read as the reverse complement.
AGTGGCGAGAGGCTAGAAACGGGAAGAGGCTGGCGGTGACCAGAGGACTGCTTAGATCCCGGCTTCTGCCTCCCTCGTACAGTCACCCAGTCCCTCGGCTGCTCGGGGGCTGCCGGGGAACAGCTAACGTTATCAGAAGCTAAAGCTAGTTGGTCCGCACCGACTATGGGAGTTGGGATGGCTAACGTAGCTAACGTCTGAGCTTCAATGGTGCGGAGCCGTGCATCTAACCCACTGAGACCAGCCTCCAACCTAGCAAATAAACTACACTTCTTACATGTACCATTATCTTTAAAGAAGGCAGGGGAATAGCTAAACATGTGACACGCTGAGCAGGAGAGAGCAGAAGAGGGAGAGGAGGAAGACATCGCTAGCTGCTAGTGAGGTAGCTAACGATTAGCAGAACAAACAAAGTGAAAACAGGACAGTTAGATGCAGGCGGTGAGCCGCTAAAAGAAGAAGAGAGTCGAGTGTTTAGATGTGAAAGATGTACAGCAGGTGATCAGGCGCTTGTACTGGAGAATATCACACAATTAGCTCGGTTTAGCTGGAGCTGAGACAAGTACGTTATCAACACACACGGTGGAACCGGAAGTGACGCAATACGCTTACCGTCGGAGTGACGGTTGACCGCTTGAGTTTCCACAGCCGTGTAACAGTGTGATTAATATAACAGTGCTGACGTAGGTAACAGTGTGATGAATTTAACAGGGCCAATGAAGGAAACATGGCTGATGAAGTTAACAGTGCTGCTGAAGGTAACAGTGCTGCTGAAGGTAACAGTGCTGATGAAGGTAACAGTGTGATGAAGGTAACATCGCTGATGAAGGTAACAGTGTGATGACGTAACAGCGCTGATGAAGGTAACGGTGTACTGAAGGTAACAGTGTGATGAAGGTAACAGTGTGATGAAGGTAACAGTGTGATGAAGGTAACAGCCAGTGGTGGCTGGCCAATAGAGCGCCACGGGGCCTGGCCCCACCCACCGTCAGCCACCAAAAATAATAATAATAATAATAATAATAATAAATTATACAAATTGTCAATATTTTAGTTTTTGAGCTATGCAATGTACCCAGTAATATTTGAGGTGGATAAAAACGGGCACATGTTATCCAAAACAATTGATCGTGTGAAGTCGTGTGGGCTTTTGATCTCGCTCCATGACGAGTGCTGCCGGAGCCCCGTGACAGACAGCCTTTTTAAAGACACGTTGAAGACGGCACAACACGAGATGTTGGAAGGCATGCTGTCGGTATATGATATGTAAGTAAGTTACCAATTTGTGTTCTGGCCTTAGAAACTGTTTGTCAACCAATGTTGTTGTTTTACCTGCGATAAGATGATTCATTTTGAAGGCGGCTCACGACGATATAAAGGAAGTCTCATTGTATGTCAAAAGCTATGGAAAATCTGGTCTTTTTTTTCTACAAATTAGAAACAGTAACGGTATTAGCACAAAGTTAGTTAAAGTTGTAATAACTGTGTATGTTTTAAGGAAATTGGCGTGAGTGTTGTCTCTCTCTCTCTCTCTCTCTGTGTGTGTGTGTGTGTGTGTGTGTGTGTGTGTGTGTGTGTGTGTGTGTGTGTGTGTGTGTGTGTGTGTGTGTGTGTGTGTGTCATTTTTGTAACTCAGACACTAGCTTGTGTAACTACAGTCACAAAATCATGTTTATTATTTTATCTTAAAGATTTTTACAAATAATACTCAAAACATTTCATGTGAAACCAATCAATTGTAAATGTAACACAAGGTGTTAAAACAAGCTGTTAAAATCCCTGCTCCAGCCAGTAGGGGCAGTGCTGAGCATGGACTTAAACACTCATACAACTTCAAGTCCCCACTGGGGTCAAATGAACAAAGATGCACCAGAGGTGTTTTAAAGGTATTTACAGCCTCACCAACAGGGGACTTCCAACATGTCCCCTGTTGGCTACGCAGTCCCCAGTTGGTCAATGTGTAACAACGTTTAAGTCCCCTGTTGGATAGGTAGGTAGATATCTACAAACACACACACACACACACACACACACACACACACACACACACACACACACACACACTGTGCTGTGTGTTGTCTTGGTTGTAAAGGAATGTGAATCCCTGTAGAAACAACCCGTAGTCTGGTAGGATCAGTTCCACATCCTGTGTGCGCCCCCTATAGGCTGCAGTGGTCATTACAGCCACACATCCTCCATGAGGTCAAAGGTCATGCAGCTGTTGTAAAAACAACAGGAAGTTAGTTCTTGTAGTTTGTCAGCAGGTGAAGCTGCAGCAGAGACACAGATCAGGGAGGAGACTAAGATCATCCAGACGTTTCCCTCATTGATTACTTTACTTTATTTGATATGGTCAACAGAAGTTATTAGTTATTGATTGTAGCAGACATTCATGCACAAGGATCAGCTGCACCGTGTTCATTGAAGCTAAACAGGTGTGATATTTGACCCCACAAATAATAAGGAAGTAAGTAAAGCAGCTATAATAAATGTTATTATAAGAACATGCTGCCCCCACATGGCCAAAAATATATCATATTCTAGGTTTATAGATATTGATTAGTGGAGCTTTAAATGTCACAGAAAACTATTCATGTTATTTTTTCTGACACTGAAAACAAAAACAGCAACAAACTGAAATTGTGAGTCATCTTCATTTTATTTAAACTGACAACATTGTACAAGAAGTCATGTTTATTATCATTGTTATCAATATTGTTAAAAGAATAGCAGACTATTATATTTGATGCTTTGTTGTTATTCAATACAATGACTAAAATAATTAGTTAAAATCTACAGATGTGTTTTTATGTATTTTGAATATTATTATTTTTTACCATAGCGGGTTGACACCAAGTTATTGATTGTCTTAAAGCGCTTTACTAACATTTAATCAATAGTAAATGTATCAATTGCAAATTTAGAGTAACTCAACAATTTTCTTAATGCTTGTTGATGACAGAACATTTCACAGTAGAGCTCAGCCTGAGCCGCTCTGTTAGGGTTTGATACCGGTCTTCTCTTCGATCCACTTCAGGAACGCTGGATAACAGACGTTCATTGATTCAGCTGCTACAGCACAGGCATGTTCATCACTGGTTGTATGGACACCATAAATCATGTCCTTGAACACCACTCCTCCACCAGAGTCTCCCTGTGAGAGAGAACTAAATGTTTTTGGTGTAACAGACTCATATATTATTTATTGAAATACTCATTTATTATGAGTTGGTAAAACTTGTAATGACTTGTAGAAAATATATAAAGTTAGAAGCCATGTCAACTCACTGGAGCGGTATCCACTTTCTCGTCCTTGTCTTTGAAACACAACAAGTGTTCATCTTTACTTCTCGTCCACTCGCCTTTCTCCCCACACGTCAAGAAATCACCACAGCTGACAACGGTCATGACTCCACATTGGAGTTTATCTGGTTTACCTTGTGTACCCCATACTAGATGAGAATAGACAAACAGATTTTCTACATTACAAAACCAACAACTTTCATCATCATCTACTCAACTTGTTCACAGGAAATCCTTCCACCAACAAATAAACACAACTATTCATAGCAATGCATTCTTTAATAAACATGCATACTAACACACACATGAGCAAAAGTCATAAACATAGACAACTGTTATAATGAAATAAACAAGATTCATCTCACCTTTTTCCGCTTTAGCGTTTACATCGTTGAGTCCATGACCTGCAACCTGAACTTTATCCACATCTCTGAAAGACAAGAAAAAGAACGAAAAGAAACATATTTCCTCAGAGTTCCTCATGAGTTGAGCTTTCACTCTTATTAAAATGGAAAGATAAAGACTCACTCTTTGGGACGTTGTGCACAGTCAGGAAGTTGAACAACAGCGTGAATATTCTTGGGCTTCTCTATCTCCAGCAGCATGATGTCCTGGTTAGGAAATGGATATTTGTTGAGAACCTTTAGTTCTTCTTGAAGTGGACCACCTGGATGCACACCTACAACTGCTGTCATTGTCCTACACATAAGTAAAGATGAAAGAAGAACATCACTGAATTATTGAAAACACATCATAAGTTAACAATATAGGTTAGTAATCACTGAACAATGTCTTCATTTTGGGAAAGCTACACTGTAAAAGATATATATATATATATATATATATATATATATGTTTTAATTATATACAAAACTCTGTAACATTACAGACATTAGCTGTAAATTAACAACACAACTGTTAATTAGTATGCTAATAATAACAAATATTTGTTTTCTCATTGTTTTATAGAAAGATTACTTTATTATTCATACAGTATTTTTACTGTTTTCTTAAATTACATACAAATTCCTGAGGGTCCTTTATTGACTGTAAAATAACAGTATTTCTCTGCAGAACTTTAAGTGATATCACTTTATTGAAGGTGTTTGATCGTAATATTAAAAGAAAAATATGTAAAATAACAGTGTTTCACTGCAAAACCTTTAATGAAAATGTACGTTAATTTATGGACTAATTTGAATCCTCAAACTCTGCAGAGACATCCTTCTGCACAGTGAAGGTGAAGTAACCTTAAAGGATTATCTTATCTTATCTCTTAACAATCAGCAAAAGAATGTTTGAGTGGAGAGAACTTTTAAGTATAGATCAGCATTTCTTACAATGAATCCTTCCAGCAGTGAGCTGCAGTCAGAACCCACTGGGGACCGATCAGAGAGCCTCCACAGAGGGACTCTTTGGTACGACTGCGACTTCTCAACTTCACATGGTACAGACGCTCCGTATTGGGACAATCTCCACCTCCGATGAGCCTCTTCTGCAGATCCAGCACCGAGCCCACCGTGACACCTGAAACACAAAGTCCTCCAGCAGGTGACTCTCAGTCAGAACAGGTTGTTGTAGAGAACAAGTCTAGAAAGGTATGAACACACATGTGAGCTGTGGCTGAAGTCCTATGGAACACAAGGACTACAGACTAGTACAGTCCATCTGAAGGCACATGAAGGGTTAAAGCCAGCAGCAGCTGATCACTCACCGGCCCACAGCAGAAGGAGAAGACCCGTCATGGCACCCATCTCTTCCAGTGACTGCCCTCCTGGTGGAACTGCTGCCTTTTTAAATGTGTTCCTCTGTCCTGTTGGCCGTCCAGCCACCAATCAGCTCATGAAGGTTCACAACACGACCCCATTGGCTGCTGAGGTCACGCTGATGCAAATGTTGATCACTATCCAGTATCAAGGAAACAGACTCTGATGTAGAAAGAGAAGAAACAAAGAGACCAACGTGAAGCTGACTTCACTGTGTATTCACAGAGATGAACTCAGATATTGTTGAAGTTCATAATGAAGAAATGAGTTAAAGTTGGTTTCAAGTCCACATGTTGAATGAGAGGAGTTCATTTAGAGGAACCAAGTGAAAACGTTACTGTACCTTTAATAAAGGTCTGTGAAGACGCTCAATGTGTGTGAGTGTAGTAGTAGTAGTAGTAGTAGTATAGTAGTAGTAGTAGTATAGTAGTAGTATAGTAGTAGTAGTAGTAGTAGTAGTAGTAGTAGTAGCAGTAGTAGTAGTAGTTGTTGTAGTATAGTAGTAGTAGTAGTAGTAGTAGTAGTAGTAGTAGTAGTAGTAGTTGTAGTCGGAGTAGTAGTAGAAGTAGTAGTAGTAGTAGTAGTAGTAGTAGTAGTATAGTAGTAGTAGTAGTAGTAGTAGTAGTAGTAGTAGTAGTAGTAGAAATAATAGCAGCATCAGTAGTTGTGCTGTTTGTGTAATACTGAATGTTTTCTGAGATTTCCATTGTCATCATCATGGCCCTTCTGATGCCCCCCTCCTCTCTACCGCCTTCTGCTTCATGGATTATCAGGATCATGGACCATGCCTAATACTCATTATATGAATAATTTCTGTCATATTCATGTAATGTGCTGTAACTACGCTATTCATTCTGGTCACATGACATCTATTGCTTCTGTCCATCAGGAGAGGGATCCTCCTCTGTTGCTCTCCCTCAGGTTTCTTCCCTTTTTTCCCTGTGAAAGGGTTTTTACTATCTCTTTAGGGGAGTTGTTCCTGATCCGATGTGAGGTCCCGGGACAGGATGTCATGTTACAGATTGTAAAGCCCTCTGAGGATAACTTGTATTTGTGATGTTGGGCTGTATAAAATAAACTGACTTGAATTGAATCATATTACAAAATTAAATGTATCATTTAAAAAAGTGTTTGTTTGCTACACAAACATCCCATAATGAACATATTCATGCCAACACTCTGACAGCGATGCATAAATAAAGCATCCTTGTCAGTGGCAGCAGCTTCAGACTGAGACGCTCTTCGTTCCCTCTGCATCAGTTTTGCACGTCTCCGTGACAACGTGTCAACACATGCAGTTAGCATTCATGCTAATATTTCATCTTTATCAATTGTTGTTGTGTGGAAACCAGAGAGTTGATAAGCAGCCGTTCACATTTCTTATACTTATCAAATGTATCTGTTAAATCATCCTGTCTTCAGATTGAACCTGCAGATTCCAGCAGAAACAGAGAAGGACCAACAAAGCAGAAGTAAGAAAGGGAAGACGAGTTCACAAAGAGAGAAGAGAAGGTTCCTCTTTCAAAGGTTTCAAAAGATGATGAACAAACATTGGTTTTGTAATTTCTCTCCATGTATGATTCCTTCTTTTATTTTTTATATAATATTAATAATGGTTTAACCCACAGTGTATGAAGCATTACTATTGTTTAGGAGTTAATGCAGATATATAGACCAATATCCCCTCAACACGACACACGAGCATGCGCTGGTAAAGAGTACACTGTACTACATACATACATACAGAGTACACAGTACTACATACATACAGAGTACATAGTACTACATACATACAGAGTACACTGTACTACATACATACATACAGAGTACACAGTACTACATACAGAGTACACAGTACTACATACATACAGAGTACACAGTACTACATACAGAGTACATAGTACTACATACATACATACAGAGTACATAGTACTACATACATACATACAGAGTACATAGTACTACATACAGAGTACATAGTACTACATACATACATACAGAGTACACAGTACTACATACATACATACAGAGTACACAGTACTACATACATACAGAGTACATAGTACTACATACATACAGAGTACACTGTACTACATACATACATACAGAGTACACAGTACTACATACAGAGTACACAGTACTACATACATACAGAGTACACAGTACTACATACAGAGTACATAGTACTACATACATACATACAGAGTACATAGTACTACATACATACATACAGAGTACATAGTACTACATACAGAGTACATAGTACTACATACATACAGAGTACACAGTACTACATACATACAGAGTACACTGTACTACATACATACAGAGTACACAGTACTACATACAGAGTACATAGTACTACATACATACAGAGTACACTGTACTACATACATACAGAGTACACAGTACTACATACAGAGTACATAGTACTACATACAGAGTACATAGTACTACATACATACAGAGTACATAGTACTACATACATACAGAGTACATAGTACTACATACATACAGAGTACACTGTACTACATACATACATACAGAGTACATAGTACTACATACATACATACAGAGTACATAGTACTACATACAGAGTACATAGTACTACATACATACAGAGTACACTGTACTACATACATACAGAGTACACAGTACTACATACAGAGTACATAGTACTACATACATACAGAGTACACTGTACTACATACATACAGAGTACACAGTACTACATACAGAGTACACAGTACTACATACAGAGTACATAGTACTACATACAGAGTACATAGTACTACATACAGAGTACACTGTACTACATACAGAGTACATAGTCCTACATACAGAGTACATAGTACTACATACAGAGTACATAGTACTACATACATACAGAGTACACTGTACTACATACAGAGTACATAGTACTACATACAGAGTACACTGTACTACATACATACAGAGTACATAGTACTACATACATACAGAGTACACAGTACTACATACAGAGTACACTGTACTACATACATACAGAGTACACAGTACTACATATATACAGAGTACATAGTACTACATACATACAGATTACACAGTACTACATACATACAGAGTACACTGTACTACATACATACAGAGTACACAGTACTACATACATACAGAGTACACTGTACTACATACAGAGTACATAGTACTACATACATACAGAGTACACTGTACTACATACATACAGAGTACACAGTACTACATACATACAGAGTACACAGTACTACATACATACATACAGAGTACATAGTACTACATACATACAGAGTACATAGTACTACATACATACAGAGTACATAGTACTACATACATACAGAGTACATAGTACTACATACAGAGTACATAGTACTACATACATACAGAGTACACTGTACTACATACATACAGAGTACACAGTACTACATACAGAGTACATAGTACTACATACATACAGAGTACACTGTACTACATACATACAGAGTACACAGTACTACATACAGAGTACACAGTACTACATACAGAGTACATAGTACTACATACAGAGTACATAGTACTACATACAGAGTACACTGTACTACATACAGAGTACATAGTCCTACATACAGAGTACATAGTACTACATACAGAGTACATAGTACTACATACATACAGAGTACACTGTACTACATACAGAGTACATAGTACTACATACAGAGTACACTGTACTACATACATACAGAGTACATAGTACTACATACATACAGAGTACACAGTACTACATACAGAGTACACTGTACTACATACATACAGAGTACACAGTACTACATATATACAGAGTACATAGTACTACATACATACAGATTACACAGTACTACATACATACAGAGTACACAGTACTACATACATACAGAGTACACTGTACTACATACAGAGTACATAGTACTACATACATACAGAGTACACTGTACTACATACATACAGAGTACACAGTACTACATACATACAGAGTACACAGTACTACATACATACATACAGAGTACATAGTACTACATACATACAGAGTACATAGTACTACATACATACAGAGTACACAGTACTACATACATACAGAGTACACAGTACTACATACATACAGAGTACATAGTACTACATACATACATACAGAGTACATAGTACTACATACATACAGAGTACATAGTACTACATACATACAGAGTACACTGTACTACATACATACAGAGTACACTGTACTACATACATACAGAGTACATAGTACTACATACATACATACAGAGTACATAGTACTACATACATACAGAGTACATAGTACTACATACATACAGAGTACACTGTACTACATACATACAGAGTACATAGTACTACATACATACAGAGTACATAGTACTACATACATACATACAGAGTACATAGTACTACATACATACAGAGTACATAGTACTATATACATACATACAGAGTACATAGTACTACATAAATACAGAGCACATTGTGTTAACATAGTAAATAGTTTGTTTTTATACAACATATTTTGACTCAAATATATAGTAAATATTTTGTTTGAAACAAAAACTGTTGTAATATTCCTGTTTCATTTGCACCCCATGAAGCTTGATCTGTAGTGTGAAGTCAGTCCATGTTATCTCAGCCCCTCTCTTTGATGAAAGTAGTGACACATTTATTTACATGTATCTACCATTTTATTCATATATTCCACTGCTTTTGTAAACAGGCCCTAGTTAGGCAGGGCCTGGTCTGTGTGTGTGTGTGTGTGTGTGTGTGTGTGTGTGTGTGTGTGTGTGTGTGTGTGTGTGTGTGTGTGTGTGTGTGTGTGTGTGTGTGTGTGACACAGGATGTTGGTTCCAGTTCTATGGATGGGCGTGAACGTTTCACAGGTCCCACTGCACACTGTCATGTTACAGTCAGACCATTCAGGCAATCTGCAATGTTTGATGTAACACATGGGTATGAATCTCATATGCAAGTGCATTTAAAAGGTGAATTTAAGAAATGATGTAAAATCGAGAAAAAGGCCTAAGTCCCCTAAGGGTTAACCCGACCCTCTCTTTGCATCTCGCAATAAACCATCTGTGAACTCATACCGCTGTTGGCGTGGTCTTTGTTAGTGAAGACTTTGTATCTGCTCTTCTAGAACCTGATGGATCAGCAACTCCCATGACTCTGGTGGAGGAGTGGTGTTCAATGGCAGGACTTGCGGTGTCTTTGTTGAACTTTGGGACGCTCCATTTGTAATCATGGACGTCTGTGAACACCGTGGATCAATCACATGATCAACCGGCTACAGAGAAGTCTAATGTGTGGTCAACTGTTGAAAACTCACAGCTTCACATGTATGAAGAACATTGTTGAGTTCTTCTAAATGTACAATTGATTGGTTTACAAGTATTATTACAACTTTATAACAATAGACGAGATTTTGTTACTGTAGTTTCCAAGGTAGTGTCTGAGTTAGAAATATGTGTTCATAGATTGTTGCTGTAAACTATTATGGTAAAACCAGTGGCGGGCCGTGCATTTTGGACCTAGGCCTTCAGCGCCGTCTGATATCGTTTACATAAATACGCGCATGACGGGACGCTGCGTCATTAACGGACAATGCATGTAGTTCACATCAACAAGAACCATCACATGTAGTTATGTATCCGAGGGTTTATCTTGCGCCTATAGTTTTTCCTCATCCGATGTGAGGTCTCGGGACAGGGATGTTATGTGTACAGATTGTAAAGCCCTCCGAGGCAAACTTGTATTTGTGATGTTGGGCTATATAAAATAAACTGAATTGAATTGAACTTCACTTTATTAATAAAACAACAACACGATGTTTGCACAAGACGGAAACCACTTTTATTCTCGTTCCACACAAACTTACATCAGAACACTGCTTCGTAGAGGACTGTCTGAGTACTCAATATAATAGCTTAGCGATATAACAAAACATGACAAAACAATCCAACTAAACTGCGGCTCTGAAGCACCGCACCTCTCTGCAGCCGCAGAAGCACCGCAACAGCTGTTCTCCCTGCCGTCTCTCAGAGTCTCTCAGCGTCTCTCAGGGTCTCTCAGCGTCTCTCAGGGTCTCTCAGCGTCTCTCAGGGTCTCACAGCATCTCTCAGCGTCTCTCAGCGTCTCTCAGCATCTCTCAGCGTCTCTCAGGGTCTCTCAGGGTCTTTCAGGGTCTCTCAGCGTCTCTCAGCGTCTCTCAGGGTCTCTCAGAGTCTCTCAGGGTCTCTCAGAGTCTCTCAGCATCTCTCAGGGTCTCTCAGGGTCTCTCAGGGTCTCTCAGCGTCTCTCAGGGTCTCTCAGAGTCTCTCAGCGTCTCTCAGGGTCTCTCAGGGTCTCTCAGCGTCTCTCAGGGTCTCTCAGCGTCTCTCAGGGTCTCTCAGGGTCTCTCAGGGTCTCTCAGGGTCTCTCAGCATCTCTCAGGGTCTCTCAGGGTCTCTCAGCATCTCTCAGGGTCTCTCAGGGTCTCTCAGGGTCTCTCAGCGTCTCTCAGGGTCTCTCAGGGTCTCTCAGCGTCTCTCAGGGTCTCTCAGCGTCTCTCAGGGTCTCTCAGCGTCTCTCAGGGTCTCTCAGGGTCTTTCAGGGTCTCTCAGGGTCTCTCAGCAGCCACACCACTGGCACCCACCGACCAAGCCACCATACCCGAGGTGGCTTGGAAAAGATTACATTACATTTCATTTAGCTGACGCTTTTATCCAAAGCGACTTACAGGTCTGGCAGCGAGCGCTCTCCCAACACCTTCAGGCCGCGAGCTAGCTTAGCTTAGCTTAGCTCGCGAGCTAGCTTAGCTTAGCTTAGCTCGCGAGCTAGCTTAGCTGTGGAGGTGGGACCCAGCAGAGAGCCAAGCAGTGTGAAAAAAACAACACAAAAAGCAGAAAAAGCTGTACACTCACCCGATGCTGTCCACTTATTAATAAAGACAAAGCGCATCGCCTCTCGTTAACACAGTTCAATGACTGGTTGTTCAGTTCATCTGTGGCTTCAGTGAGGATCTTCAAAGACAAAACATGCCCAACACTCCATGAGAAAGGCATGAAGTAAATCCCCCTCCAAGTCCAGGTCTCCTCCTTCAGCCATTAAGTGTTAAAACACGTAAAACACTAAACATAACTTCTCTTGTGTTTCAGCATGAACTCTTCTTAATCCTGGCAGCAAGGCTTTCTGTTGTGTTGACAGAAGTCATGCTGGCACACGGACCAATCACAGCGCATGTTAATGGTCACGCGGGCCCTGTGACCAATCACACGTCCAGACACTCTAGAAGGCCAATTCATATGGTTTAACCAGGCTACTCTTCCACAGAGAAAGAGAGGTGAAATGTGATTGGATAAGAAAGATACTGTTAACCAGCTCCCAAGCGAGCCATACCAGAGGCCTGAAGCAGAGCAACAGAGGAAGACTGGAGCTGTGCAATGAGAAAATAAGCTAATAGGGAAAAAATAATGATAATACATGTGGTGTATTTATGAAAAACAATTACACTATAAAATAGCTATAACTTTGTGATTCTCTTTAGGCCAGCAGAGAAGGCTTAGCAGGCCCTGACGGCCCACCGCTGGGTAAAACAAAAGTGTAGTTTTTAGAAATATTCCGATAAAAATATATTAAATATATATTAAATATGACTCTTCTTGTGATCTGATTGCTAACCGTGGCATTCCCCATTGATAATGTTCATGTTCAGTAACTAATATTACACCACGATGCATCGACAGTAACTCAGTGATGTTTCTCTATATCTGTATGGGGATTCCACCTGTACCACTTCCTGACTGTAGACGTCCTCTCAAACTGTGAGTTGTGATCTTTGCTCCTTTAATAAGTGTGACAGCTCAACTCAAAATGATGAGACTGTTCTGTTATGAAACAGTTTAATTTTAATATTGTCAGTCACATTTCTATTATTACTGCAACCATTACTGCTTTTATTATCATTACTTTGTATTAAATCCCCATTTCTTTCTATTATTATTCTGTGATTGGCTCTTCTACTGCCATTACTTCTCACATATGAATCATTTCTGTCATATTCATTGAGTGTGTTGTAATTATATTATGTTGTTGATTCTGTACACATCTGTTGTCCTTCTGTCCGTCCTGGGGAAGTGAACCCTCCTCAGGTTTTCTCTCTGAGCTTTATTCCTTTGTTTTTTCCACTTTGTAATTATTCAGATGTGAGGATACTTTTTGTAAGATATCCTACGAACCCTCGTCTGAGTTATGCTGGCAATATAGGTCTCCTGGCTCCAGATCTAAAAATGTAATTTCTGTATTCAGTCACTATGTTTATTTACTCGATTCAAACCCAAGCCCGTTTTTCCCGAAAATGAAAGGGTGGTCTTACTATACTACAACTGGTCTAACTATTTATTTACGGACCATAACTTAACACAAAATACATCATATCTCCTACATACAAGGTCGGAATTGAGTGAAAAACAGCTCCTTTTAATAGTGTGAGCCTATGGGAGCCTTCTAAAGCCATCCAAATGAGACTGACAGCACTTTTATCCACTCAAAATGAATAAAATCTGATCCCACAAGAAATGCCTGCATTTTCTTCCTGGACTTGTTCTGCTTTTCATTTTTTTGTTTGTATTTAAGTTATATTGCTGGAAAAAAAGAATTTTTAGCCTTTAAGTAAATATATATATGGGTTGAAATTGACCCGTAACACCATAGATGTTATTATAGTTAATAATATTAAAATGAAAAAATAAATAAAACAAATGTATTTAAGAGATGTGTTCTAATACCCCTCAGTAATAGTCAGGCAACACAACAACCTTTTATTTATTTATAGGATTCTCTTGAGGTTCATTTTAACATTTCTTTTATTGAAATGGAGGTATCCTGACAAAGAAAAGGCCCAGAGGCCCACACCAAAAATATTAAAACATACAACAATATGTTCATGGATAAGGAAGCCTAACAAGGTCACCAAGAGATGAGAAACACATTGGATGATAGATAATTGTTTTTAGTGTATTTTACTGCTGATTTAAGACATGGGTCAAAACCGACCCATTAACAAAAGAGATGCTAACAAAAAGCTAACACAAGAGATGCTAACAGAAAGCTAACACAAGAAATGCTAACAGAACGCTAACACAAGAAATGCTAACAGAAAGCTAACACAAGAGATGCTAACAGAAAGATAACACAAGAGATGCTAACAGAAAACTAACACAAAAGATGCTAACAGAAAGCTAACACAAGAGATGCTAACAGAAAGCTAACACAATAGATGCTAACAGAACGCTATCATAAAAGATGCTAAAAGAAAGCTAACAAAAGAGATGGTAACAGGAAGCTAACACAATAGATGCTAACAGAAAGCTAACACAAGAGGAGGGTTAGGGAACGAGTTTAGAACATACACATGTTTGCAAATGACATTTAAAAACAACTTATTCATTGTAATTTAAAGGGAAAACAATGAATATATGCATATATATATATGCATATATTATTTTATAATATTATTTTACTTTTTTTCTTGCAAAGTAAACAACAGATTCTTGATTCCTTGAATCTAGGAATCTGTTTTGTGAGGTTGAGAAGTCAGGATGTTTGCCATGGAAAAGGTCTTCTCTGAAGGTAAATTCATTGAGTTGGTTCAATCATAACATCTCTTGGAGAGTCTTAACAAATCATAACTTTATAATCTTATATGTTAATCAAAGGTAGTATTTATTGCAGAGCTGTAGTTAAAGTTCTAGTCAGACAAACAGCAGACTTTCACCCAGGACATGGCTGTTCGTGTCCCGTGTGAAACTAACTAAACTTAGACCTCAGGCTCCATATGTAACGTCACATAAGTCACGTCATGAAGTTTTCTGAGCAAAGTCCTCATTCATTCATAATCATGTTCATACGGTTGTTGTTCAATTGTTACGTTTCATTTGAACTCAAACCATGTGTTTTCTAACCAAAGTGCTTTTGTTGCCTAAACATAACCCGTCTTTCCACAAAGTCAACCACGAGGCATTGTTGGTTTCTTCAGGCATGATGCCAGGTTGATATGGAACATGTTTATGAAAGATCATTTTAATGCAGAATCGTCAACATTCAACGTATCCGTGGTTTGTAGAATCATACAATGCCAACACATGTTCTGGTGTCTGGTTATTTATCTATTTTCACAATATTCAGGAACAAGATGTGGTGGAAAACATGAACTTCTGGTCAATCTTCACTTTGATGAATAATGGAAATAAACTCAAAGAGCCTCAGTTGTCCTCACTTGAATATACGATGATGAAGAAAGAAATATAATGTCGAAGAAAATCTCGGCAGTGTTTTTTGTCAATGTATTCATTTTATGTTTGTCTAGTTTTATGTCAGATATATTTAATCTCCTAATGTATAATCAATCAATGCATTTAGTGGTTCCAGTAAGAATTTGCCTTATTTATCACTTATTGTTGTTTTTAATGTTTTTAATCTATAATTCAGACAACAGATTGAGGTGAGCAGAGATTTTGATTAGAACATATTCTCTATGAAAAGCTCTTGTTTAGTCAGTTTCAATGAGATATGGTATTACAATATATCCTCACTCTGATTAATATTTCTTTAATAATTATTTTACATTCACTTCTGCTGTAATTATTAATACTAATGTTTTCTTTTATTATTCCACTTTTATCTTTCTCATTATATGTATCATTTATGTCATATGGATCGATTATGGATTATGGATTATGGATTATGGATTATGGATTCCCGGGACAGGGATGTCATATGTGTACAGATTGTAAAGCCCTCCGAGGCAAATTTGTGATTTTGGGCTATACAAAATAAACTGAATTGAATTGAAATGTGTCCCCAGAAGTAGACACACACACACACACACACACACACACACACACACACACACACACACACACACATAATGAATACAGTCATATTTTAAAGACTTGTTCCTTCATTAAGTAGCCTGTTTAATAGCCCATCTGCAGTCTAAAAACAGGCCTGGGGCTGTAAACCATTCACACAATAGAGGAGAGTTAAGAACAAGGTATGGGAGTGAGCTGTTAAAATCCCTGCTCCAGCCAGTAGGGGCAGTGCTGAGCATGGACTTAAACACTCATACACCTTCAAGTCCCCACTGGGGTCAAATGAACAAAGATTCAAACATCAAACTTCTTCTCAGAGTCATAACGCATTCATAATGCAGGAGAAGAAGAGCGTCCGCCTCTCTGAATAAATATATGAATACTATTGTTTGACATTATGGGGTCTATAAAGTAGGAGTACTGATTCATGATTATTTTTACACTTTAGCGTTATTTAGCTGTAATTATATAGATATGATTTAATTATGAACACAGAGTTGTAAACTATTCAAACCTCCGTTCTTATTGAAGTGAATCACTGGTATATGTGTTGAATACATGAAGCTCACTGCACAAAGGAGAGAGAGACAAACAGCTGGAACATGAGATCATCCAGACGCTTCCCTCATTGATTACTAACTTTATTTGATATGGTCAACAGAAACATTAGTTATTAGTTATTGATTGTAGCAGACATTCATGCACAAGGATCAGCTGCACCGTGTTCATTGAAGCTAAACAGTCAGTGTGATATATCAGGAAAAATGAGTCACTTCACGCTCGTTAAAGAAACACAGTCTTTTCAAAATAAACTTCTTCTTCACAGGAAACAATGCAAGTCAAGTTTAGGAGCGTCATCAAGACGCTGTGATGTTTATTCTAAAGCAGATGAGATGTGAGTCAGTGATAACTGAGATCAGCACATATCATACATACATTACCTGGAAGTCACTGCTAATGCTAATCATTCAGATTCTACAGCTCACCAACTAAAAGATTTTATTTTGTTTAATATTCCAAGAAAAAATTTGCCCGAATAAAAAAATGAAAAAATCTAATAAAAAAAGCAGACTTGAAAACTAAAACTAAAGCATAACCCTTCTCCTGCCCTTTCCCCACAAATAATAAGGAAGTAAGTAAAGCAGCTATAATAAATGTTATTATAAGAACATGCTGCCCCCACATGGCCAAACATAACTCATATAATAGGTTCAGAGATATTGATTAGTGGAGCTTTAAATGTCACAGAAAACTGTTCATGTTATTTTTTCTGACACTGAAAACAAAAACAACAACAAACTGAAATTGTGAGTCATCTTCATTTTATTTAAACTGACAACATTGTACAAGAAGTCATATTTATTATCATCGTTATCAATATTGTTAAAAGAATAGCAGACTATTATATTTGGTGCTTTGTTGTTATTCAATACAGTGACTAAAATAATTAGTTAAAATCTACAGATGTGTTTTCATATATTTTGAATATTATAATTATTTACCATAGCGGGTTGACACCAAGTTATTGATTGTCTTAAAAAGCTTTACTAACATTTAATCAATAGTAAATGTATCAATTGAAAATTTAGAATAACTCAACAATTTTCTTAATGCTTGTTGATGACAGAACATTTCACAGTAGAGCTCAGCCTGGGCCGCTCTGTTTGGGTTTGATACCGGTCTTCTCATAGATCCACTTCAGGAACGCTGGATAACAGACGTTCATTGATTCAGCTGCTCCAGCACAGGCACGTTCATCACTGGTTGTATGGACACCATAAATCATGTCCTTGAACACCACTCCTCCACCAGAGTCTCCCTGTGAGAGAGAACTAAATGTTTTTGGTGTAACAGACTCATATATTATTTATTGAAATACTCATTTATTATGAGTTGGTAAAACTTGTAATGACTTGTAGAAAATATATAAAGTTAAAAGCCATGTCAACTCACTGGAGCGGTATCCACTTTCCTGTCCTTGTCTTCGTAACACAACAAGTGTTCATCTTTACTTCTCTTCCACTCGCCTTTCTCCCCACACGTCAAGACATCACCACAGCTGACAACGGTCATGACTCCACATTGGAGTTTATCTGGTTTACCTTGTGTACCCCATACTAGATGAGAATAGACAAACAGATTTTCTACATTACAAAACCAACAACTTTCATCATCATCTACTCAACTTGTTCACAGGAAATCCTTCCACCAACAAATAAACACAACTATTCATAGCAATGCATTCTTTAATAAACATGCATACTAACACACACATGAGCAAAAGTCATAAACATAGACAACTGTTATAATGAAATAAACAAGATTCATCTCACCTTTTTCCGCTTTAGCGTTTACATCGTTGAGTCCATGACCTGCAACCTGAACTTTATCCACATCTCTGAAAGACAAGAAAAAGAACGAAAAGAAACATATTTCCTCAGAGTTCCTCATGAGTTGAGCTTTCACTCTTATTAAAATGGAAAGATAAAGACTCACTCTTTGGGACGTTGTGCACAGTCAGGAAGTTGAACAACAGCGTGAATATTCTTGGGCTTCTCTATCTCCAGCAGCATGATGTCCTGGTTAGGAAATGGATATTTGTTGACAACCTTTAGTTCTTCTTGAAGTGGACCACCTGGATGCACACCTACAACTGCTGTCATTGTCCTACACATAAGAAAAGATGAAAGAAGAACATCACTGAATTATTGAAAACACATCATAAGTTAACAATATAGGTTAGTAATCACTGAACAATGTCTTCATTTTGGGAAAGCTACACTGTAAAATATATATATATATATATATATATATATATATATATATATATATATATATATATATCTCTTAACAATCAGCAAAAGAATGTTTGAGTGGAGAGAACTTTTAAGTATAGATCAGCATTTCTTACAATGAATCCTTCCAGCAGTGAGCTGCAGTCAGAACCCACTGGGGACCGATCAGAGAGCCTCCACAGAGGGACTCTTTGGTACGACTGCGACTTCTCAACTTCACATGGTACTGACGCTCCGTATTGGGACAATCTCTACCTCCGATGATCCTCTTCTGCAGATCCAGCACCGAGCCCACCGTGACACCTGAAACACAAAGTCCTCCAGCAGGTGACTCTCAGTCAGAACAGGTTGTTGTAGAGAACAAGTCTAGAAAGGTATGAACACACATGTGAGCTGTGGCTGAAGTCCTATGGAACACAAGGACTACAGACTAGTACAGTCCATCTGAAGGCACATGAAGGGTTAAAGCCAGCAGCAGCTGATCACTCACCGGCCCACAGCAGAAGGAGAAGACCCGTCACGGCACCCATCTCTTCCAGTGACTGCCCTCCTGGTGGAACTGCTGCCTTTTTAAATGTGTTCCTCTGTCCTGTTGGCCGTCCAGCCACCAATCAGCTCATGAAGGTTCACAACACGACCCCATTGGCTGCTGAGGTCACGCTGATGCAAATGTTGATCACTATCCTGTATCAAGGAAACAGACTCTGATGTAGAAAGAGAAGAAACAAAGAGACCAACGTGAAGCTGACTTCACTGTGTATTCACGGAGATGAACTCAGATATTGTTGAAGTTCATAATGAAGAAATGAGTTAAAGTTGGTTTCAAGTCCACATGTTGAATGAGAGGAGTTCATTTAGAGGAACCAAGTGAAAACGTTACTGTACCTTTAATAAAGGTCTGTGAAGACGCTCAATGTGTGTGAGTGTAGTAGTAGTAGTAGTAGTAGTATAGTAGTAGTAGTAGTATAGTAGTAGTATAGTAGTAGTAGTAGTATAGTAGTAGTAGTAGTAGTAGTAGTAGTAGTAGTAGTAGTAGTAGTAGTAGTATAGTAGTAGTAGTAGTAGTAGTAGTAGTATAGTAGTAGTAGTAGTATAGTAGTAGTAGTAGTAGTAGTAGTAGTAGTAGTAGTAGTAGTATAAATAATAGCAGCATCAGTAGTTGTGCTGTTTGTGTAATACTGAATGTTTTCTGAGATTTCCATTGTCATCATCATGGCCCTTCTGATGGAAGCGGCCTGGAACCGGTCCTACCTGCTGCCATGGCCCTTCTGATGCCCCCCTCCTCTCTACCGCCTTCTGCTTCATGGATTATCAGGATCATGGACCATGCCTAATACTCATTATATGAATATTTTCTGTCATATTCATTGAATGTGCTGTAACTACGCTATTCATTCTGGCCACATGACATCTATTGCTTCTGTCCATCAGGAGAGGGATCCTCCTCTGTTGCTCTCCCTCAGGTTTCTTCCCTTTTTTCCCTGTGAAAGGGTTTTTACTATCTTTCTAGGGGAGTTGTTCCTGATCCGATGTGAGGTCCCGGGACAGGATGTCATGTTACAGATTGTAAAGCCCTCTGAGGCAAACTTGTATTTGTGATGTTGGGCTGTATAAAATAAACTGACTTGAATTGAATCATATTATAAAATTAAATCCATCATTTAAAAAAGTGTTTGTTTGCTACACAAACATCCCATAATGAACATATTCATGCCAACACTCTGACAGCAATGCATAAATAAAGCATCCTTGTCAGTGGCAGCAGCTTCAGACTGAGACGCTCTTCGTTCCCTCTGCATCAGTTTTGCACGTCTCCGTGACAACGTGTCAACACATGCAGTTAGCATTCATGCTAATAGTTCATCTTTATCAATTGTTGTTGTGTGGAAACCAGAGAGTTGATAAGCAGCCGTTCACATTTCTTATACTTATCAAATGTATCTGTTAAATCATCCTGTCTTCAGATTGAACCTGCAGATTCCAGCAGAAACAGAGAAGGACCAACAAAGCAGAAGTAAGAAAGGGAAGACGAGTTCACAAAGAGAGAAGAGAAGGTTCCTCTTTCAAAGGTTTCAAAAGATGATGAACAAACATTGGTTTTGTAATTTCTCTCCATGTATGATTCCTTCTTTTATTTTTTATATAATATTAATAATGGTTTAACCCACAGGGTATGAAGCATTACTATTGTTTAGGAGTTAATGCAGGTATATAGACCAATATCCCCTCAACACGACACACGAGCATGCGCTGGTAAAGAGTACATAGTACTACATACAGAGTACACAGTACTACATACAGAGTACATAGTACTACATACATACATACATACCGAGTACATAGTACTACATACATAAATACAGAGCACATTGTGTTAACATAGTAAATAGTTTGTTTTTATAATACATATTTTGACTCAAATATATAGTAAATATTTTGTTTGAAAACAAAAACTGTTGTAATATTACTGTTTCATTTGCACCCCATGAAGCTTTATCTGTAGTGTGAAGTCATTCCTCAGTCCATGTGTGAGGATTTGGGCCTAACGCTGGGAGTTCTGCCCACAGTTGCGCCTCTTTCCCTGAGCAGCTGATTCATAACTGATTCTCGTTTCCTCTGATTACCTCCTGCTGTCAAATACTCCGGTCTTCCTCACCTCTGGTGTCAGTCCGTACCGTCTGCCAACCTGGTCCCCCGCCCGTGAGTGGCTCGGTTGGCTCCTGTGAGTCTTTTTCCTTTTGGACATCATGCTTGGTTTTTCCTCCCTGCCAGCGTCGAGCCTCGGGCATCACCTGCAGGAGGAGAGCCTCCCGCTCGTTCCACGGAGTTCCGCGTGGAGGCTTGAGGATCCTGTTGCCTGTCCGTCAGCCCGCCGTTAACAGCCACCTTCCGGCTTGGACCGGAGAGGAGTTCGCGGACGCTTCACGGCCACCCTCCGGCCCGGAATGGAGCGCGCTCCCGCGCTCCCATCTACAGTCAGTTCGCTGCCGTCCCGTCAGCGGCTTCTAGGTGCGCGTGCCTCTAGTCAGCGTCCCACCTGCCCGCTGTTCGTGACTGTCTGCGCCCGGACCTTGTTTGTTTTTCCCGTCTGTCTGTTACTGTCTACCATCGGACTTTGTTAGTTTCATTCTGTTCCCCTGCTGCAATAAACCTGGTTTAACAATGATCTCAGCTGTCCTGTCGCTGCATTTGGGTCCGTGAACACACCACACCATGACAGAACGGACTGACCACTTATGGACCCAGCAGCCACAGCAAGTCCTCAGAAGAGAGGTCTCCGAGATCAGCAGCAGGGTGCGTGTCCCCCGCTGCCACCCCGCAGCCGTCCCGTGTCCCCCGCTGCCACCCCGCAGCCGTCCCGTGTCCCCCGCTGCCGCCCTGCAGCCGTCAAGTGTTCCCCGCTGCCGCCCTGCAGCCGTCCCGTGTCCCCCGAGTCTGGTTCCCCCGAGTCCGGTTCCCCTGAGGCTAGTCCCCATAAGTCAATGCCCCCGAGCATAGTGCCCTGAGCCTAGCGCTCCCGAGCCAATTGACCCCGAGCCAACTGACTGCAAGCCTACACCGCGTTCCACATTATTATGCAAATTGTATTTAAGGGTCATAAACATTCATTTTGGGGTTTTTCAATGAAACTCATGGATGGTATTGTGTCTCAGGGCTATTTGGATGATTGAAATCATCCAAATAGTAATAATAATAATTAGTTTGCCAGGTGAGCCCAATCAAAGGAAAACTACTTAAGAAGGATGTTCCACATTATTAAGCAAGCTACATGTTTCAGGCAGAATGGGGAAGAAAAAGGATCTCTGCTGCTGAAAAGCGGCAAATAGTGCAATACCTTGGTCAAGGTATCACAACATTGGATATTTCCAAAAGAATTGCGCGTGATCATCGGACGGTGAAGACATTTGTCACCGATTCACAGCACAAGCGGGTTCGTTCAGACAAAGGCAAAATAAGGAAGATTTCTGCCAAACAAATGCGTAGGGTTAAGAGAGCAGCCACTAAAATGCCATTGAATAGCAGCAAACAGGTGTTTGAAGCCGCTGGTGCCTCTGGAGTCTCGCGAACTTCAAGATGTAGGACGCTCAAGAGGTTTGCAAGTGTCCTTAAACCTGTTATTCGGCCACCCCTAAACCAAGCTCACAAGCAAAAAAGGTTGCAGTGGCTCAGGACTACATGAAGACTAACTTTCAAACTGTTTTGTTTACGGATGAGTGCCGTGCAACCCTTGATGGTCCTGATGGATGGAGTAGTGGATGGTTGGTGAACGGCCACCATGTCCCAACAAGGCTGAGACGTCAACAAGGAGGTGGCGGAGTCATGTTTTGGGCCGGAATCATGGGGAGAGAGCTGGTAGGCCCCTTCAGGGTCCCTGACGGTGTGAAAATGACCTCGGCAAAGTATGTCGAGTTTCTGACTGACCACTTTCTTCTGTGGTACAAAAAGAAGAACCGTGCCTTCCGTAGCAAAATCATATTCATGCATGACAATGCACCATGTCATGCTGCAAAGAATACCTCTGGGGCATTGGCTGCTATGGGCATAAAAGGAGAGAAACTCATGGTGTGGCCCCCATCTTCCCCTGACCTTAAGCCTATTGAGAACCTTTGGAGCATCATCAAGCAAAAGATCTATGTGGGTGGAAGGCAGTTCACATCCAAGCAGGTGCTCTGGGAGGCTATTATGGCATCCTGCAAAGACATTAAAGCAGAAACTATCAAAGAACTCACAAGTTCAATGGATGCAAGAATTGTGAAGTTGATATCAAAGAAGGGGTCCTATGTTAACATGTAACTTGACCTGTTAAGATGTTTTTGATTCAAACTTTTCTTGATTTCAGTAAATATGACCTCCTAATGCTGCAAATTCAACAAATGACAATTTTTTGTTCTTTACAACCTATAAAATATCTTGAAACTCTGAAATTCTGAAATTCTGCATAATAATTTGGAACACTGCATTTTGAGTTTTTTATTTTTGAAAAAAATACTGTTATCATTAGGAGGTTTGTTCAATAGAATTTGACTTATACTCTAACAGTTGATGACTTGAAAATGATACTGACTGACTGTGCATTACTATTTAGGAAAATCTGAGCAAAGTGTAATTTGCATAATAATGTGGAACGCGGTGTATTGACCCCCGAGCCTATTGACCCCGAGTTTAGTGCCCCTGAGTCCGGTTCCTCCGCTGCCGCCTCGCAGCCGTCCCTAGCCTTCGCTAAGTCAATGACCACTGAGCCTATTGACCCCCGAGCCAACTGACTGCAAGCCTATTGATCCCCGAGCCTATTGACCCCGAGTCTAGTGCCCCCGAGTCTAGTGCCCCTGAGTCCGGTTCCTCTGCTGCCGCCTCGCAGCCGTCCCCAGCCTCTGCTGCCGCCTCGCAGCCGTCCCCAGCCTCCGCTGCTGCCTCTCGGCCATTCCCTGTCCCCCGGTTCCCCTTCAGAGTCCCGTCTGTCTCGCTCTACGGAGCCCCCGTCTGTCTCGCTCTACGGAGCCCCCGTCCGTCTCGCTCTACGGAGCCCCCGTCCGTCTCGCTCTACGGAGCCCCCGTCCGGCTCGCTCTACGGAGCCCCCGTCCGGCTCGCTCTACGGAGCCCCCGTCCGTCTCGCTCTACGGAGCCCCCGTCCGTCTCGCTCTACGGAGCCCCCGTCTGACTCGCTCTACGGAGCCCCCGTCCGTCTCGCTCTACGGAGCCCCGCAGCCTCCGGTCCGTTCCCCCAGAGTACATCTGAGCGCCTGATGGCCGTCCTCTGGCCAGGTACCCGGACTGTTTGTTCCGTACTCCTGGTCCCTCCTCCGGCTCCCCTCCACCCACCCTAGGGGATTGTTGTTTTGGGGTCGTCTGGGATCCGCCCCTTGAGGGGGGGGGGGGGGGTACTGTGAGGATTTGGGCCTAACGCTGGGAGTTCTGCCCACAGCTGCGCCTCTTTCCCTGAGCAGCTGATTCACAGCTGATTCTCGTTTCCTCTGATTACCTCCTGCTGTCAAATACTCCGGTCTTCCTCACCTCTGGGGTCAGTCCGTACCGTCTGCCAACCTGGTCCCCCGCCCGTGAGTTGCTCGGTTGGCTCCTGTGAGTCTTTTTCCTTTTGGACATCATGCTTGGTTTTTCCTCCCTGCCAGCGTCGAGCCTCGGGCATCACCTGCAGGAGGAGAGCCTCCCGCTCGTTCCACGGAGTTCCGCGTGGAGGCTTGAGGATCCTGTTGCCTGTCCGTCAGCCCGCCGTTAACAGCCACCTTCCGGCTTGGACCGGAGAGGAGTTTGCGGACGCTTCACGGCCACCCTCCGGCCCGGAATGGAGCGCGCTCCCGCGCTCCCGCGCTCCCGCGCTCCCGCGCTCCCATCTACAGTCAGTTCGCTGCCGTCCCGTCAGCGGCTTCTAGGTGCGCGGGTACGCGCCTCTAGTCAGTGTCCCACCTGCCCGCTGTTCGTGACTGTCTGCGCCCGGACCTTGTTTGTTTTTCCCGTCTGTCTGTTACTGTCTACCATCGGACTTTGTTAGTTTCATCCTGTTCCCCTGCTGCAATAAACCTGGTTTAACAATGATCTCAGCTGTCCTGTCGCTGCATTTGGGTCCGTGAACACACCACACCATGACACCATGTTATCTCAGCCCCTCTCTCTTTGATGAAAGTAGTGACAGACAACTCTTCTACTTAAAAAACATAATACAGAATTTGGTATCAGACATTTATTTACATGTATCTCCCATTTTATTCATATATTCCACTGCTTTTGTGAACTGTGACGGCTTCTAGCTAGGCAGGGCCTGGTCTGTGTGTGTGTGTGTGTGTGTGTGTGTGTGTGTGTGTGTGTGTGTGTGTGTGTCTTGCAGGTTTTGCAGGCCAGAGCTAGCGGCTGTTGGCTCTCACAGGAGAGTGACACAGGATGTTGGTTCCAGTTCTATGGATGGGCGTGAACGTTTCACAGGTCCCACTGCACACTGTCATGTTACAGTCAGACCATTCAGGCAATCTGCAATGTTTGATGTAACACATGGGTATGAATCTCATATGCAAGTGCATTTAAAAGGTGAATTTAAGAAATTATGTAAAATCGAGAAAAAGGCCTAAGTCCCCTAAGGGTTAACCCGACCCTCTCTTTGCATCTCGCAATAAACCATCTGTGAACTCATACCGCTGTTGGCGTGGTCTTTGTTAGTGAAGACTTTGTATCTGCTCTTCTAGAACCTGATGGATCAGCAACTCCCATGACTCTGGTGGAGGAGTGGTGTTCAATGGCCGGACTTGCGGTGTCTTTGTTGAACTTTGGGACGCTCCATTTGTAATCATGGACGTCTGTGAACACCGTGGATCAATCACATGATCAACCGGCTACAGAGAAGTCTAATGTGTGGTCAACTGTTGAAAACTCACAGCTTCACATGTATGAAGAACATTGTTGAGTTCTTCTAAATGTACAATTGATTGGTTTACAAGTATTATTAAAACTTTATAACAATAGACGAGATTTTGTTACTGTAGTTTCCAAGGTAGTGTCTGAGTTAGAAATATGTGTTCATAGATTGTTGCTGTAAACTATTATGGTAAAACCAGTGGCGGGCCGTGCATTTTGGACCTAAGCCTTCAGCGCCGTCTGATATCGTTTACATAAATACGCGCATGACGGGACGCTGCGTCATTAACGGACAATGCATGTAGTTCACATCAACAAGAACCATCACATGTAGTTATGTATCCGAGGGTTTATCTTGCGCCTATAGTTTTTCCTCATCCGATGTGAGGTCTCGGGACAGGGATGTTATGTGTACAGATTGTAAAGCCCTCCGAGGCAAACTTGTATTTGTGATGTTGGGCTATATAAAATAAACTGAATTGAATTGAACTTCACTTTATTAATAAAACAACAACACGATGTTTGCACAAGACGGAAACCACTTTTATTCTCGTTCCACACAAACTTACATCAGAACACTGCTTCGTAGAGGACTGTCTGAGTACTCAATATAATAGCTTAGCGATATAACAAAACATGACAAAACAATCCAACTAAACTGCGGCTCTGAAGCACCGCACCTCTCTGCAGCCGCAGAAGCACCGCAACAGCTGTTCTCCCTGCCGTCTCTCAGAGTCTCTCAGCGTCTCTCAGGGTCTCTCAGCGTCTCTCAGGGTCTCTCAGCGTCTCTCAGGGTCTCTCAGGGTCTCTCAGCGTCTCTCAGGGTCTCTCAGGGTCTCTCAGCGTCTCTCAGGGTCTCACAGCATCTCTCAGGGTCTCACAGCATCTCTCAGGGTCTCTCAGGGTCTCACAGCATCTCTCAGGGTCTCTCAGCGTCTCTCAGGGTCTCTCAGGGTCTCTCAGCGTCTCTCAGGGTCTCTCAGCGTCTCTCAGGGTCTCTCAGGGTCTCTCAGCGTCTCTCAGGGTCTCACAGCATCTCTCAGGGTCTCACAGCATCTCTCAGGGTCTCTCAGGGTCTCACAGCATCTCTCAGGGTCTCTCAGCGTCTCTCAGGGTCTCTCAGGGTCTCTCAGCGTCTCTCGGGGTCTCTCAGGGTCTCTCAGCGTCTCTCAGGGTCTCTCAGCGTCTCTCAGCGTCTCTCAGGGTCTCTCAGGGTCTCTCAGCGTCTCTCAGGGTCTCTCAGCGTCTCTCAGCGTCTCTCAGGGTCTCTCAGGGTCTCTCAGCGTCTCTCAGGGTCTCTCAGGGTCTCTCAGAGTCTCTCAGGGTCTCTCAGAGTCTCTCAGCGTCTCTCAGGGTCTCTCAGGGTCTCTCCGCATCTCTCAGGGTCTCTCAGGGTCTCTCAGCGTCTCTCAGGGTCTCTCAGCGTCTCTCAGGGTCTCTCAGGGTCTCTCAGCGTCTCTCAGGGTCTCTCAGGGTCTTTCAGGGTCTCTCAGGGTCTCTCAGCAGCCACACCACTGGCACCCACCGACCAAGCCACCATACCCGAGGTGGCTTGGAAAAGATTACATTACATTTCATTTAGCTGACGCTTTTATCCAAAGCGACTTACAGGTCTGGCAGCGAGCGCTCTCCCAACACCTTCAGGCCGCGAGCTAGCTTAGCTTAGCTTAGCTTGCGAGCTAGCTTAGCTGTGGAGGTGGGACCCAGCAGAGAGCCAAGCAGGGTGAAAAAAACAACACAAAAAGCAGAAAAAGCTGTACACTCACCCGATGCTGTCCACTTATTAATAAAGACAAAGCGCATCGCCTCTCGTTAACACAGTTCAATGACTGGTTGTTCAGTTCATCTGTGGCTTCAGTGAGGATCTTCAAAGACAAAACATGCCCAACACTCCATGAGAAAGGCATGAAGTAAATCCCCCTCCAAGTCCAGGTCTCCTCCTTCAGCCATTAAGTGTTAAAACACGTAAAACACTAAACATAACTTCTCTTGTGTTTCAGCATGAACTCTTCTTAATCCTGGCAGCAAGGCTTTCTGTTGTGTTGACAGAAGTCATGCTGGCACACGGACCAATCACAGCGCATGTTAATGGTCACGCGGGCCCTGTGACCAATCACACGTCCAGACACTCTGGAAGGCCAATTCATATGGTTTAACCAGGCTACTCTTCCACAGAGAAAGAGAGGTGAAATGTGATTGGATAAGAAAGATACTGTTAACCAGCTCCCAAGCGAGCCATACCAGAGGCCTGAAGCAGAGCAACAGAGGAAGACTGGAGCTTTGCAATGAGAAAATAAGCTAATAGGGAAAAAATAATGATAATACATGTGGTGTATTTATGAAAAACAATTACACTATAAAATAGCTATAACTTTGTGATTCTCTTTAGGCCAGCAGAGAAGGCTTAGCAGGCCCTGACGGCCCACCGCTGGGTAAAACAAAAGTGTAGTTTTTAGAAATATTCCGATAAAAATATATTAAATATATATTAAATATGACTCTTCTTGTGATCTGATTGCTAACCGTGGCATTCCCCATTGATAATGTTCATGTTCAGTAACTAATATTACACCACGATGCATCGACAGTAACTCAGTGATGTTTCTCTATATCTGTATGGGGATTCCACCTGTACCACTTCCTGACTGTAGACGTCCTCTCAAACTGTGAGTTGTGATCTTTGCTCCTTTAATAAGTGTGACAGCTCAACTCAAAATGATGAGACTGTTCTGTTATGAAACAGTTTAGTTGTATTATTGTCAGTCACATTTATATTATTACTGCAACCATTACTGCTTTTATTATCATTACTTTGTATTAAATCCCCATTTCTTTCTATTATTATTCTGTGATTGGCTCTTCTACTGCCATTACTTCTCACATATGAATCATTTCTGTCATATTCATTGAGTGTGTTGTAATTATATTATGTTGTTGATTCTGTACACATCTGTTGTCCTTCTGTCCGTCCTGGGGAAGTGAACCCTCCTCAGGTTTTCTCTCTGAGCTTTATTCCTTTGTTTTTTCCACTTTGTAATTTTTCAGATGTGAGGATACTTTTTGTAAGATATCCTACGAACCCTCGTCTGAGTTATGCTGGCAATATAGGTCTCCTGGCTCCAGATCTAAAAATGTAATTTCTGTATTCATTCACTATGTTTATTTACTCGATTCAAACCCAAGCCCGTTTTTCCCGAAAATGAAAGGGTGGTCTTACTATACTACAACTGGTCTAACTATTTATTTACGGACCATAACTTAACACAAAATGCATCATATCTCCTACATACAAGGTCGGAATTGAGTGAAAAACAGCTCCTTTTAATAGTGTGAGCCTATGGGAGCCTTCTAAAGCCATCCAAATGAGACTGACAGCACTTTTATCCACTCAAAATGAATAAAATCTGATCCCACAAGAAATGCCTGCATTTTCTTCCTGGACTTGTTCTGCTTTTCATTTTTTTGTTTGTATTTAAGTTATATTGCTGGAAAAAAAGAATTTTTAGCCTTTAAGTAAATATATATATGGGTTGAAATTGACCCGTAACACCATAGATGTTATTATAGTTAATAATATTAAAATGAAAAAATAAATAAAACAAATGTATTTAAGAGATGTGTTCTAATACCCCTCAGTAATAGTCAGGTAACACAACAACCTTTTATTTATTTATAGGATTCTCTTGAGGTTCATTTTAACATTTCTTTTATTGAAATGGAGGTATCCTGACAAAGAAAAGGCCCAGAGGCCCACACCAAAAATATTAAAACATACAACAATATGTTCATGGATAAGGAAGCCTAACAAGGTCACCAAGAGATGAGAAACACATTGGATGATAGATAATTGTTTTTAGTGTATTTTACTGCTGATTTAAGACATGGGTCAAAACCGACCCATTAACAAAAGAGATGCTAACAAAAAGCTAACACAAGAGATGCTAACAGAAAGCTAACACAAGAGATGCTAACAGAAAGCTATCATAAAAGATGCTAAAAGAAAGCTAACAAAAGAGATGGTAACAGGAAGCTAACACAATAGATGGTAACAGAAAGCTAACACAAGAGGAGGGTTAAGTCAATCAATAACTTGGTATCAACCCGTTATGGTAAAATAAACAATATTCAAATGATATAAAAACACATCTGTAGATAATACCATATATAAATCCAACAGTCATTGTATTAAACAAAGCGCCAAATATAATAGTCTGCTATTCTTTTAACAATAATGCTAACAATTATAATGAATATGACTTATTGGACAATGTTGTCAGATTAAATGAAATGAAGATGAGCTGCTATGTCCTGTATGTCAGATCACTTGTGGACCTTTACACCTCAAAGGCAACCAGAGAGCGTGTTCTGTGTCAGTGTCACTGAGTTTGTGACTCTTCATCCTGACTTGCAGATTTGAGTTTTTAGATAAAAACACAGCAAAGATATCAGGAAAACAGTGAGTCACCCTGACAGCAGAAGTGAAGAAGGAAACAAGTGTTTAGAAAGAAGGGAACGAGTTTAGAACATACACATGTTTGCAAATGACATTTAAAAACAACTTATTCATTGTAATTTAAAGGGAAAACAATGAAAATATGCATGTATATATATATATATATATACATGCATATTTATATATGTACTATGCACACAGTACATAGTACACACATACATACATACAGAGTACATAGTACACGCATACATACACAGTACATAGTACACACATACATACACAGTACATAGTACACACATACATACAGAGTACATAGTACACACATACATACAGAGTACATAGTACACACATACATACACAGTACATAGTACACACATGCATACACAGTACATAGTACACACATACATACAGAGTACATAGTACACACATACATACACAGTACATAGTACACACATACATACAGAGTACATAGTACACACATACATACATACAGAGTACATAGTACACGCATACATACAGAGTACATAGTACACGCATACATACAGAGTACATAGTACACACATACATACATACAGAGTACATAGTACACGCATACATACAGAGTACATAGTACACACATACATACACAGTACATAGTACACACATACATACATACAGAGTACATAGTACACGCATACATACAGAGTACATAGTACACACATACATACACAATACATAGTACACACATACATACATACAGAGTACATAGTACACACATACATACAGAGTACATAGTACACACATACATACACAGTACATAGTACACACATGCATACACAGTACATAGTACACACATACATACAGAGTACATAGTACACACATACATACACAGTACATAGTACACACATACATACAGAGTACATAGTACACACATACATACAGAGTACATAGTACACACATACATACACAGTACATAGTACACACATACATACACAGTACATAGTACACACATACATACAGAGTACATAGTACACACATACATACAGAGTACATAGTACACACATACATACAGAGTACATAGTACACACATACATACACAGTACATAGTACACACATACATACACAGT
Organism: Myoxocephalus aenaeus; assembly: GCA_038501785.1. Classification (NCBI taxonomy): domain Eukaryota; kingdom Metazoa; phylum Chordata; class Actinopteri; order Perciformes; family Cottidae; genus Myoxocephalus; species Myoxocephalus aenaeus. The sequence goes on along the minus strand of JBAMJR010000005.1, from coordinate 28,352 downwards.
ACATAGTACACACATGCATACACAGTACATAGTACACACATACATACAGAGTACATAGTACACACATACATACACAGTACATAGTACACACATACATACAGAGTACATAGTACACACATACATACAGAGTACATAGTACACACATACATACAGAGTACATAGTACACACATACATACACAGTACATAGTACACACATACATACACAGTACATAGTACACACATACATACACAGTACATAGTACACACATACATACAGAGTACATAGTACACACATACATACAGAGTACATAGTACACACATACATACACAGTACATAGTACACACATACATACAGAGTACATAGTACACACATACATACAGAGTACATAGTACACACATACATACAGAGTACATAGTACACACATACATACACAGTACATAGTACACACATATATACACAGTACATAGTACACACATACATACAGAGTACATATGTTGTTCTTGTTCTTTAAACTGTTCTTGAAAAAACTGAAACTGAAACATTGTAAATAGTTTGTTTTTCTATAGAACATATTTTATAATAAATAATTAGTTTGAAAACAAAAACTGTTGTAATATTCCTGTTTCATGAGCACAAACCCCATGAAGCTTGGTCTGTCGTATGAAGTCATTCCTCAGTCCCTCTCTTTAATGAAAGTAGTGACAGACAACATCATATGACATTTGGTTTTAGACATTTATTTGCTTAGCATTGCTTATGTTACAACAGGTTTTAGAAGTTACACATTGTTTGTGTCTAGTGAAAAAGTTCTTCTGACGTAAGCAGAAAGTGATTTGAAGGTTCACAGGCCAGAGAAGACAATGGGCCTCTGTCCTGAGATAGCCTGCAAGCTAGCAGAGCTAACAACGTATCTCAATGTGCCTGGGAAACCCCGTTTTCAGATTCTTTTGCAAACCTAACATTGATAAGAGTTGATTGTGATGTGAGAAAAATGCTTACTGGGCAGAAACCATATCTGGGTTAGACTAGTTCAATTCTGCTAGTGTTCAACTAAAAAGGGGTGTTACTTCCGATATGCATAAATATGCCGGTGACTTTTCATATGTCGAAGAAATCTTGCTGCAGACCGCCTTACGTAGCTGTTACATGTTTCCTCTTTCTTGCAAGAAATAAACGGACAAAAGACAACTTTGATTTTCGAGACTTTATTCCTCCTTCCCCGAGTGACGAAGGAAATCTTCCATCACAACTGGTGACAGAAGTGGGATCGTTTGAAGCTCCGTCAGACTCCGAGGTCGTCCGGGAAGAGGCGCTACTTCAGAATCCACCAAATCAGTTCTGCCCCAATACCTCATTTAGACAGTAGAGGGGGCCGACGAGCCTGATCCACTTCACAACGATCCTACAACAAAGGAGTAATTTAGAACCTCGTAATATAGTAATATAATAACCCAAAAAGTTAAACAAATTCTGTTTAATAATATGGTCTCTAGTGATGATGAATTGTATTTTGACTGGGGCTACTTTGAATGTGTGTTGGTTCATAAAAATGTTGTAAGATATTCCTGATTCATCATCATCCAATTTTCCTTTTGCTTTAGGAAGACAGGAATGATTGATACGATGTAACGATTGCACTTTGATGAATGGTGTTTGTCTGAAGAACGTATTGAATCACGACCTTGACCAATACAGAAGACAGGAATGATTAGTACGTTATAACGATTGTATTTGGATAAAGGAACATTCCTCTAAAGATCATATGAATCACGACCTTGACCAAAACGGAAGACAGGAATGTTTAATGCGTTATAAAGTGACATTTGATCGTATTAAACATGCCCTTGACCAAAGTAGGGGAGACAGGAGCAATTTACGAACTTGCGATTGCATTCAGACAAGCTCTGAAGTCGTATAATTGTGCCCTTGACCTGAATAATAATTGATAGGATCGGTTAGGTTTTTTCTTGATTTTTTCCACGACAAAGAAAATCGGGACTTATAGTGACGACTATATTGTAAGGAAGAGTATACTCCTACTACGCCTGAAAGATGGCTGGTACACAGGGGAAAGTAAAGGGGAAATGAGTCCTCTGAGAGACCCTTTGTGGATTTGATGAAACAGAAATATGATGTTGAATCCTTAGACTGTTTGCCTGAGTGGACAAAGTGTTTCAGGTTTCCAAAAGATGGTTCTTTTAGTAGAACAAAACTGGGAATGTTACGAAAAGACTTAGAAGGGAAGGAAAAAGATTTAAAAAGCCAGCAGAAGGTCAAAGTCAAAGACTTAGAAAAAATAGAGAAACATATGAGATGTTTAATGTTGTGGGAAAAAGAAGTTGAATGTATGGATAGAAGGCCAGCGGCTAAGGAATTGACGTGTTTAAAAACCTCAGTATCTGAGGAAAAAGATCCAAATGCTTTTAAACCACATCACCCAGTTGCTCTTCCTGTCATGTATCCGAGTCTTACAGGTGCTGGGGACCCTCCCCTCCGCACATGTGTCGTCCTCCACAACAACCACCGGCTCGTCCGCAAGACCAGCATCACCATAACACCCGTCTACAACAAAGACACGCCGAGGAAGCGGCGCAAGCAATGGCAGCAGCGGAAGCAGCTGCAGCAGCAGCAGCAGCAGCGGAAGCAGCACATGGAAACCAACAAAGAAGACAAGAGGCGCTCACGTCAAACTGAACAAGCCCAGCTGACTTTGCTCCAAGCTGTCACTCAACTCACCATGAAGGACCGCCCACATGACTCCAACCGACGAGGCCGGTTCAGGGGGCGTGGACGTGGCGTGGCGAGGGGACGCTCCTCCTGGAACCAGGGCGGAGCTCAGCGAGATCCACCCACTGACAATGACACGTGTTTCCACTGGGGCGAGCAAGGTGATAATATAAATCCTTATATTCTGCATCACTCTTCATGTCTATTAAAGTTAAAGTCCATTTAGCAAATAAATATCAAATATCAAAGCAAATAAAAGCAACATTTAGATACAGATAAAACGTTTTAGAACATTTTATAACTCTTTATAGGATTTACAATTTTGAGGGGAAATTAAATAATATGAATATCAAAGTATTGAAATTAGTTATTAATTTAGGGAATGTAAAAGGAGGAACTAAATATTCATAGTTTGAGTGATCCTGCAGCAACACTATGCTGACTGGTTTCCTCCCATGGATGAAGAGGAGGGATAATAAAGTGATTCTTCTGTGTAATAATGCTTATAATCCAGGTTATTACAGGTTTTTTAATAGATGTGGTGTAATAAAGAATAAATAATCTAATCAATGTTTACAGGTTGAAGGATCAATTAAATCAACAGTTGGTTCCTGGTGGTTGTTGATAACATAACTATGTGATTGAATAGATTAGTTTAAATTGGTTGTTAGGCTTTGTTAGTTAGCAGAACAGGTACAGTTGATGGAGGAGGATGGTGAGGAGGTGAGACTCCACATCGATGGATCCGAAGAAGAGACCGACTTAGACCAACCGTTCCTGTACACATAACTTGCTAATGTTTGACCATATCCCATATAGACGCGCACACACACACACACACACACACACACACACACACACACACACACACACACACACACACACACACACACACACACACACACACACACGTAGAAGGCGTGTGAGAGGGTGATTTTATACTGTTTTTGATTGTTCCATATTATGTGCTTAGAGGATTATCCAGTAGAGTGTGAGGGTTACAAATATCTAGAGACAACGGTTCTCTAGGACGAGGGATATATAAGCTCCTGGATATAGGTGGTTTTAGCTTTTGATAACTTTTTAATGTTAGCTTTTGATAACTTTTTAATGTTAGTTTTTTATACCTTATTTACGTTAGCTGTTTATACATTATTTATAACATAGGTGTGCTGTTGTGTCTGTTAGAGATTTCCACTCTGTTAAATAATTAACACACATAGTTATGAACTGATATAGTCCATTGTTGTAGCTTTATATTATTGTTTAGTTTACATAATAAATTATGTAAAAAGGGGGATTGATAGTATAAATCCTCATATTCTGCATCACTCTTCATGTCTACTAAAGTTCAGGTTAGCAGGTCAGTATAACACAGCTATGCAGCTGGAGCTGCTTGTGTCTATGAAACGTCCAGTTCTCAAGGAAGTCAGTCACACGCTGCTCACTTCAACACCACAGCTGTTATCAGTATGTTGAGATTATGGAAGCAGACTGGTCGTTGTGTTCCAGCCCTGTGAGAAAAGATGAGGACACGATTCTCCTCTTAGAAAGGTTAGAGCCAATAGAAATGTTAGATGTTCATGACGGAGAGCCGAGTATTAAAGAGACGACCTTCCAGCTGGTCGTGTTTCTGACGGTCAACCTGCTGTTGACTGGACGACTCCCTGCTTCTGCAACTGCAGCGCCTGTTACTCTACTGGTGATCACTTAGTAAATACATGTAGAGAACGAGAGAAGTTGTTGAACTGAGTTCTTCTGGAGGCGACACCAGCATCCAATAATGAATACGCATTAACAAAGGACATGGTCCAGAGAATGTCCACAGAGAGCCACTCAGCGAGGAGGCTGGGGGCGTGGCCGAGCCGGAGGAAGAGACGGCAACGCCCACTCAGATCCACGTGACGCAAGGAGGGGGGGGGGCTGCATGTGAGGGGAGGAGGGTAACAGGCACGCCTGGTAAGAGAAGCAAACACACACACACACACACACACACACACACACACACACACACACACACACACCAGAGCAACGACAAGCTTTCATTGACATCAAAAAAACATTTAGAGGAACAAGAAAAGCCTTTGCTTACACACTTATGCAAAGTTCTTAGAAGGATCCTTTAAAGATATGCCGACCACGATGGTTCAAGTTCAAGGGAAATCATTTTAATGTGTTGGTTTACTAAGGCGCTACACATTCTGTAATACAACAGAAACATTTTCCAAAACAGACATTGAGTGGCAGACATGTTTACTCTCAAGGGGCTTCAGGTTCTGCAACTGTTGAGGATTGTATGTCAAGCACACACACACACACACACACACACACACACACACACACACACACACACACACACACACACACACACACACATACACACACACCATGTAGACACTGACTCCACTGACCCTGAACCTGACATAACGACTAAACATTCATTTTTCTGTCCCATAAATCTGATGGGCAGAGATCTCATGTGTGCCTTTGGCATAAACCTTATCTCCACTCCCACAGGGTTGCAAGTGGGGAGACGCAGAACCATCAAACAAATGGCAAAAACAGCCGTAACCGATCCTCTGTTGGTGTACCAGTGGTGGCTTCCTGCTGGCCGACCATCGCAACCGTGCCACCCGGCAGCATGACGGGTCCAGCCTGGAGCCCAGTGCACGGCCTCTTCACACCTCCACTGTATGTGTCGCCTGGACCAGACAAACACTATGGATCTAAATGATCAAATGAAATGTACCACATTGTTCTGGTCCACATTTAAATCAGCTGTTTCTGTTTCTGTCAGCAGCAGCTCTTTAAGGTGGCATCCTCTTTCCCACACATGTCCTTGTCTAAGGGACCAATGGAGAGCTTTGGGACCCTTCGTTGCCCCGTGTGAGACGCTGACAGGTTGGCAGCCTACGGCTGATCCAACCATCATGCGTTCTCATTCGACAGGCTTCTTTAAACAACCTTTTATTCTACACACCTGCTCTCAGATCTGTTCATGTCATGGATGCAAATAACACACCTGACACACACTGACATGTTGGTGACGGACGTCTCCTCTATCTCCCCGCCCTCTGCTCTGATCCAGCAACATTGTGGGCATCGCACAAACATGACGTGGGACTCATCAGAAACGACCAACCTGTGGTCATCACACCTCACTCAGACTTCCATCCACATAAGCATCAATACCCACTGCGCCAAGAGGCCATTGACGGTATTACACCGGTGTTCAACTCCCTCTTACAGGCCGGGGTCATTGTTCCATGTCCGGACTCTCCGGTAAGAACACCTATTTGTCCTAAACTGCTTAAACAGCTGGCAGCAGAAGGCCATGAAGCCAGCCTGTCTAAACTGCACTTTGTTTCACAACATCTTCATTTCCTAGGTCATGACATTTCCAGTAAAGGAAAAACACTCTCTCCTAAACGCATTGCCTCCATTGTGACGCTTCCAAACCTCAAACAAAGAAACAAATGATGTGGTTTTCAGGCATGTGTTCTTACTGTCGGTCATTTATTCCAAATTACTCTCAGCTTGAACATCCTCTGTCCGCAGTGATACACGGGAAAAACCGCACCGCTCACCACAACATGTAGAGGCTCCTGCAGCCTCCAGAAGCTTTCACAGGCATGAAATGCGCTTTACAGACTGCACCCAAACCTGGGTCTGCCTGATGCTCACCACCCGTTCAGTCAAAGGGTTGATGAACGTTCCGGCTGTATGACATCGGTACTCTTACAGTCTCGCGGCGATAAATTACAACTAGTTGCATATTTCTCCTCCAAACTGGATCCTGGCGCTGCAGGTTTACCACAGTGTCTCCGTGCAGTAGCAGCTGCAGAGAAGCCTCTCGCGGCCTCTCGTGCCATCGTGGGCTATGCTCCACTGACTTCACTGGTTCCACATTCAGTTTCGTTAAATGCTCCTGGAACAGAAATCGTCTCCCCTTTCGATACCTGCGTTATCACACATGTCTCCTGGACGCGCCACATGTTACAGTTAAACGCTGCAATGTTCTCAGTCCTGCATCTCTACATCTCTGAGGAAGGAGAGGAGCAGACCTGTTTGGCTGAGCTCCAAGCTCATTGCACTCCTCGCCCCGACCTCTCGGACACACCTCTACTCAGCAGTGACTTGGTAAAGCATGTTGACGGATCTGCTTCCCGGGATCCCCTGACTGCTACTGATCTTGTGGGTTTCTCTGTTGTTTCAGACTCAGCTGTCCTCTGTTCGGCTCGCTCTCATGTCATCTCTCCGCCCAGCAGCAGAGCTCATTGCACGCGTTTTTCATCACATTTTACAGGAACACTAAGCTAACAATTATAATGAATATGACTTATTGGACAATGTAGTCAGATTAAATAAAATGAAGATGAGCTGCTATGTCCTGTATGTCAGATCACTTGTGGCCCTTTACACCTCAAAGGCAACCAGAGAGCGTGTTCTGTGTCAGTGTCACTGAGTTTGTGACTCTTCATCCTGACTTGCAGGTTTGAGTTTTTAGATAAAAACACAGCAAAGATATCAGGAAAACAGTGAGTCACCCTGACAGCAGAAGTGAAGAAGGAAACAAGTGTTTAGAAAGAAGGGAACGAGTTTAGAACATACACATGTTTGCAAATGACATTTAAAAACAACTTATTCATTGTAATTTAAAGGGAAAACAATGAATTTATGCATATATATATATATATATATATATATATATATATATATATATATATATATATATATATATATATATATATATATATGCATATATTATTTTATAATATTATATTACTTTTTTTCTTGCAAAGTAAACAACAGATTCCTAGATTCCTTGAATCTAGGAATCTGTTGTTTTATGTCATGTCAGATATATTTAATCTCCTAATGTATAATCAATCAATGCATTAAGTGGTTCCAGTAAGAATTTCTCCTATTTATCACTTATTGTTGTTTTTAATGTTTTAATCTATAATTCAGACAACAGATTGAGGTGAGCAGAGATTTTGATTAGAAAACATTCTCTATGTAAAGGAATGTGAATCCCTGTAGAAACAACCCGTAGTCTGGTAGGATCAGTTCCACATCCTGTGTGCGCCCCCTACAGGCTGCAGTGGTCATTACAGCCACACGTCCTCCATGAGGTCAAAGGTCATGCAGCTGTTGTAAAAACAACAGGAAGTTAGTTCTTGTAGTTTGTCAGCAGGTGAAGCTGCAGCAGAGACACAGATCAGGGAGGAGACTAAGATCATCCAGACGTTTCCCTCATTGATTACTTTACTTTATTTGATATGGTCAACAGAAGCATTAGTTATTAGTTATTGATTGTAGCAGACATTCATGCACAAGGATCATCTGCACCGTGTTCATTGAAGCTAAACAGGTGTGATATTTGACCCCACAAATAATGAGGAAGTAAGTAAAGCAGCTATAATAAATGTTATTATAAGAACATGCTGCCCCCATGTGGCCAAACATATATCATATTGTAGGTTTATAGATATTGATTAGTGGAGCTTTAAATGTCACAGAAAACTGTTCATGTTATTTTTTCTGACACTGAAAACAAAAACAACAACAAACTGAAATTGTGAGTCATCTTCATTTTATTTAAACTGACAACATTGTACAAGAAGTCATGTTTATTATCATT
>JBAMJR010000005.1:0-15000 GCA_038501785.1 Myoxocephalus aenaeus | reverse complement strand
CCGCGAGGAGATTGAGATCGCACTGTGTTTGCCCTGAGCGGCAGCGATCTGTAGATCCCCCGGGGATCCAGACACTGGTGGTGGTGGCTGAGGTTCTGCTGGAGTTGCTGGAGATGCCGATGGGGTGCTGGATCTGAGAAGGTGGATGGTGCTGGGGAGGCGGCGGGTCGCATGAGACGGCAGCAGGACGCTGGAGGCGGAGAAGGAGAACATTTAAAGGAGATGGCAGTGAGCTGATAGGACAGCGAGGAGGGCGTGGCTCTGCGCTGATGGCTGGGCACCCGGCTGCTGAACAGCTGGTAGAGTCTGACGCTTCTGACGCTCCTGACAGGGACGTCCGGTATGACGTCGTGCTGCTGGTGAGGGACGTATGAGTGAGGGCCCGCCTGGTGTGAGGGGGTTGTCTTCCTGTCTGAACTTATGCTATAGCTTCATTTATATTTATATATATTTATATATATATATATATATATATATATATATATATATATATATATATATATATATATATATATATATATATATATACATCAAGTTAAAAAGTAAATATTTAGCAGTCAAATTTGACAGGATATTCAACCTTTCTTTATCAGAATCAGAATCAGAAACTGTTTATTAGCCCGGAATGTTTTCACAAACGAGGAATTTTTCGAGGCGGAAGGTGCAGACATTGGACACGAGTCATGGACATGGGACGTTAACGATGTCACGGATTCCCCGTCATGTTAAGTGTTTTCATCCTGTCTGTCAGTTCTAACCACTCTCCTGTCATTCCAGATCCTACCACCCACGTCTGATTACCCCTCATCACCGTCACCTGGCCCTCACACCATCTCACCTGCAGCCCGGTCCCTCATTAGCTCACTGTTTAGGTCCCCTCACTGTTTAGGGCCCCTCACTGTTTAGATCCCCTCACTGTTTAGATCCCCTCACTTGCACCTGTCCTCTGCCAGATTGTCTTGTCCTTTGTGCCAAACTCTCCAGCGTATCCCTGTACTTCTGTCTACCTGCTCTGACCCAGTTTTTGCCTGTCTTGCCTACCTTGGATCTTACCTGCCCCTTATCGGATTTGTTCGCCTGTTTGATTGATCTCCTGGTTTTGACCCCTGCCTGAATATACAACTAAAGAACTTTGCCTGCCACCTGCCTCAGAGTCGTGCTTTAGAACTCGATGGTCTACTGTGCCTCACAGACGAGACAAACCACAAACCACAATCAACAATCAACGACAACAACAGTGCAGTGGGTATTAAATAAGTGTAAGATAAGATAAGATAAAGTGCGCAGACAACAGATACGTTAATGTGAGTGTACGTTAAAGTGACATGTGTGTTTAAGTTAAAGTGTACGTTAAAGTGACGAGTGTTTAAGTATGAGGTGTGCAGAGGAGGGAACGGTAAAGAGAAAGAAAGAAGAGAAAAAATAAAAATAGCTGGGGGTGACATACAGTCAGTGGGGGACCCGAGCCCTGTTGATGAGCCCGACTGCTGACGGGAAGAAACTGTTAGTGTGGCGTGAGGTGTTGGTCCTGATGGACCTCAGCCTCCTGCCAGAGGGGAGGGACTCCACCCGTATAACACATTTAATACTTAACAGGTTAGTTTAAAGGTAATAAAGTAGTTTATGAACATGAGATATGAGTTTATAGATGATAATAATAATAATAATAATAATAATGATAATAATAATCTATAGTGGAGGTTAGTTTAAAGGTAATAAAGTAGTGTATGTGTGTAAATATATAGACCATGACGGTACAGACCATAATATTCACGTCTTCATGGCGTTGATGAGCTGCTACAACGTTAGCTTAGCAACGTTAGCTACAACGTTAGCTTCTCATAACTAAACATGAATCAGTCTTCATCCTGGTACTGCAGCATGGTTCTAATACGCGTATTGCCTTTACATCACAGAGAACATGGTGAATGCGTCCGTACAGTAAGGCTCACTGAGGCTCCGCCTCCAGGTGATGTCATGAGCTCAGACAGCACAGGTAACACTGTAAAAAGATAAACGTTAAAAAAGGTCAAACAAAAACCTTAAAGTTAAGGTAAAAGATCTTAATTCAAATAAAGGACGAAAACCATAAATTGACTGAAATGTGTATTAAAGGTTTTGCAGTGAATCACTGTATCTATAAAGAAATGAGAAGAACAATGTAGTTTGTTATTGTTAGCATAATATTTAAACTAACAGTTGGGTTCTTAATTTACAGATAATGTCTGTAATTTTACAGAGTTTTGTATATAATTTAACAAAAAAAAGAAAAACTCTTGTAGAAATGTATTTATTTTCCGTAAACTTCGTTTATTTTTTACAGTGTAGTTTAGGAGGAACTGAGACGACGTTTCCACTTCTCTGATTCCTCTGAGGACACAGAATCCATGAAGAGGAGCAGAACGCATCGGGTCCTCATGCCTCTGGAGGGAGGGATGAGAGAACGGAGTGTGTGTGTGTGTGTGTGTGTGTGTGTGTGTGTGTGTGTGTGTGTGTGTGTGTGTCTTTGTGGGAGGAGCCTGTCCTCCTCAGCTCTCATTCTGGATGCTTTCCCCTCATCTTCCCCTCAACAGCCTCCAGGACCGTGTGACTCTCTGCGGTACGTTATGTTTCATATCTGTTGAACCTTCGTGTCCTCGCTGCTCACACTATTTTAATATCAACACTCAGCTGGAGATTAAACACAAGTTTTATGACTTCATGGCAGTTAGTGAAATGTTCCGCTTCTTATCCACACGGAGGAACTTGAGGATTTGCATCGCTGCGTTTCACATTGTGGGCGTGGCCGAGTTTATCCACATGTCCATTCAAATGTCTCTATCTCCTCATGACGTCATCGTTATTATAACAGTTCACTCACAGCTCACTATTGTATTCATTATTTTATTTATATTCGCCTCCAGGTACACGGTGCAGTAATCACTAGTACTACTAGGAGTACTAGTAGTACTAGTGATTACTACACTAGTACTACTACTAGTAGTACTTTTAGAGGTACTAAGAAACATTCCGTGTGTTATTCTTGTGACTGCAGACTTTAACCCTCAACGCTCTGCTGGCGTCCTCACCAAGGCCCTAAAGGAGGGATGAGGAGACAAGGGATGAAGGAGGGATGAGGAGACAAGGGATGAAGGAGGGATGAGGAGACAAGTGGTAAAGGAGGGATGAGGAGACAAGTGGTAAAGGAGGGATGAGGAGACAAGTGATGAAGGAGGGATGAGGAGACAAGGGATGAAGGAGGGATGAGGAGACAAGTGGTAAAGGAGGGATGAGGAGACAAGTGGTAAAGGAGGGATGAGGAGACAAGTGATGAAGGAGGGATGAGGAGACAAGGGATGAAGGAGGGATGAGGAGACAAGTGGTAAAGGAGGGATGAGGAGACAAGTGGTAAAGGAGGGATGAGGAGACAAGTGATGAAGGAGGGATGAGGAGACAAGTGGTAAAGGAGGGATGAGGAGACAAGGGATGAAGGAGGGATGAGGAGACAAGTGATGAAGAAGGGATGAGGAGACAAGGGATGAAGGAGGGATGAGGAGACAAGGGATGAAGGAGGGATGAGGAGACAAGGGATGAAGGAGGGATGAGGAGACAAGGGATGAAGGAGGGATGAGGAGACAAGTGATGAAGAAGGGATGAGGAGACAAGTGATGAAGGAGGGATGAGGAGACAAGTGATAAAGGAGGGATGAGGAGACAAGTGATGAAGAAGGGATGAGGAGACAAGTGATGAAGAAGGGATGAGGAGACAAGTGATGAAGAAGGGATGAGGAGACAAGTGATGAAGAAGGGATGAGGAGACAAGGGATGAAGGAGGGATGAGGAGACAAGGGATGAAGGAGGGATGAGGAGACAAGTGATAAAGGAGGGATGAGGAGACAAGGGATGAAGGAGGGATGAGGAGACAAGTGATGAAGGAGGGATGAGGAGACAAGTGGTAAAGGAGGGATGAGGAGACAAGTGGTAAAGGAGGGATGAGGAGACAAGTGATGAAGGAGGGATGAGGAGACAAGTGGTAAAGGAGGGATGAGGAGACAAGTGGTAAAGGAGGGATGAGGAGACAAGGGATGAAGGAGGGATGAGGAGACAAGGGATGAAGGAGGGATGAGGAGACAAGGGATGAAGGAGAGATGAGTTTTAATGGGAGCATTCATGATAGCGCCGTGAAATAAAAGAATAAAAGAATAAAAGAATAAAAGAATAAAGGAGGAGAGCAAAAGCCTTTCAGCAGGAGAATCCTTTACAATGCAAACGTGAAATAAATGCAAATGTTCTAAATGTTATAAACCAGGAGACTGTAAAAGAAACGATGAAGGGTCAACGGCAGGCAACTGTGTGTGTGTGTGTGTGTGTGTGTGTGTGTGTGTGTGTGTGTGTGTGTGTGTGTGAACAGCCAATCAGGAAGTCTCTCAGCAGCGATGATGCTCGCTGTGCTTTGAGAGTCTGCAGGACCTCATGTGTAAACTCCTTCAATCATAAACAAGCCACGGTGCTGTTGCTGCTTCCCGCGTCGGGCGTCGAGCCGGGGCTCGTCCCGCTACCCGGGAGCTAGCTGCTGCAGCTAACGCTGAGAACACTTTTTATTTTTGTGCTGAATTTTCAGTGTTGTTTACTTGAGCTCAAATAGTGCAGCCGGCGGCAGCAGCTGCTACTCGTGCTGCGGAGACTCTCACCTCGCTTGTTTCTCCGCCGGAGAGGCTAACAGCAGAGAGGCTAACAGCAGAGAGGCTAACAGCAGAGAGGCTAGGGCTGGAGAGGCTAGCACCATAGAGACTAGGGCCGGAGAGGCTAGCACCAGAGAGGCTAGCACCAGAGAGGCTAGGGCTGGAGAGGCTAGCACCAGAGAGGTTAGCACCGGAGAGGCTAGGGCCGGAGAGGCTAGCACCAGAGAGGCTAGGGCCGGAGAGGCTAGCACCAGAGAGGCTAGGGCTGGAGAGGCTAGCACCAGAGAGGTTAGCACCGGAGAGGCTAGCACCAGAGAGGTTAGCACCGGAGAGGCTAGGGCCGGAGAGGCTAGGGCCGGAGAGGCTAGCACCAGAGAGGCTAGGGCCGGAGAGGCTAACAGCAGAGAGGCTAGCACCATAGAGGCTAGGGCCGGAGAGGCTAGCACCAGAGAGGCTAGCACCAGAGAGGCTAGGGCCGGAGAGGCTAGCACCAGAGAGGCTAGCACCAGAGAGGCTAGGGCCGGAGAGGCTAGGGCCGGAGAGGCTAGCACCAGAGAGGCTAGGGCCGGAGAGGCTAACAGCAGAGAGGCTAGCACCATAGAGGCTAGGGCCGGAGAGGCTAGCACCAGAGAGGCTAGCACCAGAGAGGCTAGGGCCGGAGAGGCTAGCACCAGAGAGGCTAGCACCAGAGAGGCTAGGGCCGGAGAGGCTAGCACCAGAGAGGCTAGCACCAGAGAGGCTAGGGCCGGAGAGGCTAGCACCAGAGAGGCTAGGGCCGGAGAGGCTAGCACCAGAGAGGCTAGGGCCGGAGAGGCTAACACCGGAGAGGCTAACAGCAGAGAGGCTAGCGCTGGAGAGGCTAGTGTTATGCATGTAGGGGGGAAATCACTGAATGCTGTTCACCTCCCTGCCTGAGGGGGGTGCTGTGAGATGTTTGGCCGTGCTTTGTTCCTGCAGGTGATTGGACGGTGGTACATAAGGGGGACCTGGGGAGGCCGTCTCTCTCTCCAGCTGCCACCCAGGCCATGCTGCACCAGAGGGATCCTTGGGGTGGTGGGGTTAGGAAGTGTGTCGGCACACACACACACACACACACACACACACACACACACACACACACACACACTAAACACTCGGTTTACTGTAATCCAGGAAAACAGACTTTTACTGTAAATCTCCTGGAAAAGCTTTTTATTGTTGTCTTGAACATCAAATGTCTCTCTTTGTTTGTTTTTAACTTGACATCTCTCTCTCTCTCTCTCTCTCTCTCTCTCTCTCTCTCTCTCTCTCTCTCTCTCTCTCCCTCTCTCTCTCCTCCCTCTCCCTCTCTCTCTCTGTCTCTCTCTCTCTCCTCTCTCTCTCTCTCTCTACCTCTCTCTCTCTCTCTCTCTCTCTCTCTCTCTCTGTATTTAATTTTTCATTTCTCTTCATCCATTCGTCTTGATCCTTTACCAACTTGTCTTTTGCCCCTTCTATCTAAGGAGAGAGACAGATTTGAGGTTCATGCAGAGACACACACACACACACACACACACACACACACACACACACACACACACACGGTAAATTGTGAGGCTGTGGAGGAGGCAGAGTGTGTTGAGTAGTGTGTGTGTGTGTGTGTTCTGGTGTTGGTTCTCGACCTTCAGAAGCGGCTCCCGTCGACGGGGAACAGGGTCCTGATGTGTGAGACCGTGAAGATGACGAGGAGGATGAAGATGTGCCTCTGCAGCAGAGTGGATCAACAGCGCCGCTCTGTGGCGAGAAACGGAAGGTTACATTTCATCATTATACAAAGTTATGATCTGTTATATTATGAATATATTAACAATAATAATACTGAATAATAATCCCCTTTACCTCTACTGTGTGTGTGTGTGTGTGTGTGTGTGTGTGTGTGTGTGTGTGTGTGTGTGTGTGTGTGTGTGTGTGTGTGTGTGTGTGTGAGAACAGACAATCAGGAAGTCTCTCAGCAGCGATGATGCTCGCTGTGCTTTGAGAGTCTGCAGTACCTCATGACGTCCAGTAGGGGGCAGCACTTCACTGCAGCTGCTCCTCTATAGACCTCATGTAGTCCTGGTCCTCTATAGACCTCATGTAGTCCTGGTCCTCTATAGACCTCATGTAGTCCTGGTCCTCTATAGACCTCATGTAGTCCTGGTCCTCTGTAGACCTCAGTGTAGTCCTGGTCCTCTATAGACCTCAGTCTAGTCCTGGTCCTCTATAGACCTCATGTAGTCCTGGTCCTCTATAGACCTCATGTAGTCCTGGTCCTCTATAGACCTCATGTAGTCCTGGTCCTCTATAGACCTCAGTCTAGTCCTGGTCCTCTATAGACCTCATGTAGTCCTGGTCCTCTATAGACCTCATGTAGTCCTGGTCCTCTGTAGACCTCATGTAGTCCTGGTCCTCTATAGACCTCATGTAGTCCTGCTCCTCTATAGACCTCATGTAGTCCTGGTCCTCTGTAGACCTCATGTAGTCCTGGTCCTCTATAGACCTCATGTAGTCCTGGTCCTCTATAGGCCTCATGTAGTCCTGGTCCTCTATAGACCTCATGTAGTCCTGGTCCTCTGTAGACCTCAGTGTAGTCCTGGTCCTCTATAGACCTCATGTAGTCCTGGTCCTCTATAGACCTCATGTAGTCCTGGTCCTCTATAGGCCTCATGTAGTCCTGCTCCTCTATAGACCTCATGTAGTCCTGGTCCTCTATAGACCTCATGTAGTCCTGGTCCTCTATAGACCTCATGTAGTCCTGGTCCTCTGTAGACCTCATGTAGTCCTGGTCCTATATAGACCTCATGTAGTCCTGGTCCTCTATAGACCTCATGTAGTCCTGGTCCTCTATAGACCTCATGTAGTCCTGCTCCTCTATAGACCTCATGTAGTCCTGGTCCTCTGTAGACCTCATGTAGTCCTGGTCCTCTGTAGACCTCATGTAGTCCTGGTCCTCTATAGACCTCATGTAGTCCTGGTCCTCTATAGACCTCATGTAGTCCTGGTCCTCTATAGACCTCATGTAGTCCTGGTCCTCTATAGACCTCAGTGTAGTCCTGGTCCTCTATAGACCTCAGTCTAGTCCTGGTCCTCTATAGTCCTCATGTAGTCCTGGTCCTCTATAGACCTCATGTAGTCCTGGTCCTCTATAGACCTCATGTAGTCCTGGTCCTCTATAGACCTCATGTAGTCCTGGTCCTCTGTAGACCTCATGTAGTCCTGGTCCTCTATAGACCTCATGTAGTCCTGGTCCTCTATAGACCTCAGTCTAGTCCTGGTCCTCTGTAGACATCAGTGTAGTCCTGGTCCTCTGTAGACCTCATGTAGTCCTGGTCCTCTATAGGCCTCATGTAGTCCTGGTCCTCTGTAGACCTCAGTGTAGTCCTGGTCCTCTATAGACCTCATGTAGTCCTGGTCCTCTATAGACCTCATGTAGTCCTGGTCCTCTATAGACCTCATGTAGTCCTGGTCCTCTATAGACCTCATGTAGTCCTGGTCCTCTATAGACCTCATGTAGTCCTGGTCCTCTGTAGACCTCATGTAGTCCTGGTCCTCTATAGACCTCATATAAGGTATAAAATCCACGGCCCACTGCTTATCATTATATTCATGTCTGACCCGTCTGTTTGACCTCATTCACTTTCCTCTGTCCGTCGTCCTCGTTATGACCTCATCACTACGAAGGGCTCGTTCTCCGGTGGACCTTTGACCTCAATGTAAGTCTCCGGTGCCGGGTGGCCTTCTCATTGGCCTCATAATGAATATCATTGGGTTAAAGTCATGTTGGCCTGAGCCCATGAACCCCGGGTCACAAGTTGAAATGAAGGAAAGAGATTGTTGCCCTTTTTCCACTGGACATAAAACTGAATGTAGGTTTTTAGACGCTTCCCTCGGCAGAACCGGAGCTGGCCGACCCGGTAAAGGCCTTAAGACTCACCAGCAGCCTCGCAGACCGGATGGCGGGGCAGGAAACCTCCGTGGGGATCCGTCTTGTCAGCATGACGGTGAATCAGCACATTGCTATCGCCTAAACTTTGTTTTCATGGGTTTTTGTTGCATGAAAGCAACTTAAGAGAATTAAGAGAGCTAGCTAAGTAGCTAGTCTGCTAGTTAGCGGGCTAACTCCACCGTGCTTTCATGCACTTAATGTGGATGACTAAGGGAAGAGAGGTGACGTCTTCTATTTGTCATTTGGACCTTTACTCTATAATCACTTTCTTATTAACAGACACTCAGAGGTCGTATAGACTGCTGTGAGTTGTGACTATAAAATCCAGAGCATTGCATTGTGGGATTGTTAGCAGTAAGTAGTGAACTTATTCTATAAGTAGTAACGTATACTATAAGTGAGCCATGTGGTAGTGAACTTGGGTAACTTATAAGTTACTACTTATACAACGTGACGCTTCAATCCTCAAAGCAACGAGAGTTTCCCAGCCTTCCGGCCGCGATGGCGGTCTTGAGTGACCTACTTCCTGCTGCTCACTTGTTGTTGTTGTTGTTGTTGTTTTGTCTGAGGGTGCGTGTCGTTGTGCAACCCTGTCGTAGTCACAGTGAAACAACCTTGTTTTCAACTTCCTAAATAAATAAAATAAAGGAAAGCGTGCAAAATAAAGCGTGTACAGAGATTTATTTGGTGAAACGTGTCGACCAGGAAGTGAAGCATGACTGAGAACAAAGCAAAGCAGCGACAGCATCCAGCTGGTCCAGGTATATATTATATAAGAATACTAAACATCCTCTGTGCTTCCGTCTCTCAGGCCTCCGCGTTGTACACGGAGAGGTCAGAGGTCAAGGTCACGTACAGCTCCCAGGGGAACTGGTTGACGGGCCTCGTGACCTCTGACCTCTGACCTCTGCTCTCCCGGATCATCAGCTGGACGTCCTCGTCGTCCAGGACGCGGACGAGGTCGCCCTCGGGGTCGCGGTAGTTCACGGCCACGTCGTCCATTTTGAAGACGTTCCTGAGGGGAGACGGAGACGTTACCGCGGAGACGTTACCGCGGAGACGTTACCACGGAGAACACAGAACCTTCTGGAGGAAGAATCCCCAAAAAATAACTAATCAAAGGAAAGGAGGTGAAAGCTGCGTTGTTCAATAAAGAATGAAACAGTTTGAGCTTTCAACATTAATATCTTTATGAACATAAAGAAATAAAGTTCTTTTCTTTAGTCCTTCTTACTTTTCTTTAACTCTTGCTTTATTAACTAATTCATTACTGTTCTGTGAGAGTAAATACACGTTCAGGTTTCTTTCACATTAAGAGCTTGTTTACTTTAATGTTAAAAAGCAATAAAAGATATTTAATGAAGCACCTTTCTTCCAGAGAGGAAATGACTCCACGTGGCTTCTGTTGATATATTACATTTAATTAAAACGTTGCTGCGGGAATTATCAGCAGGAAAACACGAGCTGGACCAAAGGAAATGAAAAGAAACACGTTACCACCTCCTCTATGTGCTTTTATTATGTTTTTACAGGGAGATTCTCTCTCTCTCTCTCTCTCTCTCTCTCTCTCTCTCTCTCTCTCTCTCTCTCTCTCTCTCTCTCTCTCTCTCTCTCTCTCTCTCTCTCTCTCTCTCTCTCTCTTACTTCCTGGTCTTTCTTCCAGCAGCAGCACGGTCACAATGTGTAGCGTCCAGACTCAAATACAAGACAAACGTGTGATTTAGGGGCGGGGCTACAAGCTGATTGACAGGTCTCTACCACGTCCGGTCTGGGAGCGGTCCGTAATCTCGTGCTGTAACTTTAACCCTCCCACAGTGTGTTTTCACTGTATGAAAGTTAATTCTGACATTTTGCTCAGCTGCAAAAAAACAAGATGGCGACGGCCTGAATGTTCACAACAGTGAAAACATGGCGGCTTCTGGAGAGACGGACCGCGTGGGTACGAAGGGCTCGTCCTGAGCTCACCAAACGACAGACATACTGAGGGTCAGTGATCGTGCACGAAGGGAAACATTCTGCTGAAAGATCCCTTTAAATGCTACACTGGCCCTTTAAGAGGAACCAAATCTGCAACGATCAAAAAGTTCATCTGGTTTTATTACATTTTAGACTCATTAATACTTGTTTTCATTAATTTCTCTATCTTTAAGATGTTACGGCCCTTCCTCTCTCGTCTCTCCTCACTACCCCCCACCCCGTTAGCAGCGCTCAGCCATATTAAAAACTCCATCCCCCTCCAGGGCGCAATGGGCCTCAACACAAAAAAAAACTATAATGAGCCGATAAGCGGGTGAAACCAAATGATTATGAAGGGGGGGGTAATCATCTCAGCGCCCGACGATCTAAATGACCAGATAATGAGAGACGGAGGCAGCGTAGCATTAGCGTAACATTAGCGTAGCATTAGCGTAGCATCGGGTTCCCACAAGAACTCATTTGACAAACCGCCAAGAAGGCGACCGGAAGGCGACTGGTTCAAATCCCTTTAGCGATTAGCGGACTTTCCTCCCACGTTTGTTCTGTAATCAACAGCAAAAAGAAACGGAGAAGCTGAACGTGCGCTCGCTGAAGGTCGGCCAGGAGAAGCTGAACGTGCGCTCGCTGAAGGTCGGCCAGGAGAAGCGCTCCTCGTGGGAATCTGCTCTGCTTACATTTCAGGGCAAAACACTAATTTATTAAAATGGCTTCAATAAAAGCTGTTGACCGCTTTACGAACGCTCTAAATGAAAAAGCTCAGGTGAGAGATCACACGTGAATGTGGATGTAACTCGAGGAGGGTCTTGCATAAGCTCCTTAATGTGATCGCGATGCGACGCTTTCATGCTAAAATACGGGAATTACCATTTTCTTCACCCAGCTTTCATCATACTTTCATGTTCCATTGTCACGCTCTTTCCTTTGCAAGGTGCAGCGCTTCCCTCACAGGTGTGAGGAGAAACACACTCACTTCACTCCATGAACACTCTTCACCCCAACACATCCTCACGTTTCTCACCATCATTGTTTCCTGCTTCGGCGTAAAAGAAATATAAACGACATAAAACACACGTTTTAAACAGGACTTAGCAAACAGAACCCACCTCATGCGGGACAGCAGGTCCTTGAACGTCGGCTCGATGCTGAGGTCCTCCTGGACGCACACGTCTCTGGGTGGGAAACACAAACCATCTCTTTAAAGCACAATGCAAACATATTACACCGGATCGTTCTCTCCTGAAGATGTACTTACCGGATGAACACGAATAAATTCAATCGTACGATAAGTCGATAACCATAAAATGATCGAGGTCATGCCGATATATCGTACGATGAGTCGATGACCATAAAATGATCGAGGTCATGCCGATATATCGTACGATGAGTCGATGACCATAAAATTATCGAGGTATGGTCGATATATCGTACGATAAGTCGATAACTTAAAAATCATCAAGGTTATGTCGATATATCGTACGATACGTCGATAACCTAAAAATGATCTAGGTCATGTCGATATATCGTACAATGAGTTGATAACATTAAAATGATCTAGGTCATGACGATATATCATACGATGAGTCGATAACCATAAAGTGATCGAGGTTGTGCCGATATATCGTACGATAAGTCAATATCGTAAAAATGATCTAGGTCATGCCGATACATCGTACGATGAATCGATATCATAAAAAAATTATCAAGGTCATGTCGATATACCTTACGATAAGTAAATATCATAAATATTATTGAAGTCAAGTCGATATATCGTACGATAAGTAAATATCATAAATATTATTGAAGTCAAGTCGATATATCGTACGATAAGTAGATAACTTTAAAAAGATGGCGGTCATAATCGTATAATGTACGATAATCCAATATCGTACTTATTGTAGCCAGTTAGCCACAGACCTTATTTCAAGCATCGAAGCTAAAACCCGTTTAATGCGCCTCGTTCCTGCAGCTGACCCTCAACACCTTCCTCCTCAGAACAACTCTTTTATTGTTCGTAAACAAACGTCATAAACCTTTGTTCATAAAACAAAATGGAGTCCACACCGACCTGGTGTGGACGCCGGAGGGCGTGAGCAGGAAGCAGCGCAGACAGCTGTAGGAGGGGCCTCCGCCCTCGCCCTCCGAGTCGCTCTGTGGGAGGGGCTTAATGATCTTCACAAAGGATTGTGGGAAAATACCCGTCTGGTTGTTGACTGTGCCCTGAGGAGAAACACACGAGGACAGACCAATGCATTTAGGGCAGGAATGATCGTCATCATTTTAAACAAACCTGTAATATGAGATTAGAGTTGTCTGCAGGAACAGATGCTGCAGAACACCTAAGGAAGGAGTTCTGATGGGGACCCGAACCAAACCTCCTGTGATCCACGTGAGGGTCCGGACCCAGTGTTTGCCCCCCTCCTCCTGAAAGCAGGCGTTTGAAACGCTCACCTTGATGGTCACCTTCCTCCATCTCTCTCCTCTATCACTCTCCTCTATCACTCTCCTCCATCTCTCTCCTCCATCACTCTCCTCTATCACTCTCCTCCATCACTCTCCTCCATCACTCTCCTCCATCACTCTCCTCTATCTCTCTCCTCTATCACTCTCCTCCATCTCTCTCCTCTATCTCTCTCCTCTATCACTCTCCTCCATCTCTCTCCTCTATCACTCTCCTCCATCACTCTCCTCCATCACTCTCCTCCATCACTCTCCTCCATCACTCTCCTCTATCTCTCTCCTCTATCACTCTCCTCCATCTCTCTCCTCTATCTCTCTCCTCTATCACTCTCCTCCATCTCTCTCCTCTATCACTCTCCTCCATCACTCTCCTCTATCACTCTCCTCCATCACTCTCCTCTATCACTCTCCTCTATCACTCTCCATCACTCTCCTCCATCACTCTCCTCTATCACTCTCCTCTATCACTCTCCTCCATCACTCTCCTCTATCACTCTCCATCACTCTCCTCCATCACTCTCCTCTATCACTCCTCCATCACTCTCCTCCATCACTCTCCTCCATCACTCTCCTCCATCACTCTCCTCCATCACTCTCCTCTATCACTCTCCTCCATCACTCTCCTCCATCACTCTCCTCTATCACTCTCCTCTATCACTCTCCATCACTCTCCTCCATCACTCTCCTCCATCACTCTCTCCTCTCATCCACTCTCCACATCACACCCTCATCACTCTCCTCCTATCACTCTCACTCACTCTCCTCTATCCTCACCTCCATCACTCTCCTCCATCACTATCCTCCTCACCTCCTCCATCACTCTCCTCTATCACTCTCCCATCACATCTCATCACCTCTCCTCCATCACTCACACTATCACACACCCTCCTATCACTCTCCTCCATCACTCACCTCTATCACTCTCCTCTATCACTCTCCTCATCACTCTCCATCCCTCTCCTCCACACTCTCCTCCATCACTCTCCTCCTTCACTCTCTCCATCACTTCTCCTCATCACTCTCCTCTTCACTCTCCATCACTCTCCATCACTCTCCTCCATCACTCTCCTCCATCACTCTCCTCTGTCACTCTCCTCCATCACTCTCCTCCATCTCCTCCTCTATCAACTCTCCTCTATCACACTCTCCTATCACTCTCCTCCATCACTCTCCTCCATCACTCTCCTCATCACTCTCCTCCTACTCACTCTCCTCCATCACTCCTCTATCACTCTCCTCCATCACTCTCCTCACACTCTCCATCACTCTCCTCCATCACTCTCCTCCATCACTCTCCTCCATCACTCTCCCTCCATCACCTCCTCCATCACTCCTCTATCACTCTCCATCACTCTCCTCCATCACTCTCCTCCATCACTCTCCTCCATCACTCTCCTCTATCACTCTCCTCCATCACTCTCCTCCATCACTCTCCTCTATCACTCTCCTCTATCACTCTCCTCCATCACTCTCCCATCACTCTCCTCCATCACTCTCCCTATCTCTCCTCTATCACTCTCCTCCATCACTCTCCTCCATCACTCTCCTCCATCACTCTCCTCCATCACTCTCCTCATCACTCTCCTCCATCTCTCTCCTCTATCACTCTCCTCTATCACTCTTCCTCCATCACTCTCCTCTATCACTCTCCCTCCATCACTCTCCTATCACTCTCCTCTATCACCTCCCTCTCACTCTCCTCATCACTCTCCTCTATCACTTCTCTTCCTCTCATCACTCTCCTCCATCACTCTCCTCTCCATCACTCTCCTCCATCACTCTCCTCCATCACTCTCCTCCATCACTCTCCTCCATCTCTCTCCATCACTCTCCTCCATCACTCTCCTCTCATCACTCTCCTCCATCACTCTCCTCTAGTCACTCTCCTCCATCACTCTCCTCCATCTCTCTCCTCTATCACTCTCCTCTATCACTCTCCTCTATCACTCTCCATCACTCTCCT
>JBAMJR010000004.1:3407500-3425204 GCA_038501785.1 Myoxocephalus aenaeus | reverse complement strand
ACAACTGTAAATAGCGCAACATTGTAGCCTCTTGGCTTTACTTTTGTTAGCCACGGTCGGGCTGTAGCTAGCTGCCTGGGTCAGTGTGTCTCCGCGCGTGTGTGTCGGTCTGTGTGTGTTACGTCTTCTGCTCACAAATGTGCTGTTGTTATAGTTTGTTCGGCAACAGTCTCGCATCACTTTGACTCATTTCTTCGACGGACACGAAGCTCCACGAACAGTCGCAGCCGCGGTTGGCTTTTTAGTGGGCTGCTTTAAATGAAGTTAAACGCGTGCGTTGGTGTGATTTATAACAAACTTATTGATCGCATTGTAGATGCGTGTGTGTGTGTCAAAGTGTTGACTGCAGCGCTGTCACGATATTTGAAATGTGTCGAAGTCAAACAGAAGTCGAGATAGTGCGTCGGTTGCGTGCGGCGACACATTAGTTTATAATACTGTAATTATAGATGCTAACTGAAACTCCAGTGGTGAAGTTAATGAAAGTTCAAGTCGTGTGATGTGATGTCTGAAGACTTTGAAAGCAGAGCCGAATGTTCACATAAGCTTATTACAAATTGTAGAAGTTGGAGTCGACCAAATGTGTACACCGATAATAACCTGTTTTGCCTCTTTTTTGTTTGTTACTAAACTGTTGATTTATTGGTGAGTTTGAAAGAAAAGTTCACTTATATTATCCAGAAGTGTTAATGTAATTCCATACGCTACGTGTTGCTCATCACGACGCATTATAACACAAATAAACATAATATTATTCAGCACGACATACTTTTTTTTTTAAATCTTGTGATATCAGTAAGCATCAATAATGTAATAAAGTGCCACTGGTATGCTAAATTAGTCTTTTACACTTTATAAAATGATTTATTTTGAGATTCGGGCACTACATTATATTAAAAAGAAAATAAGTCTTTTGGCTGTAAAATTCACTCGCTCCTTATATGCACAATTTCTCTAAAGCGAAAGTGAAATAAGGCCATTGTAATAAGTTTCTCCCCGGGTTATTACATGCTTGTATACCTTTTTGTTTCGGATTTGCACCCATTAGATTATTTCTTTATGGCATGTTCTCATTGTTTCCTCATTTCATTTTTGTTCCTGTCAGTTGTCCGAAAGGTCCGAGCAGGGTGTGGGGGGGGGGGGGGGGGGGGGATGAATGAGTGAATGAATGAATGAATACAAGACGAGGCAGCGGCGCTGAACCGTAAATAAGTGGAAAACAATATCAGCTGCGTGCGTCTGTCAGTTGCAAATGTGCTGTGTTGGCCTTTGTTTATGGTTATTGGACGGAGACAGAGGCATGTAGAGGAAGACAACAGAGGTATTTAAAAATGAGGAAAACGTTTTTAAATGTGTTTACTCCAAACCTCTGTATATGAACCATTCACTTTCCTACTGTCTTGTTAGTTTTGGTAGGAGTGGGCAGTGTGGTTGCATGATTTGGTGAGTGAGAACTCCTTTCTGTTTTCCCAAAAAAAACAGCACTACATTTGGTCGACCCGTGTTTTTTTTCTCCAAGAGAGAGGGAAAAAGGGGAGAAAGAGAGACAAAGTTGCGTGGTGTTGGTGTTGGTAGAATGAAAGAGGAGTCTGGTGGCAGGACTGTAGAGGAGGCAGCATATGGCTGTAGAAAGAGCACAGCTGGAGGTAGCATCTCCATCTGAGGATGATGTCAGAGCAGCTGACAGGCTGCCATCCACCCCACCACCTCCTCCTCCATCCCTCCACCGCCTCCACCCCTCCCCAGTCCTTTATTGTGAGTCTCAGCGGCAGCCTGGGAGAGTTAGTGCACTGTGTGTGTGTGCGCACGCTGTGTATGTGTATGTGTGTGTGTTTGTGGCTGCCGATCAGCGCCAGTTAGGAGGAGGAGGAGGAGGAGGAGGAGGAGGGAGGTGGTATCTCGTTCCCCCTCCAACATCTCCTCCACTTTGCATCTGTCCCTCGCAGTTTGAACAGCGTGTTTTTTTTTGCCTGCCTCCCTCTTCTTCTTCTTCTTCTTCTTCTTCTTCTTCTTTTTCTTCTCTCCTCTTCTACCCACTCATTGATTCAGAGAGCGCAAGCAACGGAGAGAAAGAGAAAGAGAGAGAGAAAGAGATACACAGCCATTCCCAGCCAGAGAGCCCAGCTATTCTGCTACAGTGGAGTTAATCAAGTTGATGCATACTGCTGCAGGTATCGTCTTGTGTGCGTGTGTTTGTGTGTTTGTGTGTGTGTGAGACGCAAAGTGAACAGAGTAGGAGAGTCCGGGGTAGTGGAGTAGTTATTCTGTTTTGTTGTGGGGATCTCCGGTGTGTCAAACCAGTGTGAGTGCTGTGTGAAGCTGCTGGTGAGTAGTAAACTTGTGTTGGTGCTGCCGGTCTGAGGCGTAATTGCAGTCCGTGAGGCTCTCTGCGGTGTTTTAAGTTTGTAGTCTTGAGAGATGCATTTAAAACTCAGCGATTGTTTTGTATTGTGTTTGCTATTTGTGGTGCACAGCTTTTTGTTCAGACGCTCGTTAATTGATAGCAAAGTTACAACTGAGAAAACCTTGTTTTAAATAGAATTATTAGTTCTTGTTTTTCCCTAGTTCATTTATTATAGTGGTAAAAAAAAATTAAAATTAAAATGTATGCTTCTTTTGACATTTTAATACAAAATATATATTTTGTAATTTTCTAGATTCATGTAATTTATGCAAAAAAATCAACCATTTTTTTGTTGATAAAATATTTTTTTCCCAAACTTTAAGCAGAAAATAAAATTAGCTGCTAGTTAATTCTAATAATTGTATCTTCTTTTTTTTTCTTTCTTTCAGTTAAATCTAACTGTAAAATTACTTGAAAGCATGTGCTGTCTTTTTTCCCCTCCTGTCGGCTGGAGTAGAGGAGACTAATTTAGAAGTTGCAGATTTGAGCTGCCTGAATTGGCTAGACAGCTGTAATCGCACTCCCTCCTAGTCTTAATCTCTTTATCTGGCTAGCAGCTGCCATATGGCCCCCGTCAGCTGGATCAGATGTGGGTAAGCCTCCCTCCCCGGCCATCCCAGCCTCTCTCGCCCTCTCCCTCCCTGCCCCTCTGTGTGTCTCTGTCAGACCCCTGCCTGAGCTAACTGGCCGGGCCGGGCGACGGGCTGCTGCCCTCCTGAGCCTCCGCTGGCGGCTCCCTCCCCACCGCCACCACCACCACCGTCTTTATTTTTAGCCATCTTTAAGGATTAGGATTGATGCTGTGACGAGCAGGGCACTTACAGTGATTGTATTGTAAATCTTCTCTTCTGGGTGGTGGTGGGTGGGGGGGTCGAGGAAGAGGGCAGTTTCTACTATGGGGCGGATGTGCAGGGTTTTTCTTGTAAGATTCAGATGGGAAGGAGTGTGTGAGTGACGGATGGTGTGTGGAAGGAGGAGGTGGCGGTCGGAGGGGTTTGGTCGGACAGAGGGGTGGGGGCGACGGGGGTGGAGGTGGGAGGTGGTACACCCTTGTCCCCCGTAAGCCCCCTCATTTAAAGCAGTCTGAACGAGCCGGAGGGCGAGCACACACATATACGTGACACACACACACACGCACGCACGCACGCACAGTCTCTCACACACAGTGACATTCTTGGTTTAGCTTCATTCAAATGAGGTGATTTAGCTGCTTTGGTTAACACAGTGCAGAGCGGGACCGATGTATTTTCTCAGGCAGGACAAATCGACTTGGTTAACAGGTGGGACTTAATGATTTTACAGATTCCAGTCTCGTTATCGCCTTCTGTCAAAACAGATTTAGTTGTTAATTTATTTTATCAACTAGATACATTTTACCAACTCTTTTTTTAAGGACAATTGAGGAGCATTGCTGCAAGTTTTCATTCCCCTCCCCCCTCCCCCCCTTCGTCTTACACCTAAAGCCGGTGCTCGCAGGTTAAACGGGGGACAAGCTGTTTTGTTTTCAATTGGCCAGTTTTCCTGCTCGACTTAGCCTGTGGAGGTGGTTGGTAGGTAGGCTGGTACTAAGTGTGTGTGTGTGTGTGTGTGTGTGTGTGTGTGTGTGTGTGTGTGTGTGTGTGTGTGTGTGTGTGTGCGTGTGTGTACGTGAGGACAGTGTGTGCAGCTGAAAGCTGGTTACCTAAAAGGGCTGTGCCAGGCCAGGCCAAAGTGGGTTAATAAAAATAACCAGCGTAGGAGCAGCGACAATCCAGGAGTGCAGGCAGAGGAGTTAGAAAGAAACAGAGAGAACGGAGAGAACGGAGAGTAGAAGAATCTGTCGCTGCTGGTTTACCTGACTTTAAGTCTGTCTGTGGGTAAAAACTGAATTAGTGATTGTTCTTTAATTACTGTTATTCTTTTTAATTGTAATTATCATCAGAATTTCCCCCGTTTCTTTTTATTTATCGTAGATAAAGTAAATAACTATAGAAATACCATCACCCTTTGGCATCGTTGTACAAATTAACTCTGCGTGGTGTTTTAAAATTTGAGCAGAAATATTTGTGTTGATGCTGTGATTGTGAGAGAGAAAAAAATCGTGGCTGTGCATAGATTATTATTTAGTATACATAAAATATATAAACACATTTTATATATACTACGCATATTTGCGTTTTCCTCTTTTTCTGTGATACAAAAATGTCCTCTTTTTACCTCTCTGTCTTCCTGTTTTTTACTGACATTCTTTCCTGATGTGTTTCTTTTCGCTCGTTCGACCTCTTCTCTGTAGTTTCTTTCAGCATCACTTGTGAATGTGTTTTTCGTCGTTTGTCTCTTCTTTCTTGCATCTCTGTTGTTGTTTTACTTTTTCTTTTTTCTTTTGCATTGTTAAAACCAAAACGTAAATGGTGATAAGAGTATCCTGATCTCTTAACTAGAATTTTATCTTTTCACATAATTCATTTAAAAATTATAATAAGTTTGTCGCTTTGCCTTTATTTTTTTCATTGTCTTTGAATTTAAATGATATTTTGTAGGTTTTTACTTTTCGTGGTTTACATTTCGTGGTTTCGTGTTTATCTTCACTGTACAAACAAAACACTGAAAATTAACAAATATTTTATTTCATAAAGAACTACTGAATTAAAATGTTGCGTAACTTCTTTGAAAGCCTACATTAGGTGTAAATGTCAGGTCTGACATCACAGGTTTATATCAGATGTATCTAACTTCTGCCTCTGTCTCTGTGTCTGTGTAGGTTATGAGGACGGCAAGATGGAGTTCCCAGACCACAGCAGACATTTACTCCAGTGTCTGAGCGAGCAGCGGTATCAGGGCTTCCTGTGTGACTCCACGGTGCTGGTGGGTGATGCCCAGTTTCGGGCCCACCGGGCTGTACTGGCCTCCTGCAGCATGTACTTTCACCTCTTCTACAAGGACCAGCTGGACAAGAGAGACGTGGTGTACCTCAACAACGACATTGTCACAGCACCGGCCTTTTCCCTGCTCCTGGAGTTCATGTATGAGGGCAAGCTGCAGTTCCAGGACCTTCCCGTAGAGGATGTGCTGGCAGCGGCCAGCTACTTGCACATGTATGACATTGTCAAGGTGTGTAAGAAACGCTTGAAGCAGAAGTCCTCGACGGAGGCAGACAGCACGCGCAGAGAAGAGGACGGTGGGTCAAGCTGCTCCGATAAGGCAGACAGCCTATCAGATGGTTCCACAGGCCGGCCTGCTACTGCAGACCTGCTGCACAGTGATGAAGATGACGAGGGGAAGGCCAGAGAGGACCGCTGTGGCTGAGGCTGCTGCCTGCAGACAGAGCAGGTACACCAGCCACGGCTAGAACCAGTCCAAGGCATGCAGAGGCGGAGATGCAGGGTGGGGAAGGTCCAGGCGAGGGAGGAAAGCTGCTCTCCCCGGCCGGCAGCCCCACCAGCTCCACTGGATCCCTCTCACAGAGGTCCCATCGCTCCGTGAGCTCTCGTGGAGGGCAGAGAGGCAGGAGGGTGTCGAATGATGCTACTGACTGCGTCCTGGACCTGTCGGTCAAGCCAATTGCCGGTAGCAACCACAGTAACCACCAGCAGTCCTATTTCAGCGGAGCAGCTACACAAGACCGCCTCCAAAGCCCATTGGCTGTGAGGGTGAAGGTGGAGAGGGGTTTGGCTTCAGATGAGGAACTGGGAGGTGGGGACTATGACATGGAGCACAGCGGCATCACCAAGGCGGTTCCCATTGTCAACGGGGGCCTGACCCACCACGGGGTCGGAGGGCCTCTGTCGGCCCAGCGGAGGCTCGGCCTGGAAGCGCACCTGTCCGCTCTGCGAGAGGCCTCTCTGGCCTCGGAGCTGGAGCGGGACGTAAAGCCTTTGGCCACAGCAGACGACAAGGACATACTGGGGGGAGAAAATGAGCGCGCCCAGGCCGAGGTGGCCAGCATGGATAGTTCCCTATTGCCCTACGTCTCCAACATGCTGTCGGCTCAACACACCCAGATCTTCATGTGCCCGCTGTGTAACAAGGTATTCCCCTCTCCGCACATCCTCCAGCTTCACCTCAGCTCCCACTTCAGGGAGCAGGAGGGCATCCGCTCCAAGCCCGCCGGAGACGTCAACGTGCCCACCTGCACCATCTGCAGCAAGACCTTCTCCTGCATGTACACACTGAAGCGCCACGAGCGGACACACTCCGGTGAGAAACCATACACCTGCACCACCTGCGGCAAGAGCTTCCAATACTCACACAACCTCAGCCGCCACGCAGTGGTGCACACGCGGGAGAAGCCGCACGCTTGCAAGTGGTGCGAGCGGCGCTTTACGCAGTCCGGGGACCTCTACCGACACATCCGCAAGTTCCATTGCGAACTGGTCAACTCGCTGTCAGTCAAGAGTGAACCGCTGGCGCTGCCCAATGTCAGGGATTGGGCGATTGAGGACAGCTCCCAGGAACTGTGGAAGTAGAAACAGACTGCTGTGTTTGATGAAGGGAAAGAGAGCGGAGAGTGAAAGGATGGCAGTGAGGCATGGAGAGGTGAAAAGGAGGTGGCAAAGTTTGATATTTGGGGTTCAAGTGAGTCATGTTCTTGTGTGTCGCAAAATCTCATTCAATTGCACTTTAATAGCACATGAAAATGTTACTACTGAGTTTTTTTTTGTTGTTGTTGCTGTTTGGGGTAATTTTATTGTATTCTATTTTATTCTGAACTCTTATTTTTATTTGGCATAAGTTCTGTTTGGTGGTTTTTATTGCGTCGAAAGGACATGGGTCCCAGTGAGAATGTCTCGCCTTCTTGAAGAGGTTTCACTCTTGTTTGTGTTTCATCTCAGACACACAACACTCCGGCGCTGGCCAGCGTCTCGGTCCCAGTTCCACAGACAGCAAACACCACTGCAGGAGTTCAGGTCGAACACACTGAAGTGAAAAAGCATTACAATACACTAAACGGGTACTGTGATCACCTCACACACACAGTTTGAAGAAGTGTGTGTGTGCGTGATACTGCACTACTCTGGCAAAAATTTCACCTGACGTGCGTGAGTGTGTATGAGTGTGTTTTTTGTGTATTCATTTTATTTTCTACTGGCATAGAGGTGTCGTTGGCAAAGCGCTCCCCGCTTCACTTGTTAAGCTCTTGGTGTTGTGTGTTCAGGGTAAAGCTGACTGACGGACTTACTGATGGCACTCATGCAATGCACAGCCTCCTTTTTTCACTTCCAATCAATTTGAAGTATTTTCTAAAAATGAAAAGACCTTTACAAATTATTATAATTATTATTATTGTTATTAATAGATTTTTTTCTTAAATCTAGCTGGCAGTCTTTAAAACATCTCTTGTTGAAAAAGTATTTAATTTAAGGTTGTTGTATATTGTTCTGCTATAGTTTTAGAACTTAAATCCGTTTAATTTTTTTATTTCTTTTTAAATTAATGATTATTATTTTTATTTTTTAAATTACTTTTTTTGTAATGGGACCTGCTGTTGTTGCATGATGTCCAAACCTGTATATTTTAAAATAAAAATGTGAATTTGCTGTATTACTGTACACATTGTAATTGATCAAATATTTGACAACAGGCTTTTCTTTTCATTTCTTTGTGAATACTACTCCAGGGTGCGGTCTGTTGAAAAACTGAATATTATTCTCACAACTATGGGAAAAAATGCATGAACATTTGATTTTGTCTTAAACCTTTTAAGTTGTGGTTTTGCATCGGGGGTGGGGGGGAGATGTTTGAACGTAACATTTTTGACAGTGAAAAGTTTTTTTCTACTCGTAGATCTGTCGCTGGGCTCCTAGAAGAATGTTACCGAATGTGTTTCCGTCGGATGTTGAAGCGATACGATGAAGCATTTTAAGCCTGTGTGTATATGCACTGATCTCTCTGCTGTGTGTGTTTGTGCGTGTGTTTATGAGCGTGTGGCTTGGTTATTACCAGTCAATTTAACCTACTGAAGATCTACGTCCACCCAGCACTTCCTCCTCCTGCTCCTCCTCAGGCGTTCAATTTCTCCACTGCTGTGTGTTTGCTTTCCACCTCTAATGTCTCCGTCCTCTCCAGCTTTAGACGTGGTAAAGCCATTTCTTAATTATTTCTGCTCATTGGGCACTTACTTCAGGTCTGTTGAGTGCAGTTATGCGGCTCTGACTTTGCTAAAGCGTGAATAACGGGGAGAGAGAAAAAAAAAGAAAAGGAAAGGCTGAAACTGAGCTGTCCTGCTGAAAGTTGAAAGGTCAGATATCTTTGTCACGAGCTGCGCAGAGCTGAGCGCGGCCGTGCTGATTCAGTACAATAACCCACATTAGACGCATTGGCGTGAATGTGATAAGACGTCTGTATGTGTGTGTGTGTGTGTGTGTGTGTGTGTGTGTGTGTGTGTGTGTGTGTGTGTGTGTGTGTGTGTGTGTGTGTGTGTATTTTCCTCTTAAAACATAATCCTTACTTTGAGATCGATGGGAAAGAATTGGCATGCCTGAATGCACCTTTTTAAGCTAAAAGACATGAAATCAGATTTTTTGCTGAAAAGATGCCTTTATTAAAAACACATTTCTGACGCTATGGAAGTATTTGATACTGTAGAGCATTCGGAAATAGTTGTTAAACTCACGCATAAATTCATGGAATTTATTGAATTTATCAGAAAATGATGTCTTATATTTTGATCATGTGATTGGAACTCTCATTTTTGTATGTGAATGTTGTGTTTGGGTTGGGGACGACGTCAGTTTAATATTTTTCTTTAAACCTCTGTATCTCTAATTTGTTTGAATTAGAATTTCAAAGTAATGGTCAAGCGTTTATACAATCCAAAAACATTTGACACAGAGATTCTGAAAAGTGAACGCTCTCCACATTTCCCCTCACTTAGTGTGTTTATATGTGTGTGTGTGTGCACGCCCCCATTGATGTGCATGTGGTGGGTGGGGTGGTTGTATGTGTTGCCCTGTCATCTGGTGGCACCTACAGGCTTTGCCAAGGCAACAGTGTGGGTGCCATTG
This sequence comes from Myoxocephalus aenaeus, assembly GCA_038501785.1. Lineage (NCBI taxonomy): Eukaryota > Metazoa > Chordata > Actinopteri > Perciformes > Cottidae > Myoxocephalus > Myoxocephalus aenaeus. The sequence continues at coordinate 3,415,817 of JBAMJR010000004.1, read as the reverse complement.
CGGCAGTTTGCACCGCATCGTCTAATTTTTCTTCTTGAAACGTTATTTCTTCACTGGCAGCGTCTCTGCATATGGGCTCACTCCATCCTGCTGTTGTTTTCATCATTACTGCTGTTTTTTTTGTTCTGTTCCTCTGGTTGTACTTGACCGCCTTAAACTGCTGTAGTCCGGGCTGTTATATTTTATTTTATTTTTAAAGTGTGAGAGTGGGGTGGAGTTGTGGGAGCGATGTCAACCGCTCAAGACGCTGTGAAGTAACCACCCTGACGAAACATCTCCATCTTTTGCTGTGCTTACTTGAAAACAAAGGGGGGGGCGGGGGGATTTTTTTTAAAGCAAGGTATAAAATGAAATGTTCAAATGTCATAGACAGTTTATGGAAAGACAGATGGGGCAGACTGAGTCTGTTTTGAAAAAGGACAATCACTGTCTGGGGGGAAAAACAAGCAGATTTTGATTCAGATATATTTGCTCCCTCTTGAGATTAAAATTATTATTTGCTTTTATTTTATGTTCTTTTTTTTCAGATTTAGTCATTTTTAGCTTTGACAATCATAGTTGGGTTGATTTATTTTTTTCTCAAGGGGAGTAAATTCTAATTGTGTTTAGTTTTGTAATTTTTTGGTGTGCTGTTGTTGACATTTTTAAATTGTGTGCAAACTGCAATAAATTATAAGAATCTTGAAATTCAACCTTTGTCTGAAGCTCTGTTTTTCTTTTTTCCGGACAAAATATAACCAGTCACGACTCGACTTTATATCATAATGTCTAATTTTACCAACAATATCTCTGTGTTTTTGCTCATGTTGAAGCAGAGTTTCAGCTCACCGCTTCTTTACAAACACAAGCACATATTGATATCGGGACAAATCAGAGATTTTGGTCTTATTTGCGGCTCACACACTCACACACACACACACACACACACACACACACACACACACACACACACACAGTTACAGGTTGCAGAAGGGCCAGTGCTGGAGGTTTTCACATTCTGTTCCTCTCAGTGACTTGCGATGTGGGTGGAAGTTGTGTTTATGTGTGTGAGCAGGATGGCCGGAACACATCATGTGTGTGTTTGCGCGAAAACTCACTGTGTCCTTTCGCGTTCCTGCACAACTCCTGATGTAGCTGCTGCGCCGGTGGAGCCTGCATTTGAGAAGAAAATGTGCAGCAGCTTGTTGAGATTCCAACCCCCTGCAACACACACACACACACACACACACACACACACACACACACACACACAAAATGTGGCTCATTCCAAAGCTCCTCAAGTACGGTTTTCTAGTACTGAAATCAGCTTTAGCTAATGTATTGCTGCTCAGTAAACCTGCTCTTACAGATGCTTAAGAAGCTCCTGCACAGAGGCCAAGGAACAGCGTTCATTAGGCCCCAGATGGTCTCTTCAGTAAGCCCCCGACGCACACTCACGCGATAAGCTCACCCCTAATCTTTATTACATTGTCTGATGAATGCCCAATATTGGTTTAAGAAACTTTAGAAGTTTTAAAAAGATTTAGTGTCCATTTCGAGGAACTCAATCATTAACGAGTGCTCACATGTTTTTAATTGGACGGGATTTTTGTCACATTCGAAGGCGACCAATTGTTTGATTATTATTATTATTATTATTATTATTATTATTATTATTATTATGTTTTTCTGTTTTGGGAGATGTCTCCTCCTTAAAATTATTTAAAAAATCATTGTTTTTTAGATACTGCTCTCAGCAATGCATTTCAGGGAGACAGCAGACATTATGACAACTGCTCTAGAAAACACAGCAACCTTATCCTTTGGTTATGTGCTGCTTGGTGATCATTAATTGCAGTCTGCAGTGTTGTAAGTGAACATCTGCTTATAGACAACTGCTCGCTCTCTCTCCCTGCGAGGAGGCCGTGCGAGGTTTTGCTGTGAATGTAGGTCATTAATTTGTTTCTGTCCTTTGTTTACTTAAGGAAGGGGGACAAAGGGGCAGCTGCAGAACCATTTGGCTGTGCCCAAGGCAGGCCAGCTCAACATGTTGGGAGGCTGAGACCAGCTTGGGCTCCTGTCTGGGGGCCCGGGCCCACTGCACTCTGCTGCTTCGCGTGAGGGAGCGGCCTCTGCCAATCTGCCAGGGAAGGCTCCCGTACCAGGAGATGGAGGAAGTGGAAGGGGGGGGGGGGGGGGGGGGGGGGTGGATAAAGAGATGTGGACTCAAAGCATCCTGATGTTTGGCTGTTGAGCCACATTTTCAAACCAGTTCCCAGCTCGTGTCTCTAAACTGACATCTGAAGGTTTGGCTGAGTGAACAACAAGCTCCATAACTTTGTTGCAACTTCCCAAATCAGCTCAAGACAGCGGTTTCCATCTTTTAAAGAAGACAGGACACGTGTGTTTATGCATCTATTCTTGTGTATGATGTGTGAAAAAAAATAATTAAGAAACACTTTCGATGTTAAGAATAATTTTATTTACAAAAGGCATTTTCTTGTGCATTAAAAATGTGAAGCTAGTCAAAGGTACAGTAAGAACAAAGCTCGGTGACAAAGACGAGAACAAACAGGATTCCATACTTTTAGCCTTGACAAGGCGGCCGCTCCACAAAGCAACGCTGACAGCATTCATTCAGAGCTCGTACGACGGGGAGAAAAGCTGTCTGTATCCTTTTCATGTCTGAGACTTGTTGATTCTCCGTGAAAAAAGGAAACACTCCCAGGCCAGGTCTAGCCATGGAAGAATTGACGGAGAGAGAAAGAGGAAAGCAGGAACAAGTGCATGTGTGTGTGCGTGTGTGCGTGTGTGCGTGTGTGTGTGTGTGTGTAAGTGATCGAGGATTGTCTGCATATTTAAAAGAGCCCCTTTGTCAGGCACTCAGCACAGCAGGACAGAAGGCAAGCAACAAGCGGCCCGCCTGAAAGCAGACAATACAGTGGCACTACACTGGCTGGGGTGGGAGGGCTGGAGGGGCTGGAAGGGGTGGGGGGGAGGTAAAGGGGGGATATTTTTTGGGGGAAAACCATGGAGCACAGTGTCCCAGCAAGCCATCCATCCGTCCAGCCATCCAGCCACCCACTGCACCCTCCTCCCCCTCCTGAAAACAAAAGGCAACGCAACTCGAACTTGAATATCTGTGTGTCTCCATGAGAGGGGGGGAGCAAATACTACTTACCCTTAACCCCCCGTCCCCCTTCTTTAACCCCCTTACACAACCCCACACGCACGCACGCACGCACGCACACACACACACACACACACATATATATATCAACACACATTCATAAGAAAAACTCAGATAAGAGTGTCATTCAGCAATTCACACACTTGCAAGAGTGCACACGGATGGAGAACACTACCGGTTTATGTGACACACACACACACACACACACACACACACACACACACACACATACACACATAGTTACACACACGCACGCACGCTCGCACGCACACAAACACAAAGGCCTCCAGCTGGTCTGTCTTCAGCGCTGGGCTACGATGGGATTAAACAGTACTTGTCCTTTGTTTGATTCTTGTATGGAAGGAGAGCCGCTATGAACTCTCAACATAAGAGAGAGAGACGTAGAGAAAGAAAGAACAGAGAGCGGGATGAGGAGACATAAATCTCTCAACCTAAAGGATTCCCTTGAAGACGTTGCATCTGCGATAAACAGACAAATTAATTGGATTTAAGGTTAAGGAAACAATGACGCCCTGCAGAAAAAAAACTGAAACCTCTTTTCATCCGATCCTCTCCCAGCTGTGTGTGTCTGCCAGATAAGGGCATTACCAGGGCGTGTTCGGGGTGTTGTTGGAAACTGCTGGCACCGGGACACATGTGCACGACTCAGCACTTTATCATCGCCATGGTGACCTGACAGGGGTAACACAGGGAGGGGTCCTTGAATGTCACCAACTCAGCTGTCTGCTGTGTTGATGTTAACGGCGTTACTGTATCTGTGTGTGAGATGTGAGATATGTGTGCCGGACATCTGCTGCACCTGCCTGCTGAGTTGTACACATGTACAAGTACACACACACACACACACACACACACACACACACACACACACACACATGCACATGTCAAGTGAGCAGCAGTCAGCCAGCTGTGGTGTTATGGAAGAGTCAAGTTCATTCTCCCCGTTGTTTCTTTCCTCCTGATGAAACAGTGGAGACCTGATGAAAGGCGCACACACACACACACACACACACACACACACACACACACACACACACACACACACACACACACACACACACACGCACACACACACAACCACACACACGCACACACAGTGTATCAGTGTATTCTGGGTAATAGCTTATACCCCTGTTAGCATCATAAACTGTGCCGATTGTATCATTCATAGTGTAACAAATCACAAAACGCTCAGCGTCACAGCGCTGTCAGGACGCAATGCATTTTCAAATCAGCAAAAATAAGGAGCAGTATGTGTCTTGCATCCCTATGTCAGTTTATAATAACCTTTAACTTTATAGAAGTTTACGATTTGAAACATTGGAGTGAAACATTGGAGTTTTCTTGACCCATTTAGAGAGGTTTCTGAGCAGCAGCTTTATGAAAACAATGGACACAGACTTGTGAATAAGTTTATATGATGATTATGTCACAAACAACACACACACACACACACACACACACACACACACACACACAGCACGCTTGAACAAATATTCACAAAACAAGAAACAAATAAAATAATAATGTAAAACCACTATTGTGCAACATGTATCTTTTCGGACACACTGAACTGTAAATACACTTCATGAAGAGCCTCCTTGCCGGTTGGAGACTAGTAACCATGGTACCCATGACCAAACGATGATTTGTGAGCTAAACTAATTTACAAAAAATATATTGTACCTGGAAAAGTTAAATTGTATACTTATACTTACATTGAACACATTGCATTGTGGGATAGTGTCCTGTGGTTTGCGCTCTGTAATATCTCACCAGTAGTGTGCTATTCGTGTAATATTGGTTTCATTCTCCGGTTTCGGACACACTAAAATATCTCACATACTGTAATAACTAGTATGTTTTTGGGTCAATGGGCATCGGTGAATGAATAGGATGATTGTTAGCTACTCCTGCTGGGCAGCAGGCACCTTGCAGGGCAGCCCCTGCCATCAGTGTATGCATTGGTGTGAAAGGCGCCATACAAGTACCTTCAAGTACTTCTAGTTCATTCACGTATAGAATTACGGAAGCAACCAAAGACTAGCGAGACAAGTTTAACAAGTTTACTCTTTTGACTATCAAGATCACTTCACGAGTTATCCAGTCCAACCAAATGTAAGGAAAGTTTAGCCCAATATTAACAGACAAAGATCACACGACTGTTGCAGCTTTACTTCAATGTGATGTGCATGTACGGAGACTTTCGTACCTCAGGTCATGTTGTTTTTACTGACTTCTTTGACTTGCAATTTTGCAAAGATGTCCACCGAAGGACAACTTTGTTCAACTCTGAGATTCTGAAAGCACGAGTTTGACTCTGCATATTAAACTATTATCTTACCCCGCCAATGCAGAAATTGACTGCAAGAGCAGAACAGAAATTTATGCAAACAATATGTCGAAACATATCCGTTGCGCCATCTATTTGTCTATTTATCATATGTCGACATTTTCTTGACACAAGGAAAGACATCGAAAAACACTCCTGACAGCAGAGAGCGTGCATGTGAGGAGTTATCTGGCGCACATGCATGTATGCGTGCAGTTATGGTGTGTATTGTGTGTGTTTGTGTGTGTTTGTGTGTGTTCTCTCACCCTGTGTTGCCAACCTCTCCGCTCCCTCCCAGCTCTGGCCAGGCACGACCCATCTGTCACATTCCTCCTTCCATCCCTTCTTCCATCCCTCCCCCATCCGCCGCATCCATCCCTCCCTCTGCGTACCCATCCTTCTTTCCCTCCTGTTTCTCTCTCTGCCTCCATCACCCTCACCCTGTTCCTTCCTTTTCCGCTCCGTCCTGCAAACGGCAAACTCTTCGTCGCTGTTCTCCACCTCTTTTTACTCTCAAGAACTTCCCGTTCTCATCCTCCTTTCACCTCTCTCTCTCTCTCTCTCTCTCTCTCTCTCTCTCTCTCTCTCTCTCTCTCTGTTTTTATTGTCTATGTCAGCTTTTTGTGTGCCTCTAGACGGCCAGGTTTAAAGTGATGGGAACGACAACATGTGGCCACTCCAGCTTGTGTAATAATAACAATTGTCATCATCAAAAGATAACACAATCAAGCCCAAGAGCTTTTTTCCATTGCAGGCCCAGCTACTTGAGGCCAATGTGGGACCCTGCAGGCCCATGTAGAGCCCTAAGGCCTAGTGTTACTGCTCCATGCTGAAACAAACTGATCCAATCTGGGCTAGAGAGACAGGGGTCCTGCCTAGGGAACTGGCACTGTCTCTGCATATGTGTGTGTGTGTGTGTGTGCGTAGCGTAGCATCAGGGGTGTAGCCCGGGGTGTACTGGCATGGCTGTGCATTGGATTATTGAAGGCAGCTTGGGACCATCTGTATGGTGGTGGGGAAGAAGTGGAGAAGGAGGAGAGGAGACTAGAAGAGCGACAAAAAGATGTTGTCTTTCTTTTTGCACCTTCGTCCTTTTATCTTTACTTTGCTTCTGTGCAAACAAATGAAATAGAACTCAAATAACCAGTTGCATGTGTCAGGTCAGCTTTCATTGAGGACAGTGGTACCCAGATAAGGGGGCCGGGACCCCTCAAAGTGGAATGGGACAGGAAAAAGGGAACAGGATATGAAAACAGATCCTGATTAAACTATAGATATATTTGACTGATATCTGATATTTTTCTTTGACGCTCTGTGGCTCACAGGATGGTAATGCCACCCGCCCAATTCGTCCACCAGTTTGGTCCAAACTGAAATATCTCAACAACTATCTAATGGACTGCTAAGAAATTTGGTGCAAATATCAAAAGTAACCAGTGTATAAATCCTACTGAATCTGGTGACTTTTCCTCTAGCACCACCAGCAGTTCAACATTCTGACCTATCCATTGACATGTCTCAACATTTTGCTGGATGGATTGACACAACACATTGCACAGACATTCATGGTTCCCAGGCGATGTATTCTATGAATAATGAACAAATGTAGCATTAAATTCGGTTCAGACTTTACTGTCACTCTTTGCCCAGCGGTACTTTGTGTTTAGAGCTCATTTGCAAATGTTAGCATGCTAAACATGGTTATACCAGCTAAACATCTGCATGTTAGCATTGCCATTGCATGCTAGCAAGCTGACGTTAGCATCTAACTCAAAGCTCCGCACAGCCTCACAGCGACTATTCATCTTGTTTCTTGTTAAATACTGGATAGTTTGACCTCTGAAAATATGAATAAAATAAGCAAGCTGAGCCTCATTGACATATGCATCACACGAGGGAGGGTTGCAAGTCGGTTGCATCATTTTAAGGGGTCATTAGGCAAAACGGTTGGGCACCAGTGTAGGATCTACTTCAAATGAGTGGACGTTTCTGAGCTTCAGCAGTGCATTTACAGCAAAGAGTCTAAACTGTGTCACAAACAACTATGGGCTGAAGCACACTAATCAGTCACACAGTCAATAAAGTCCAAGTATGTGGAGAAAATTCTCACACAGGAAAGTCAGAGGTCAGGGTCGGCTATAAACAGCCTGTGAGAATTCAGGGATGTTTGTCTCTCTCCACGGTAACAACAAATCTGAACTAGACGGTTAATAAAATTATATTCTTACAATTTCATAACTACAGTGACTAAGAAACAGTATTGTTCAACGGCCATGAATTAGACCATACAAATCTGTTCAATAGTGGCGCATATCCATATTGAATCGTTGTGTTGCTAGCTGTCACAATGGTGCATGTATGTGGGGGTTTCCATTGAACGGAGAGTCTCTGAGGTAACCCAAGGAATCATCTTGGTGACCCATTTTCTTTCCTCTGATGTCGAAGCAATTATACTGAATCAGGACAAGAGCTGGTGAAAGAAACACGCAGTTTTCACTCCACTTACACACGGTCCCCTACTTATCCCGTGCGGAGCTTGGAGCATCTCCCAGCGGGGGGGGCCTACCACAGGGGTCAACACACAGACAAACCATTCACACTCACACCTGTGATCTCCAGTTCCTGTGTTTTCATGTGCGGGTAACATGAGGCCAGAAGAGTCGATGGCCCACTGTGAAGTAATGACTTAGGCTGGAGATACATTTTCTTTTCTAACCATGAGTTTGCGTCGTGTCACGTCTTAGGACTTAGAAACCCGCTGCGAACGCAGGATACATGAGGCAGCATCATGTGCA